>VXBL01000841.1:701890-736673 GCA_013400195.1 Aramus guarauna | reverse complement strand
GGGAGGTAAAACTTGTGCGTTGAGGTAAAGACAGTTTAATAGGACAGAAAAGGAAGACTAATAATAATAATAACAGACTATACAAAACAAGCGATGCACAACACAATTGCTCAACAACCAAAGATGATCCTCAGCTAGTTCTCAAGCTGAACTGCCTCCCAGCCAATCACTCAGTTATATACAGAGCATGCCGTCATATGGTATGGAGTATCCCTTTGGCCAGTTTGGGTCAGGTGTCCTGGCTGTGTCCCCTCCTAGCTTCTTGGGTGCCCCCATCTTCTCATTGGCAGGCCAGTATGAGAAGCTGAAAAGTCCTTGACTGCTTAGCAACAACTAAAAACATCAGTGTGTTATCAACATTACTCTCATACTAAATCCAAAACACAGCACTATACCAGCTACTAGAAAGAAAATTAACTCTATCTCAGCCAAAACCAGGACAGACTGTTCTGCAAGTATGCGCATGGCTTCAGTCACCAGGGGAAATTCAAGCTCAGAGTTTCAGAGCTGGGATTCTTTCAAATGGGTACAACATAAATCTGTTTTGACCTGATTTGCAGCTCTGTTTCAGCCAAGCCCTCATTTAACTGAGCCTGTAAAACATGCAAAAGTTCCACCAGATTCATGCTGTCCCTCATTTTCCAGCCAGTCCTAAGCAGAGCCGTCTCCAGAACCGAGAGTGGTTTCTAAAAGAAGTCCAACTCAGAACATGCATGTACATAATGTCTATAGAAACTACTTCATTGCATCCATTGCCATTCCAGAGCAGACTGCATCAAACAATAGAGTTACTGTGCACTATCAAACTACCAGACAACTAATTAGGTCAGGAATAGAACAAGCAAATGGATAGATGATTCAACTGTTGTTCATAAGACCCATATGACAAGAAAGATGCCTCATCTAGGTTCCTCAGCAGCAGCAAGCACACGCTTTGTGTAGTTTTGACTATAAAAGCAATTTTTAAAAGAATTATGCCACTGCCCACTGAAATACTGCTTTGGAGTTAAGCTAGGCTCTGCCAAATCTATTGGCCTGCCTGACCTATATATTCAGCCTATTGACATGCAGCCTGCTTTACTCTTTTGGCAGTAGTTTCAGTAAAAATTCAATGTGCTGATCTGCAGAGGCCAAGGACAGGCCAATTACTGGAAATGGGAAGCAAGTTTAGTGTCAGTGACCTGCTCTGACATGGAATTGCCACCTCTACGGCATTGTCACACTCTAATACCATTCTCTTTCCTGCACATAAGGTTTCAGCCCTAAGCATAGAGGAGAAAAAAGAGGCAGTGTTCACTTTTTTCCTCCCTTCCTAACCTCTTCTCCCCCTCTGTTATCTAGCACCTAGAACAAGAGAAACACGAACTAAGGAGGCGATTTGAGAACAAAGAAGGAGAATGGGAAGGAAGGGTGTCTGAACTGGAAAGCGATGTGAAGCAGCTGCAGGACGAGCTGGAGAGGCAGCAGGTTCACCTGCGCGAAGCCGACCGCGAGAAGACACGGGCCGTCCAGGAACTCTCCGAACAGAACCAAAGACTCCTGGACCAGCTCAGCAGGGTGAGTCACCACGGCACACTAAGGGCAGGCACCCAACCACCTTGGTCACGGGAAAGGCTTGCAGCCCTGCTATAAACCACCTTTCAGGCAAAAAAGCTTCCTCTAAGGAAAAAAAAGAACGGTTCTGTATCTGGTCAGATTACACAGGTGTCCCTATAAAACATGCTGCCTTTAAACTGAATTTTACACCTTTAAGGAGTGCTGCATTTCATTGGCAAAACAGTTACGTTTCTGGGTTGAGTGGTCATTTACTGCATAGATGTTTCTCAACTGTTTTTGTATCTAAAACTGATTTAGAAAAGCTGTTTCTCATTTACAAATAGGCTGAACAAATGTAGCAGACAGGAAAAAGGCTAATCTGTGACGGTGAGGTGAAAGGGTTTTTGCTGGCATCCCTTTTTTGACATACATTGGCTATAATGTTGTAGAATTGAACATACCATGTCATTCTAAGATGGTGTGTCCCTGCAGATGAACTTTGCCATGGTTAGATGTGTGAGAACCTACTGAAATGCCTTGGAATGGCATGTTTCAGCAAAGAGCTTAACTTGCCTCTGAATGAAAGAGGATTTATAGTGAGGCTGCTACAAATCAGCCTAATTGACTGAATACTTCCAGCATGGGTTTCTTTCTGACAGCAAAACACCTAACGGTTTCTGCCTCCTTCCCCAGAAGTTAATCTGTCTTCTAGAATTAAGAACCTTGGTTTTTTTCTCCCCACTAGACAGTTAGTACAAACCATAATGTTAATGCTTGAGAACACAGTTACTCCACCAGATGAAAGCATTTTCTTCTCACCAGTTGCTTATCCCTAAAATAGCACAGAACAAAAACACACACCACATACTCCTGCTGAAGATGCCCATCTAATGTTTAAGAGCACATTTCAAACTAGATTCTGTCAGAGGTGAGTCTCTGGGGCTAACACAGGGATTGCTTAAGGGAGGGTTGAAACCTCAATCACAACACTATGACCAAAAGACTCTGAAATGGGACAAGTGTACAGGTTTCTTCACTCAGTCTGAGTATTCTGTTTTTCCTGTGGCTCTGGAGGTGAGAAGAGCAAGTCTTGGGTATAACACTCTGTACTGGCATTTGAGGAACTCATTCCTCATTCTGCTATAGATTTTCTTGTCATGTACCAAAAAAGCCGCTTAGTCTGGTAGATTTGTTTTTTAACTTGCTTTAAAAAAAAAAAAGAAAAAAACACAACCAAACACACATACACAACTTCCTTAACCTAGGAACACTGCTAAGTTTATCCATATTTTTAAAGCAGCACCTCCCAAGTGTAGCAAATGAGCTAGTGAAGATCTTTTACCTCTTCTCTGGACAGAGCATATTTCACATACAACATAGATGAGAGATTGCACCCAAGCCCTTGCAGAACCCCTGTGTTGTGCCAGGTTTCTTATCCAGGGCTAAGAACTCGGCCCCTATCAGCTTTGGTGACCCTCAATTATTTTCTGTGTATGCAGGATTTCCAGCACTGCCTGGGAAATGCAAGATTTGTTATTGTCCCAGCATAAGCACAAACTGAAGGATCAATCTAAGAGTCAGGAGAGGAAAACAAGACAGCTTGCTTTGGGCTTTAAATCACATGGGATTATTCTCACATGACACTTGTGCTACAGGAACCTCTCATAGCCCAGATGCTCAGAGAGCCACTCAGCTAAGCTTTGTGCAAAGGAACCACCAAGTTAGGTCTACTAGCATGCAATGTCCAAGCACAGGTTTCGTTCCCTTGACTCCCTATTACTGCCAGAAATAGTCTTCATCCACCCCCTTCAGAACTGCCACATCCCAGAAAAAAGTTAAGTCTTGGTGCTGCCCTCACTGTTCCAGCCCAGCTCCCAGCTTGGAGAAGAGGATTGTTGTTCTCCAACCCAGATGAGGCAGACTGACAGAGACATCTTATGCTTACCGAGGCACAATTCAGTGCTCATTGAGTTTGTCACCTGGCCAAAACTTGCTAGTAATTCAAATATTGCAATGGATCTAGCAAGGGTGTAAACAGCCTTCCTAGAGCCATGAGAATCTGGGCAAATTGAAACAGATTCAGGAACAGTCTGTTGTTGTTCACCCAGGACTTTAGTTGAGGCTTTTTAAAATCTCAGCGTTATATTAGCTCTTAATTACTGGGTGCTTAGTATTCCACAGTTGCTGCTCCATGGTGCAATCACAGTCTTATTTGTCTGGTCTTTTATTCTGAAGAGGTTATGGATGTAATCCCCGAGGCAGTGGTAGCGCTTAAACCCTGCATCCACATAGTTCAGGCTCCTGTTACTACTTAGGTTTTCAATAAATAAAAAGGACAAATACAGTTGAATGGATGTGTTTGTCTACAGCCATATTGCCATGGGCTGGAGCCTTGCTAGGGATCATGAACTGAGCACTGGGAGAAGAAAAAATCCTACAAAGAAGTGTGTTACAGCTTCTGCAAACTTTGAGGGGGTGCTGGTATCTTCCTTGTGTTCCTGGCTCTGTATTTTGCACCTGCATTTTGTGTCACAGTGGGTTGTTCAGGACAAGAGGGTTATGAGAAGTCTGGGATAAGGCAATGAAAGCCTTATTCAGAGCCTCAGCTCTGCCCCATCCTACACTGTATACCCTACTAGAGGCTTCACTCACGGGACAGAAGGAAAGGTTCCTCTCTGGTACAACTCATTCTATACTAGAAGGGACTAGCTTGTTAAATTTGAATTTCTACAGTTTTTAGCCATTAACACCTCATGGCCCAATTTCACAATACTTGAGCATTTCTCTCCTGGGGAAAGTACTCCCTCTGGCACCAGGCTCTACCTGTCAAATGAGTCTCAGTCTCATGAGCTACCAGCCCACATGGTCCTGCATGCTCCTTCTGGGGTCCCTGGGCTTCAGCCCCTTTTACCGTGAAGTAGGGCAGCATCCACTATCTCCTTCATCCTACTCCTCCTCCTTCCCGCTGCTGTGATATTCTTTCACCAACTAATTAAGCCTTAGGACATTTTTTTAACCCTGCCTTCCCCAGAGATGAAAGGCCAGTCCAAGCACATACTTTTTCATCTAAACCTGGCACAAACGCCAACCAACCAAGCACGCAGTCCCACACACCCACACAAGGATAGCAAAGGGACCTGGAAAGCTCTGTCTTGCAATTAAAGCATGGGGCTGAAAAGAATCCATCCTCAATTCTGGCAAAGACTGATAAGGAAAACTCCAGGGTAGGGATTTTAAGTCTGTTCCAGTCTCTAAAAATGGGGATAACTGTCTTGCCTCAGAGTCACCAAGAGGCTAAAATAAGGTCTGTAAAATTATTTGAGGCCTTCAGACAAGATGATGCTATAGGAGAACTTTACATATCTAATAATAGTAAGTAGGCTATAAGGAACTTTGACTCCTCTTGAAATACAGCCTTTGGTGTGGTTCTCTGCTTTTAGTAGAACGGAGATACTGCCCAGGGTTATTAAACCATGGGGAAATTAGGTGGGCCAGACTGGGAGCTCATAGTGAAAGACATGATTCAGATGCCAAAGATCAAGTTTAAGATCTCCACAGTAACTTTATTTTTTAATTTGCTAAGTGAGGACTAAAATCCTTTCTGCATGTTGATTTGATTTCCCTCCCCCTGCCTCAGCATAGCAAGGCATGGAGTAACTCTCAGCAGTGTCTCCACACCAAGCTAAGTGCTGATTTAACCTAGAACTGCAGAGCACATTGCAAGCAGTATGCTAAGGTACATACCACTCACCATAAATGCTCAGAGATAACATATAGGAGTCAAAGTACAGTTTTGCTGAGAAAGTCGTGGCTTTGGAATTATTACATGTTCTGTTTCCAGCTCCTTCAGTCTCTCCCATCTGTTTCAGTTCCCCATTTGGAGAAAAAAAAAATCCTATGCTTTTTATCCTTTTAAGTTATAAAATTTGGGGGGAGTGGGTATAGGGAAAGGTCTCCTCTTACATGTACTCACAGCACCTAACACAGCAAGAGTCCTGTCCCCACTTTTGGGCTTCTAGGAGTTACTAATGCAAATAATAACAACAAGCAGCCCTCTTCCTATAATGAGGCAACATATTACTACTTTGTCAGGAAGTGAATGAAAAAAAGACTTTAACACTGTTTTTAAGTGGTTTCACCAGATGGCTTTCCCACACATTTCCTGCTACCAAGCTCTGGGCTCCTGTAGCTGTTTGCTGCATGTAGCTTGGGCGAGGATGTATCCTTCCCATTTCAGTTGGGCTTCTTTTATGGTACATAGAGCATAAGGAAGTAATTTTACAATGTCAAGCTCAGGTAGTTCTTGCAATGAAAATCTGTTTTCAGTGGCAGGAAGAAGCATGTCATCTTGCACCACTGAAATAGCTCTTTGTGTTTAGAGAGGAGCGCTCGGCTGCCGCGGCATCCCTCAGAGGAGCCCTCAATCACCAAGTTCTTATATTCACTCAGCATCTAGTGCCAACATACTGCTACAAAGAATGAGGTGTTTCAGTCAATTTCTCTGGTACAGCACGAAAATGATCAGCCAGCCCACAAGTCTCCAAAGGAGGTTTTAGTTGCTAGCCACAAAACCTTCCTTTCAGTAATATTTTGATTGAAGGAGTTTTGTTTAACTTTGCAATGTGACATGCAGCATAGCTTCAGAGGACTGGCAGACACTGCCTGGTTTTGATTTGAGAGAAACATGTCTTTTTTTCAAGATTGAGCTGACCATATTATATTCTCCTTTCCAAATCACTTCTACTTTAAATACATCCTTTTGTGGTCAACAGCATGCTTACCAGAGAGGCAGCTCTGTTGTCAATTATTGATTTAAAGAGCTTTTTCTGAATGGTGGGTTGTTGGGTCTATCAGCATAGGAACAACATTGGTTTTAATAAAACCAGACTAATAACTGAAAAAAGTTACTGGAACAAGTGTGCTGGGCAAGAGTCACTGCTTTTGCCATGCCAGAGATCTGTAGCCATTACCCTATGAGCTAGTTTGTCTTTAATTCCTTATTTTATCTGCACAGATGCTTAATACAAGCCTCCTTATGTTTCTTGTTTATTAAGCTGTTTCCAATAACCCAGCAGGGTATATTGGGAAACCCCATGCTTAGCACAGAGGCAAGTAGTCAGGCTGAATTTAAGTACTGCTTTAGGGGTTTTAGTTTTAAACAGAAGAAGATCCTGACTGGACCTAGGCTCAAGAGTTGCTTTAACTAGCCCCCATTTCAAGGTGCAGATCAGTCACTACACTGACCAGAGGCTGACAAAAGCCTCTAGTTTTTGCTGTGGCTCAAAGTGTTTACTGGAGTTACTCAGTAAGGAGTAGCTTACTGTAAGAAGCTCCATACTGAGCTACTCAATAGAGTATGGAGTCCTGCATAGCAAATCTTGATCTGCATCACCTCTGATCAGTCTAAATACAATGGAGGGAGGAGATTGCATGAGAAAAGGCAGCATCCCTTCCTGTTGAAGGAGCTGAAGTATCTGCTTCTCAGAGCAGCTTAGGTAGGGCTGCCCACTCCTTGGGGTGGGCAGACAGTCCTGCAGGCATTGCTTTGTGCTCGGCATAACCCACACTTACGTTACTCGTGGTGAGAGGAAAGCAGATACCAGCACCAGACAGAGCCAAATGCTAAAGCCAGCAAACCGCCCATTAACTACATCAAGATCCTGGCCCTCTGGAGCATCAGCAGATCCCTGCACCACATAACCAGATCCCCAATTGCCCAGTGAATACTGATTAGCGTATATGCAGGAAAGACTCCTTCTCACCAGCTACTTCTCCCCTAGCAGAGAGCACTTGTTAATAATTCAGCTTCATGCCACATCAGGACTGGAGTGCTGAGGCTTTCTATGCTAAAGCTGTAAATATAGGACGTGACTGCAGCTGCGTATTCTTGCCTGCAAAGTCCTTCAATGAAATGATTCAGTGCCCTAGAAGGTAATGAAGGAACATCTTGAGGTCACTGCTGAGTGGGACTCACCCCCCATCCATCTAGGGGAAGGGAGACAGGCAGGAAGAAAGGGTCAACCCTTTGTGGAGAGTTTGGCCAAGTCTGCAGCACCCGTTAACCCCATTTTAGGGCACCCAGAGCTTCAGGAGCCAACTGGAACAGGGCCACCTGGATACCAAGGCATAAATGCAGGAAACACCAAAGAAGTAATTTCAGCAAAGAGGGCAGGGAGGCACCCCTATAGAATTTTCCCAAAGATTTTGCAGCCCCCGTTTCACGTAAGATTTTTACTCTTGTATCTTTTGGTATAAATACTGGTGAGCACTGAGTACAGAAAGCTGTATAGAAAGCTGTACACAATAAAACAGGGACACACACTGCCACTGAACCACAGTGCAAAGCCCTCTCTAGGGTAAGGGTTAAAAAAAAAAAATCACTATTAAGGTAAAAAAACGTTACCATTAAGGCAGTGGAACTATACAAATCCCTGCTCATGGGAAAAACGATAGCATTCAGGTGTGTGGGACCCTCATCCTCCCCCCAGGGCAGTGGAGCAGGTACCTCACCATCTCTGGGTACCCCTTGCTGGTTGCTAGGTGACAGCACACCACAGTCCCAGCTGGTGATGTTGCTGTGGCAACCGGGTGTGATTTCTCTGCTTGTAATGCCATGACAGTCAGCAGACACGCTGGGAGACGCACTTGTGACGTCCAAGGCAGGTGGGCGGGCAGCAGAGGCCCGTCTGCCACCCCCTGGGCTCGGCCTTCTGCCAGGATACGTCCCTGGCATCCACCACTTCATCCCCCCATTTCCTCCCTTGTTCATGGCAATTTTTCCTCAAAAATCATCCTGGAGATCTCTCAGCTCAGGGCAGCCTGTTGTCCACACCACCTACAATGAGCTTTTGAGCCTGCTGGGGGAAAGGTAAACATTTTACTTCCTTGGTAAAGAGAGCCCCTTGTGAGCAGGTCAATCAACCCACACAAAAGTGACTCCACCAGGGCTTGGCACAATGCATCTCCCCCTACGAGTCCAGCTCAGGAAGTACAGTGCAGAAATTATCTGCCAGAGACATTTAACCCCCACGCTGCGCAC
This sequence comes from Aramus guarauna, assembly GCA_013400195.1. Taxonomy (NCBI): domain Eukaryota; kingdom Metazoa; phylum Chordata; class Aves; order Gruiformes; family Aramidae; genus Aramus; species Aramus guarauna. The sequence continues at coordinate 728,098 of VXBL01000841.1, read as the reverse complement.
GGCTCATCTCACATCCTCAAGAGGGTTGTGGTGCCTGGATGGAGCAGCAGATACTGGCCCTATAAGACATGCCCAGAGCCCAGACCTCCTGCCCCCCACACCTTGGGCAGCACATCAACACAGTGTCTGGAGCATCATCTAGGACAAATATACATAAAAGTTAAGCACCTGATAGTCAACTGTACACTGCTCTTCCCTGAACTTCAGCAGAGCCCAGCTTTTACCTCTAGCAAGTGGCTCTGGAACAGATTGCAGGAGTTTCTGCAAGACTTCTGCCTGGAGACATAAGCAGCACCACTAAGCCATGAACATCTGAAAGCAGGACTCCAACATGAAATTGAATGTGAACTTGTTCTGGGGTGAGGAACTAAAAATCTGAATGAGTCCCTCCCCTCTTGCACTGCACTAAAAATTTCAAGTGGCTATTCTGTTTGGGTCTTTATGTTTATAGGAATTGTTTTATTATGCAGTAGATCAGAGGTAGGAACATGTGGGCAGAAGAGATTTTTTCAAAATATTTCTGCTTATTCACACTTGCTGTAAACACTTCCTCCAGGAGATTCTAGAAAGTAGGACACAGAAGGTGTTTGCATCCATTACTAGCTAGAACCAGAGCTAAACATGATTGAAGGCTTTGCAAATATCTACGTAAGAAAAAGCCAATTAAAAGCATTTGATCTTTAAAGAACCATTCTGGGTTATAAAGTTTGCACACCTTATAATGAAAGCCTTTAAATACTTTTTTTTTTTTAAGTAGGATTGCATTTTCTAAATGCAATTTAGTAGACAATAGCTCAAGAGGGAGGTCTCTTCTACACCAAGGGGGCTTTTTTGCCAGCCATATTAGGTGCTCTGATTACCCATGAAATCGTAGCAGCCCCTTGCAAAACAGCCTAGATCTTAATCAACATTTTGTTTAGAATGACATTTAGCAAAACCCAGTTTATTTTGAGCACGCATATAGGATCAGCAAGACTCTATTGCTGACTCGTGATGGATGCCACAATGCAATACAGAGCTGGCTTATGCTTGGCAGTACCACCTATGGGGATGAGAAATGCCATCGTAAATGGGAATGAGAAGCTGTGTAGAGGTGAGAGTACAACAGGAAACAACTGACAGATCGGACATAAATCAACTGATCTGTATGACAGAGTGACTGGAGTAAAAGGTTGCTCATAAGTAGAGCAAAAGAGCTTTTCATTTGGAGGAGATACAGGTTGGCCTAACAATTTCATTAGGTATTCTCCTGTAGAGGCTCTGTTCTGTAGCTGCAGACATTTGTACCAAATCTCCTTCATGGACAGGATCCTCGTGTCTGAGTCAGGGCACAGCCTAGATCAGAAGTGTTGGGAACATCTCCATTGACTGTTCTCACTATCTCCTAACTACTCTTCCCTTGAAGGTTCTAATGTTGAAGCATGTAAGGAACTTTTTTAGAAGGAAGAATTACTTGGATAGTTTCAGCTTGGTTATGATTCTACCAAGATTATAGCACAGTAATGCATATGTGTAATAAATGTAGAGCTATCACAGAACAGTTACAAGATCTGGGGATATGTGGGTACCTAAGGCATCCAACACACTTGAATTTGCCCTTTAAATATCATTTACTAGTTCCACTGTGCAGTTCATCTGACCTAAAAAAATAATTGCATTTTGTCTTCATTGCTTCCCCCTTCTGTTTTGTCCCTCAGTCTTCCCTCCTGGATACATCTCAAAAATCAGCTGAAGCTTAAGTTATTACCAGCTGCAGGCTGGTACTGGTCTCTGCAGTTTTGCTCCTTAAGCTGATGAGACCATGTTATCCCTCAGTTCCTTTGGGGTTAGCTTGGCCTCCACTTTTGGTATACCAAGAGGGGAAAATTTAGCCTTGTGATTCCCTTGTTCTCTACATCCTTGGGAGTCTGTTCCTGAATCCTCTTCCAGACTTGGCACAGTTTTGTAGTAACAGGGGTGATCTTAGAAAGCTATTCCATTTGGCAACTATTTAGCATAAGTTGTTCATATTTATTTGTTGAACAAAACACTGTTGTATGTGGTTGCCTACAAGCTCAGATCAAGGGAAACTGAAGTCTTCTGCACCTCAAGTACAGACTAGCAGATTTGTTGCTCACATCAGGGCCATGAGGCAGGTACAAACCTTAAGACTTGTTGAGGGAAGGGTCTATACTTACAGAAGAGATCCATAGTCCCATTAGCTTTTGCAGATGAAGTGATGCAGGACCAAGTAAACACCCACAAGTGTTAAAAGAAGGGACATTTCAGAGAAGCACTTACAGAGTTCTCCTTTGTTTCTTTACTTGGTTAGCAAGTGTGTTGCACAGATTTTATTGCAACGCCAGAAAACTGAGGCGCTGAGAGACTAGGCAGTAATCGCCAGCCTAAGCCAACAAACAAGACCCTAGTAAAGGAAAAATCTCCTCTCCACTTAGGCAGACTGCAAAGAGTTTGAGCTTTTCTCCTGATCCTAAAGAATGGGGATGAATTGGCTTTTTGGTTTTTAAAGTGTAGATTAGGAATTTAGTGAGCTATGTCCCATACTGAAAGTGTACCACCCCAGGTAAAAGCTATTAGTGCAGACATTACTCCTTTATAGAGTTTAAGCTTTATACTCCATATCTCTCACATAAAAAGACAATGTGTATTAACTGGAGAATAAGAATTAGACTAGACATTAAGGAAAACATCCTAGCTGAGTAGAACAGATGGCCCAGAGATGTTTCCAGCAAAGGAAACTTTCAGGAAGTGGCCAAGTAGTCACCAGTCAAGCAGGGCTGGCCAATTTTTGCCTTGGCATTAAAAGAACTAGACAAAGTTAAGTCTGAAAGAGGCCTTCTGAGGTTTCTCTATCTTTTATGCAGGCAAGACTTTCAGTAACATCAGGTCAAGTCTTCCTGCTATTTATGAATATTGAAGGAAAGAGAGAAACCTGAAGAAATACTCACAAGAAATAAGTGAACTCTAAGGTTTTGGAACAGACTCGCATTTTCACTCTACATGGGCATAAAGTAACTGAAGGGTGAAAACAAATGTAAACACAGGACTATTCAGAGGTAGGTTCCAACCTTTGCTTGAACACAAGCAGATACCGGGGCAGTCACGCTTTCCAGAAGATTTATGTTTAGATGAAGCCAAATGAGAAAGCCTGAAATGACTGTGTTTGCTCAAAAGAGATTGTTTGTAAAATTTAGCAGTGTGATATTTGTCCAAATAACATCCATCTATTGATCAGCTATGAATTTGCATAGGGATTTGCTAACTCAAATTATTTCTGTAGTTTTTGCCTCCAATCCAGAGAGATTTATTTCCCTAGGCTTTACTGGATGTTGTATTTCACTTTGTGCACAAATTCTTCCTAAATGTTGTGCTTCTTGCTCTTTATTTCCCTCTCCACCTTCACACAAGGGACAAGACATCTTAGTGAAGACTAACTAATAAACATTCAGAGCTTTAAGAGCTCAAGGCAAATGCTTATGAAATTGATGATTTCATTAATACTGCCTCTTCCTGGGGCCTTTCTGCAGCTGAAGCACTGGTGCCACTGGCACAGGCCCCCTCACCCTGTAGAGCTGCAGACAAGGATGGGTCTCCCAGTCTTGGGCTGCTTTATCAACTTCTGCTGCAAGAAACCAATACCCCCAGATCTGCTGAGCTACTACATATTCATCTCAATCAAGGCAAGACAACCCCAAAAGCCACTATTCAACCTGCTCAGACTCATCTGGCTTGTTTTCCTGGTACGGAGGAGTGAGCTCAGCCCAGAGGAAGAGGTAGAAAAGGGTAATACACACTTGGGAACAGATTTATTCTCCCTCCCCCCCCCCCCCCCCCCCCCAGATGCAATTGCATATTCCTGGTGCTTTGAAAACAAAGTAAACACAGGCACCTCAAGATCTCCCAGGCAGCACCCTCCCTTCACATGAAGCCCATGCTGGATACAGACCCCAAAACAAGCAAATACAGAATAGTGCCATTTAAGAGCAGGACTGGAGGCAGGCAGAAACATTGCTCACAGGCAATTTTCTTGGCTGGCTGGAACAGACAGGCCGAACACCATTCTACTTTGAACCCCCTGAAGCAGAGGCAGGTGCCACTGCAGAAACCTCTACTGATATTGTAGTGGCTACAATCTGAAACAACTCCTCAAAACCCACCTACAGAGGATTAACAGGTTGATTTACTTCAAAGAGGCCTCCTCCATTCCAGGCATTATCTGAGCCAGCATCTAAGAGCTGCTTACCGAGATTAATTCTGGCACCACGAGACACAGCCCATCAGCTGCAGGCTGGCTCTTAACAGCTCCTTCCTTTCAAAGGAGTCATTTGCATCAGGCTTTGAAAACTTGGGAAATTCCTTCTCTCTTCCCATCCTTCATAATCCTCCATCAAGAAACAGTACCACAGACTAAGAAGGTCAAGTTGGGGGAGAGGAAAGGAGACAGGCAGCCTTTCTCCCTTCATTATAGGTCAGTGCCTCACCTCAATATGGGAAGGGAAGATTTGCCCAGCGTGGGACAGTTCCAGAGCTCGCAGCTTTAGTGGTCCTGGTCCCAGACACAGGTCTCTTCCATCAATCTTTGCCCCTTCTCATGGCCAGGGACCACACTGCCAAGAAAATACTTTGCTATGTGAAACATGATGCAGAAGCCTTTCCAGACATGAACCTGTTCAAATGAAGATATTCGCTCTCCCGCTTCTTTTAATCTCCCTAAGCAGAGCTATAAGCCACCCCAGGTCAGGGAAAACAGTCTAATCTGACCAAAATGCCTTTTCAGACCCACATACCAAGTACCCTGTGATGTTAACCCTTCCCACAGCTCAGGGAAGGGAAGTTCCCAGAGCCAGCTGGCCATGGTGCAACTGGGCTCACCCTCGGGACCAGGAAGGAGGAAACAGCTGTTTATGCTGGAAAGCCATTGCCAAAGCACACACATATCTATACCTATACATACATATACACTCCTCCACTTTTCCTTCCTCTCACATCACTATGCATACAAGACATTCACATGAGGCACCTGCTAGTATTTCAAGCACGTGAAGTGGACAGTTTTCATTAAGCCTGTGTCAGCACCACAGACTGAAATGGCTTGTTTATACTTCCACAGCCTGCTGATGCTGCAAAGTGCAGACAGATGGGCAGCCATCTCGCAACACTGCAAAAGCCTTGTCTGCCCCTTTGCGCAACAGTGGATGAGGCCACTGCAGGGTAAGTTGGAAACATCAAGGCCGAGTTGCTGCTGCTTTAATATCACAGGGAAATTTTTTGCTTATGTACCAGTCTCACGTATTCACCACGGATGAAGCAGTACTTCAAAGTCACTCAAATAATCACTTTTTGGTGCGTTCCACCAGCATCGTTAGGCAAATGTCCATAAATACCCTTCTCACATATCTTGTCTCACTGAGATTATACTTGTCTCCTTGGCAACTGTCAGATGATGTATAATGCTAGCAGGGATTAGCCCCAATGAGCCTTATAACCCTCATGTAAATTCCTGCTATATGAAGAGACCTGGCCAAACGTTCTTCTTTCCTGGTAATGTTAAAGTGTTGCCATAAACAATATTAAATCCAAGAACCTTTCAGTAAACCTGAGTAAGGATGAAAACTAATATGGAACTTTGTAAGTGGCAGTATTTTTCTTGTCCTCCAAACAAATAAGTTTGAGACATGTGCATATACTTGGTGTTTCACAGCTTGACAAGTAAAGCCGTGTTTTGAATCAGTACTTAAGAGAAGGCTTCTGCTGAAAACTTGGGCTCTAATATCTTTATCTCCTTTGTCCCTTGGTGCCAGTGGGGATCATTCTGGGAAATTCCAAATCCCTGCAAGAGCTCAACAAACTTATGCTATGCTTTAACCTATTAATTTCTGAAAACTAGCCTGGATTCAGGTCAGCACTTGAAATCCATGTGCATACTCTGACACCTGTACTGAGACTTTCGGCCTCTGAGCAAGCAGCTATGGGCTGCACCCTCATGCCCCACTCCTCCAGCAGCAAGTCAAGGATGGACAGCCCCAACAACACAAGCTGCAAGTGGAGTATTTCGCTGTTCCATACCATATTTGGGCCTAGTGAGGAAGAAGTTGTTTGTCTCTTGGTACCACATTTGGCTTGCCTGGACACCCAGAGCAGGCTTTTGTCACGTGTGGTACTAACATCGCACAGATGAGACCTGTCCCCATGCAGGGAACGCAGAGTATGCCAGTGTAGGGAGCCAAGCATCATACATAAGTGGTAAGGGTTGGAGTATCTAAGTGATAAAAAACAGTCTGTGGTGCACAAGTGACACAGTTAAAGTATTTGTTCCTTCTTCAGTCCATTTGAGTCTTTATAACGTCCCAGCTTGGGGAGATCTGCTCTAATTCATCAGAACAAAAAACAAAACAAAACAAAACAATCTTCGAACAGAACCAAGGAAAGGAGGGTAGAAGAAGCACCAGCTCAGCAGCAAAACCAAAACCAGACACACTACAGCAGAAATAAAAGTATTTCTGTAATTAAGCAAACAAATCTCTGGCACAGCATTATGTCTATATATGAATTCAACAATGTGCCATGGCTGGTATCCATGGGGAGGGGAAAAAATGTCTCCAAGATTGTTGCAGGAGGTAGGTCACAAAACAGCCAAGCCAAGGGGTGATGGGGAAGCCAGCGTAGGCAGGATAGTGACAGGCAGAAGAAAATCCAATTCTTGGCACAAGCTGGTTAGCAATGATGCAACATTATTTCTTCACACGTTTCTGTGGACCTGTTTGCTCCCCAGCCATCTGCCAACTCCAGTGCACATCTCATCACGTGCAAAACAGGAGGGGGAAAAGGGGTCAGTGGCTTAAGGCAGGTGATTTTTAGCACAGATAGGATAAAAGTCTTCCTAACTCACATGCCTATGTACTGGCAGAAGGTTTAAGCGACACCATTTTAGATACTCCTACACACAGCAAGCTCTCAGTGGTCTTAGCATTGCTTCCACAGGCTTGTGCACATAGAGAAATTCAACTACAGCAGCAGAAGGAATAAAAACTGCTGGGAGCTGAATATCACAATCTCCTCTGTCACTGATCATATTATTCTTGCTTTTGGGCAGCAAGAGGAAGAGAAAGTTAATAATTTATACACAGTGATACTAGGGAAGATCCCAGTTTAAAATCCTACTGTAATAGCATAAGAACTGGAGCAATAGATCAGTCTGTGCTCAAGTGCAGGATAATCCACATGCACTCGTGTGAGGCAGCCCTCCCTGCTGAGGATAAAGCAATAAAAAACCATAACTGGAAAGCAATGAAAGTTGCCACAGTTAAAATACGAACACACTCAAACAGGGCTTTCAAAACGAAGCACACTCCAACAACCCGCTAACTTGCCAGAGAGACTTTGAAGCTGAAGAACAGCCACTACCACGCTATTTTTGTTGCGTTTTACTTGGTGTACTTTAGCTGGTCTCCTGTTACCTAGTTAGGGCCAGAAAGCACATAAAAGGGTACATGACACTCATCAGTCCTGCTTAAAAGCACCAGAGCCAAAACCAACAGCATTTTCCTGTCTCCCCTTTCTCCCAAAGGGCACCCATAGGCCTTTACATACTCTACTCCTCCAAGACAAATCACTGAGGGTGAAATGGGGGATTTTGGTGAAAGAAGGAAGCATGCTTCCCTTTCTCTGGTTGTGACAGCTTTATCAAGGATGCTACTTCTTTCCAGATCAAAGCCTCAGCCATCAAACCTGCAGCCACCAGGGAAAAAAAAACATCTTTTCTCAGCTTCAAACACACAGGACAGGCTGCTAATTCTCACAGCATCTGTCAGTGCAATGTTTCCCAGTCTAAGATCTCGTGCAGTGCTTACAGGTCTCCACAGCCCAGTGTTGGTGTGCAGGCAGCCTCATGGCGTGGTTGCACAGAAATCTGGGCTGCAGATCACCCCCAGTCCCTATGTCTGCCTGGCACCAGCTCCCTGCTGCATGCCCCCGCCCAGGCTCACTGCAAGCTTGCTGTGCCTGCACAGGGTCAGTTGTCAGAAAGCAACAGCCACAGTGCCAAAACACAGAGCTTGAATGATTCTTATCCCTCTAAGCAGCATCTTAGACTGTGAGGGAAAGGGCTTTCAATTCAATGACGCCTGACCTACATTTGCAAAACCTTGGCTATAGGTGCAAGTCTAAGTATAGCACGTGTGTGCCAAATTTGCTGCCCACAGCAAGGCACAGAGCCTTTGTTTGCAATGCTGTCAATGGACTCTAGTTCACGTGTAGTTAACTCTAACACAGCTGTTGGGATGTTGCTACAGCAGGTTTTTCTTCTTCTGGCAGCTCTGCACCTCTCCTCCATCAGAAAAATAACTCATTACCTGAAGGGTTTGTGACTGAGGTGGCTTCCCCCATTCCACACTAAGTGATATTCACAGATATGCCAAAGCCTGAAACTCATACAGAGGGGCTCTTTCCAGTCCCTGATAATGACTCCCCTGCATGTGTATGATTTGGCAGAGCATAGTGTATTTTATACACCATCCTACAGTATATGCTGCACCCACCTTGTTTTTCAGCTAAGTTTGCTCTCCACATCTACTTGCTTTATTTTTTATTTCCAAGCACAGATTTTTGTAGGACAAAGTACCAAAATGCCAGTGAGTTTGCCAAAAGCTGTTATTTATGTAAATTCATGTAAGAACTTTTTAAAAGCTAGATTGTAGGAGTACAAGGCTCCAAGAAGAGAGCCACACTCTTGTTCTGGACCTTCCCACCACCCAGAGACGCTGGACACAGCAACACCCGTGCAGTCTGCTCAGGGGAGTGCCTCACCTGCTAGGCTGACACATGGACAGGAAGATCTGGCCACTTAGAGCAGTACTCAGCAGCTTCCCAAAAGCTGGGTTACAGGTGTTGTTCGGAAAACTTATCCTCAACTTTGAATACACCTGCTGTGGCTTAATTTAGCAGCTCTGACTTATGCTAGAAATTACTATTACATATTTGCCACTACATACTGGTATCGAGGTGCTGACTGTTCTGAAGGCCAAGCTCCTGCCCTGAGGATCTACAACTTAAAGACATAATCCCCTTAGTGCTTACATCTGTGGCACTGCACAAAGAGGTAAACAAGTACTTCTGTGTTCAAGCATCTGCTACCCTGAGTCACAAGCTGAACCTTAGTGGAAACAGAGCAAAGCTGGCCTGAGATGAGACAAGTGTTCATGTACTCACTATGTATGGTAATGTACAAAGTATAGATCTGTATTTGACTTCAGCAGATCAGAGTGCTCAGTTGTTATTACTAACACATCGTAATTATCTTTTGTCAGCAATCACCAAGAGCAAGGTCTGCCTTGTGCTCAAAGTCTGCTCCAAAGACCGTATGCTCCAAACAGATCTTTTCATGCTCCCAGCAAGGGAGAACCATGCAGGAATAGCTGGAGGCTGCTGAAGTACAGGAAGAAGTATTGCTAAGTTAAATGGTATCTCTAGAAGCTTTTTGTCTGCAGGCATCCAGCACAGTTCTGTTATGTTTAGAATGACAGATCAAATAGTAGCTGACCAAGAATTATTTTTAAGTAAAATGTCACCTAACAGCTACAGAACAATCCCTCAAGAAATTAGATTTTGACCTTTTTATTTAAGCATTGCAATTGTGACATGCTGCCATGTGGGTTGTGTTTTTTATTTCCCAAAACTTTGTGACGGACTTGCTAATTTTTATGGCACTCACCTTTCGTTTATGACCCTACTGCACCTATCAGTGATAAAAACATGGGAGGAAGAGAAAGCTTTAATAGAATAGTTTGAAGCTGTAGCTCCCGTCCTAGCCAATATTCACTACAGGGTTTGTGTTTCCTTATTTTTCTACAAAAAATAGCCACAAGTTTTACTGCATCAGCTATGAAAAATAAGCCTTCTGCACAGAACATCTTCTATCCTGCTTTAGTCAAGCCAAACCACCAAAAAAAGAAAACACACCCCAAAAACCCCCAAAAAGCTTCATAGCTTGTCCTCCTCTGGGTTTGGAAATAAATTTCAACAAGTAGTGAAAGAAATTAGCAAACACATCAGTACTGTTTTTAAGAAACTGCCTGATGGAAGTTATTGCGAGTCAGATTTGGCAGGGATTTAAAAGCTAATAAAACATCTCCCAGGTCAATCTATCACTAAGTTTAAATATACATCTACATTTTAGAAAATGTTTTCTCTCTTCCTGTCAGAAGGCTTCCTGAGAAATATTAATATATTTTAAGCCAACTCCTTGAATTTTGCCCCATCTTTTTTTTTTTTGCATCCACCCATTTCACATGTACAGGAATGAACACTGGTATTTCCATGCACTCAGACATGTTTGTAAGTGCAAGTTTGAACATCAGGTCTACATACATTGGAAAGCTTTTGGTTTGTATATTACTACTAAATCCTAGAAGAGTATATTCTGAGCTTAACATGGTGTATAGATGAAGATTTCAAGAGCAGGCAGAGCTACTAGCCTGCCATCACATATTAGATACCCCCAACAGAACTCAGTTCATTTTCTTTGAAATAAAGGAGATGGAGTGCTTAAAGCCAGATTAAGAGACTGCAAGAAGCTTAATTATTGTGTCTTGCTTCCAGGCACAGACATTTGAGTTTGAATATCTCCAGCTTTAAAGTCCTAGACTAAAACAATTTCATAAAAAAAAATAAATTCAAGAATGGAGACTGGCTTGTCCTGACTTCTGGCTACCAAGGCAAGACAGCAAAACATCTCAGAGCATGATACATTTATCTTTGCCTCCACCATCATAAGCTTCTGCTTCTTTTTTCAAAAGGTTTTAATGACCAGGTTGTCTTCATCTTTCCAGTTCAGCTATTTCCAAACTAGTCAGGCATTTTGTATTTCATTAGGCTACTATCTGACCCACACTTATGGCTCACTAGAAATTTACTGAAAGAAATATTTTTCATCCTTTAGCTCAAGTAGAAAAGTCAGATTGAGCTCAAAAAAAATCTGAATTAAAAACCCACGTCAGAGGTAACTTGGCCAAAATGCTCTATCAAGATAAAATACGCCTTTTGTCAGGGAAAAATAAGTTATTCATGGAAATTAAGCATTAGAAATGCATTAGAAGTTATCTAGGAGAGCAGACCACTGAACTTACTGATGCAAAACATGACCATCTAACTTTCAAACTGTACCACTTCCCTCTGCTAGGCCAAGGCAAAACTTCAGAAGCTGCAGTCTCACACACAGCTGTGGGGGGAGAACAGACTTTTTAACCTGAAGGTCCCACACACCCTTGCAACACACCGGACCCAAGCTGCACTCCACTGAAATTAATGTGGTGGTTCCCCTCAGCTCCACTTTAGCATCATCAGACTTGATTATTTAAGCCATAAGCCTTTCTGCTTCCATTTACAAATAGGTAACTAAAGCACAGAGGAACAAGTACTTCATTCAAGGTCATATGCAGCATCTACACAGAACTAGAAGAGCCTGCTGGTGTTACACTTTATTACCCTATTCCTTCTTAACAACCAGGAGCCAAGTTGCTCCCATCAAGCCCCACATTCAGCTCTTCATTCAGAGCCCTACCACAGACACCACCCTGGGAGCCACTGTGCAAGGCTGTCTCATCTCCCACATTTCTTCTGCAAGCAGAATTTGCATACAGAGAGCAAGAGCCACTGTGTGCACTACTTAGCATTGCGTGTCCTCCAGGCACACTTTGTCCTCTGAGTTATCTCCAGTGCTAATTTATCGCAGCATTCAAAGCAGCGGGCCTCCGGCAGTCCCTCCCACAGGAAGCAGGCTGACTCATTTTTCAACACACTGTATTTTCCTCTCCACAAGAGCCAAATGCTTAGGTCAAGAATAACCACATAAAAGGGAGGCTCGTGTTTAAGCACCTCCTAAAACACGTGCATAACCCACATCCACTTGCGAAGCTGTTTCTTTGATTCAAAGAATGAACCAAGAGACATTACACCCAGCTAGAGTTGCCCCCATATGGCACACAACTATCTGTGCTTCTGCTCTAAACAGCAGTTTCTAATCCTGTAAGATGATTTAGCCTAAGCCAATGGTTTTTGGCCTCAGCCAAACAGTTAGCTGAGTTAGCACTTACTGAAAAAGAAGAGGAAGACCACCATTTTGCATTCATCCCCCTAAGCTCTTTGCCAAAGCAATCAGATGTTTGCCTTACAAACTGGTTCTCATATATCAACTAGCTTTATAGGAAGGGAAAAAAAAAAGAACAATTACATTGCCAGGAAACCCCTATCTACTCTTTCATGCTTTGCTTAGTGATGCAGCAAAAGTTCACTACCTCTATTAAAAGGATTTTTCAAGGACACTTGGAAAGAAAAAAGTAGCAGTACCTTAATGCGCCTGAATGTTAACAGCGGTTAATCTCCAGCAGCACTTCCAGCTCTCCAGCCGCAAGAAACATAGAAAGCAACCAAAGCCAGCCAAACACAAACACTTCATGTCCCAAAACAGGCAGTCCAGCTCCAGGCTGAGCAGGTTCAGGCTTTGTGGAGGTTTACCACCAAGGAACTAAACATCTCCACTCTAACAACACTTCCCCAACTCAATGAGTAGATACAAGCCCAGCCCCACACAGGGGGGGAAAAAAACCAAAACAAACAGCTGTTCCCTGCCCTCCCTTATAGCCAGCTCCCCCCACTGGCCTCTCCCTCTCAGGTGTGAGGTATCTGAGCTGATGCAGCATTAACTCATTGCCATCCACAAGAGCCCGCTGCATGACTGGGCTGTGTTGAGAAGAAACTCCTCACATTCTTGGTTTGTTTTATTTTAAAATTCAGGTAAATAGGAGTAAGGTCAAAGGACATGCTAAATATTTACTTCTCCTACAGAAGAGAAAGGGGAACAAACAGATCTGCAGCAAAGAATTCTCACTTTCACACAAGCAATAAAGTATCATATTTCCAAAATACCACCATTGTGGAAGTAGTGCAGATCTTAGCATAAGATGCCACTGGTGTCCTTTGTCTCACAGAATCCTCTCAGAGTAGGTTTAATGCTACAGCCACAAGGCGTTTCCCATCAGTAATGTGTCCTGAACCCGTGCCACTTCTCCATCACTCAGACTCCTTCTTTTGGCAATTAAAGATCCTCATCCTTTGGATCTTTGATTTCTTTTTTTCTTAACAGGTTAATTTTGTGCCAAAATAAAATGCTCATTTGTTTCCTCTTCTGTCTACCCACTCTGTTGCCAGTATAGGACCCCCCAACCAATCTATCTGGCCTGTGCTCTAGAACGGCAGCCTGTTTCCCACTGAAGGGAAGGCTCATCAACTTGTACGGCTGTAACAAAGTAGGTCAGGCAGTGTGCCACAAAATCAAACCTTTCTGTCTAAGCAGATATGGTTTTATTTGATCCTCTGAATAAGAAGAGAGAAGGAATAACCCGGAGGAGACATTGCAAGTAGCTGAATGTGAAGTTGGTATGAAGGCACCAAATGCCAGGTATGAAGTAATTTGCCTGAAAAACGTGACAGAGACAGGGAGACAGTAAGCCACATGCAGCTCATAAGTTCACCTAAAATGCACGACTTCAGTGCCAGGCCCCAGTGCGGATCCCTCAGGCTGAATGCTGCATGTCTCTACCACGGCCGCCTCGCAGATCTTACCTAAATGAAGCAACAGTCAGCTGGGGTTCAAAACCAAGAAGAACACTAGGGAGTGAGCTGACAGGTGCTATGGCAGGTTGCAGAGATGGTTCCTGAGCAGAAAGAAACATGCATTAGGAAGTAAATCTTACCTGCAAAAACTGAGCAGAAATACTCTGGCTACTGGTATTTAATCCACCTGCCAGTCTGCTTATAGCTACTGGATATCTCATAGGTATATATTACATACTGATAACCTAGCAATTTTACAGACTTAAAAATCCATTTTTTCTAAAAACATCCCATGAGATCAATGTTAATAGTCTCTGTTGGATGCTTACAACCAAAATATTTTGGAAGTGTTGCAGATTTCCTGAATTCTCATTTTTCCACACAACTTGAAAAAACTTGAAAGCCTGGCAGGACCAAGCTGCTACATAGTTTGTGTAGTTAAATTTCTCCATACCTGAGCAGTAGCAGAGTGAGGGAGGAGGCAAGAAGAGGAGGATTTGGCCCCACCACATCATTTGGCAGAGATGAGGATGATCCTGACCCCAGCCATGATGCACAACACTCCCCAGCTCCAATGTCCTGTGCTGCACTGGGGGGTGGTGGGAAGAAGTCCTCTGGAGAAGGCTTAGCCAGATTCCCCTCCTCCTCCTTCTCCAACCTTGGTGCTCATGGGGCTGTTTCTCACACTTTTTACCTCACTTGTCATTGCCAGACCGTTTTTTGTCCTTTCTTAAGTACATTTTTCCAGAGGCACCACTGGTGTCACTGACAGGCTCAGCCATGCCCTGCAGTGGAGCTGTTGTGGAACCGGCTGGAACCGGTTCTGTCCTGCACAGGGCAGCCCCGGCCTCTCCTCAGACAGGTCCCTGCAGCCCCATTGCTGGCGCCTGGGCACTGCACCTCAATAAATTCCACCCCTCGCCTCAGTGAAATGCATATCTAAGAATTGTCATTAAAATACACACTCATCACACACCCTTCACAAACTTCACTGATGACATCAACCACAAAAAAAGCTCCTCGCACCAAAATCAAAATGGCATCATCACAACACCAGGAAGGTGAGTAATATACACAGTCAGTACAACTCCATCCCTTGTCCCTTACCACTTTACCACAACAAAATATCCCCACTATTAATCCAGTCCCTGGCAATGGCCAGTCCAAACTTTGTTACGTCTCTCAGTCACTGTTTTTACTTCACATTCCTCTAAGGGTAAATGACCTCCCTGTCTTTATCTCAACCCACAAGCTTTTTCATTTTATTTTCTTCCCTGTCTTGTTGAGGAGGGGGAGTGAGAGAGCGGCTGAGTGGGCGCCTGGCCAACCCACCACAGTGCCATTGCTCTTCTCCACACGTGGCATTGCCGTAACAGGGCTGAGGGTGCCGCGTCCCAGGGGCTGTCTGTCAGGGAACCCCTCCTCTGTGCACATAAATCAGCAAACGCAAACTGGAGCCCTCAAAAGGTGACAAACAGCAAGCACTGCTCTTACATAATCGCTTTCCTGGATAGAATAATGCTTCAAATAATAATTTAAAGTTGACCTGATTTAAAAGCTTCAGTAAAAAACTCTTAAGGATTCCTAAACTGGGCAACCTCCACGTATGCACAATATAGATGGTTGCTTATAGCACCAGTGTGCTAAGGGCTGGAAAAGAGCCATGGCCTCACCACTTTCTTAGCATAGGTCGGTTAGCCCAGGAAACCAGGCTTCCCGCCACCACCGGCGGCCATCGGGGTGCCAGGGTGCTGACTGCGGCGGCAGGGCAGCCATCCCAATCCCCTCAGGCTTCCCTCGGCAGCCAGATTAATGTCTTTTAAAAATTATTTAATTAATTTAAATTATTATTCTAAAGCAAGATGTTTGCTGTTTCCTCTTTTGCTTGCATTTCAGTAGCCAAATATAATTTCCTCCCAGAGAAAAGCTGGGAATCCAGGAACCTGAAGCCAGAGGAGGCGGCGATTAGTGGTTTGAAGTGTTAATGGTACCACAGTGGGAATGGGGAGTCCCTTGAACCCAGCTATTAGCAAATTAATAACAGGGGTAACACGCTCTCCTGAGTGTTACAAATTTAGCACTAATTAGGACTTCTCTTTCTTAGCTATTTTAGGCAAGTAAATCTTCAATATCTTTTGTTAAATTTGAATCTTCTTATTTGTAGAAATAAATTATACAGAAACATTCATTTCTTCCCCCAGCTACAGCCTGTTAAACTTCTCCCATTCTCCTTTTCTTTCTGACGTGGCTTATAGCTAGATATTTTGTATCCAGTTTGTTTTATTTAGTAAACCTTCCCCCAAAAGAGGGTTTTCTTAGGGTGAGACTAATCTACAGGCCATTCATTTCTCATAGTCCATCCTAAACTTTTCAAAGATTCCCTCTTCACAGGAGCATCAGTGCTCCAGTCTGTTTACATTTATTTATTTATTACTCATATATCCCAGATGTTAAACCTCACAGAGTTATTGTAACTGGAAAGTCATATTTTTCTGCCAAATATCCACACAGTTTTGTGTATTTTAGCACTTCAGAATTAATCACGAGAGAAACTTAATCAGGTTTGCAATGAAAAAAAAGCCCTTAATTAGAGCAGAAGCCAAAATGTCCTCCCGCACATCCTTTCTTTTTGTACTGCCCAAATCTCATCTAAACCTTGCCTGAAGTCCAGAAAACAAATCTCACAGTTGATTGAATATATCTAATTGTGAATCGATGGCTATGCTTTTGCAGATATGTTTCAAACTCTGCCTGGTGGCTGTGTTGACTAATTTGCCTATACCCAGGAAATTAATTCTTTCTTAACTACAGAGCAAAGCTATGATGTTGGGCAATACATTTCTGCCTTTCTGGAAAGAGTATTACTTCTCTCTAGCAAAATCAGTGCATTGCTAAATGATTGATGTAACCACAAAATGTTTTAGCTTTTCATGTTTAGGAAAACACTGATGGGGAAGAGAAAGCACTACAGTCTGTATAATGAGAGTAGAGCCAGAGACTGGCTGAGGCAGAAGAAACTCGCTTCAACAAAAGACATAGCTTATTTGAGCAATAAAGGGAAAATGTAGATAGAAGGTTACATCTTCTGATGACACTAAGTAAAAGAGCATGTTACAAGTAATCACTAGTAAGCTCATGGTTTAAAACACACATATACATGTGCACACATGTGCAGCAGTGTGGAAAAGCCAAGTAGAGGCCATATGAAAATACACCATAAAGACTGACAAATACTGCACACTGTCAAGGCAGCCTGCCATAAAATAATGCAAATTTATGTTAAAATCTAGACTTTATGATCAATTAGAAAGGGTAGTTCAGCAGCAGTATTAATAACCACTGAAACAAGTGTAGCATGAAAAGGGGGTTTCCATGACCAGACCTCAGCTCAGAAGACTTTGTCTCACATCTATGAAAAATCAAATCTTTGCAAAGATGAGACTTAAAGTATGAGCCATTTCCCTGTCCAGAAGAACTGGACGAAGACTTTTCCTCATTCACTCTGGAGGGAAACACGTGATACAGTCATTTCTGTTTACTTCTGTTAAAGGTCTGGTCAGAGAGAGTATTCTGCACAGTATGAGTCTAAAGATAGTATTATTTTTACTTTTCCCTGCTGCATGAGATAGGATGTGAATGGTGTACACTGAGGTGAGACCATAAGATCCTGTCTGCATTAGGGCCCTAAATGCTAACAATAAGTGAGTCCTTTCTTCCCTCCATGTGGGCTATAACTGCAGGAATAAGATGTGTGAGCATGTAAGCTGAGCAGCAAGTAGATAAATTCTAGATGATGATTTAAAGCTGGTGAATACAAACCTTACAGTTCTGCAAGCAGTCTAGTACTGGAAAGGACCTTTGAGGTCAATTCATTTCCCTTCTGTCGTAGGCAGCCCTCTGAAAGAAACTGCATGATAAAGTGATCCAGCTCCATCACAAAATTAATTTTTGCCACCATTTCTCTTACTGTAATGGTGCAGGAGGAGGAATCCTACTGCAGCTCCTTGGCAATGTAGAAATCTTCCTATTCCCAGCCTCAATATACTCTTATCCAGTTTATTCACATCATTTTTTCTGCCAAAACTGTGCTTCTGCTTAAATAGCACCTCTCCCTTCTGTGTGCTTATCCGTGATGTATTTATAGGGAGTCCTCTCTCAGCATTCATTGCATGAGATAAAACAAGCCATCCTTATTTTAGTCTCCTTTCATATAACAGACTTTCCATGACCTGGCTCACCCTTGCAGTCCATTCCTTCACCTGCCCCAAACTGAGCATGGGGACCAGAACTAGCAGCAGCAGCTATATATTGTCTTACCAGGGATTTTTATAATGCCATTAACGCTCCCTTGTTTCTTACTGCTATACTGTACATTTACACTATCTGTACATAGAATTGTTCTAGCATATAAATTATGTTATACAGTTAACCATCAAATACTGATGTGTCATCTCATCTGGTACTACTTGTGCTCCTTGGGAGTGCGGTCAGCATCTTGTAGGCAAAATCCTTTGGTGCTTTTCATCTGGTGCTTTTTCATCCTTGATAGCTCCTGCGGAATATTTCAGCATGAAGATGTTTCAGCAGTCTTAACAAAAGCAAGTGAATCATTCAAAAAAAGCACAATCCATCTATCTTCTTTAGTGTCACCAATTAATAGCTGCTCAGGATGCTTTGAAATCTATAGCTGCTTAAGGGAAGAAAAATAACCATCCCCTTCCTATAGTGCTGTGCTATCATTATATTTTGTATACTCAGCCCATGCAACGAAACTTTATTAAATAAATGAGGTGAGGGTGATAGGCAAAGGCCTCTTACGTGAGGCTTTAAAGAAGGAGAAAAGACCAGTTATGCTAATCCAGGATAAGAGGGGAACTAAAAACCAATTGGTAGACAAGATTATTTCTTATTGTTGGAAACCATTTCTCATTCCAGAAGCCAATGGTCAGAGCCTGGCTGATTTCAGTGGCCAGGCTTCTGTTTTCTGCTGCCCCTGCAAGCAAGCAATGTTGGGGCAACTACAGTTTCCTCCACTTGATGGAGCCGGAACAGCCTTTTACCTCTTGCTTCTGGTTTGGATTATTTTGCTGCACATTGTGCAAAATAAAGGACCATTTTTAAAAGGGGGTAGGGTTGCTTTTGTGGGCAGCTCAGGCTGGGTCTGTGTGCTCATTCCTCAGGTCATAAGCTGCTAGAGAAAAGTCATTGCACCCTTTGGTGGAGCTGCTGCCTTGGGCTCCCTGTCAGCCAGAGCACCCGGGTCAAATCCTGTCCTGCATTTGCCAGACATAAGGATACACTCACAAACCTGCCCACAGCTGCTGACCCCCGTGTTGGTTTTCTCTCTTGCCCCCATCCCTCCCTCCCAGCTCATGTCCCTGTTTAAGGCATTGTGGCCACTGATGGCATTTGCTGTTGAACATACGGCTCTGCCTGTGTCCCGAGCAGGACGCTGATGCTGCCTCTTGAGGGGGATCAATTCACTTCCAGCTAATCTGCCAGAGGGTGAGATCTGTGCCTAAGTGTAATGGAACCTGATGGAGGCTAATTAAATAGAAAACCATCCATTTGTGCTGTCTCATTAGGGATTTGTCATAAAAACCTTATGTTCTCTTACAAGCCTAAACAAGTGTGTTCACCATGTAAAAATCAGCCATAAAGCTGTCTGGAGAGTAGTTAACATGTCTAAGCTGTCATTTATATAGGCTGTCTGCAGCCTGGATCCTGCAGGTAGGAATGGCCTTACAGCTGTCCTCAAACCACCCCACATAAATGGGACATCCCTCCTTCAAAATGGGAAAGAGGGTCAAGCCCAGCAATCCTGCACTGACAGTCACGTGGGGTGGATGCTTCTCTGTCTGGCCCCGACAGGAGCCAGAAATCGGAGGCAAAGAGCACTTGTTACTTTAGAGCTGTGCCAAAGATGTACAGAGGTTTAGAAAGTGTAAATTTAATAGCAGTGTTTCCTGGAGTCTGTGGAGATTGCCTTGCCTCAGCCTTTGCAAGTGGCCGGGTCTCCTCCTCAACCCCGATCAGGCTACTATTTTTGAGGAAAATTAAATTCCCTTTCGGGCATGGGAGTTATCATGCTATTTTGCAATGGAAGAAAGTTATGGGCTATGTCCCTTTGGCTGCCCCAAGGGAAAATCAACATGGTCTAAATGGCTGCTTTCCTCAACATCCATCCAGGAATTGCTTTTCCCTCATCCAAACTGCGGGCTTCAGAGTTTCTGCCAAAACTAGGGCTTGTGCAGAAGTCACACTGGGGCAGATCTTCCCATGTGCAGAAGGATATAACTGCTTTCTGTCTATGGGACAACCCCCTGGGGTAACACCAGCTGGTGTCTTCTTGCAGGCATCGGAGGTGGAGCGGCAACTCTCCCTGCAGGTCCACACTCTCCGGGAGGACTTTCGGGAGAAAAACTCCTCCAGCAGCCAACACATCGTGCGGCTCGAGAGCCTCCAGGCTGAGGTGAGTCACCCATGGTCAACCTTGCTTCTGCAAAAGGTGGTCAGGACTGTTTTAATTTCTATAATGAACCCCTCTGAACTGAGTAAACAAAATCTGCTGCTTGGAGGAAACAAAGAGAAGGATGGTAACTGTGGGGCTGAGGACTCCCCCAAGTGAGGATTTTTGCTGCAACCCAGAGCTGGCTGAGGTGGCAGGGATCAGCTTTCACCACTGCCTCGGCCACAAGCACGGCTGCAAAATGAACAGATGAGAAGGAACTTCCAGGAGCTAAACCATGGCTGTGCTCTTGCAGGGCTGCTGCCCAGTACAGATTAAACTCTGGGGCATGGTGGGAAGGTCTGCAAGCGTTTTTTTTTTTCAATATCTCATGCTTGCAAAGAAAGCAGTAATCCTCTGCTGCCTCTGAGCCACGCACATGAGAAAGCAAGGAGTCCCTGCCTGTTGTAGCTCTGGTACATTAGCAGGAATATTACCCTCCTCTCTCTTCCCTTGCCTGATGGGGGTCACTGGAGACAATGTAGGTAGGCAGGAACCAGAGGGGTAGAAGATGTCTAATTCTACTCCCTATCACTTTTTTGAATTTATAAGCTGTCTGGAAGAGCTTTTCCTAAAATCTCTCAATTTCTTCTTTTCTCCCGCTCCCACCTGCTCCCTGCTGGTCCCTCGCCTTTTCTTCCCCTCCCCTTGGTGTGGAGCAGCAGGTCCTTGAAGTAAGTATGGAGGCTTGGAAAGGGTTTGCCTGCATGTGTATTGCTGCCACCATGCATGCCTGCCACTGTGCATGCCTCACCTTGCTTTCCTGCCTCCTTCCTGTCTCTTGCTTTCCAAATCCCTTTCCCCCTGTGCCCTTCCCATGGTCCAGGGCCTACAGCAGAACATTTTTTTTTTCTGTTACGCTATTATTCACAGGGTGTTCATTACTAGTTTGGATACCAAAGAACTCTTGACACAATCTCTGTATTATACCTCTTATTTTTCTCACAACCCATGCAAATCATGATGGTGGTGGGAAGAGACACCTCAGAAACCATTAGTCACCTAAAAGCAGCTTTCTAATACCTACAGCAGCCTTTACCCTACAGAAATAGCAAGTCCACACACTTCATGCAGCCAATCTTTCCAGCAACCTGGAAAGCAGCAAAGAAACAAGGTCCCAAAGAGGCCAAGAAAGCAGTGGGATATGCTCCATGAATTGAAAGGACGCCATAGGGAATAGTTAGGGTTATAATAGACTGCTAAACGGCATACTCAGTTCCCAGAGGTCCTATATGTACTGATCTGGGAAAAGGCTCCTTTTTTTTTTGTTAAACGAGAAGTGACCTTGGCTAATGCTGATTCATCCTGTGCACTGTTCCCAGCTAACTGAATCACAGAGGTTTTGCTTGGCATATTGTCCCTCTTCCCCTGAAATCGCTGCCCTTGTCAATTAAAAGAAATGAACCAATTTTAAACACGACTGATCACTGGGAGACTAAAAATAAGTATGGCACAGAAAGGAGTCTTCACAAGTGAAAAGACAGAAAAATCCCTGGTGAGGCCCTGGCAACATGCAGCAATTAAGAAAAGTGTATGGGCAGTGCTGTGGCACAGCCCTGAGGGAAACAGGATCCCGCAGGCTCACCCTGTGGTCTCCAGCACCCATGCAGGAGAAAATGCCAGCATGCTGAGTTGGGGACCAGCCAGGAAAAGGGACTAGTTTTGCTGTCTTGCAAATTTTAAAGTACAAGGGGTGGGCAGGGCTGGTCTACATTTAATCTGTTTGGACATTTCTGCCTGCTCCCTGGCCTCCTGCCAATCCACACCCAGCCCCTTTGGAGCTGCCCCTGCAGACCAGGTAAGGAGGAATTTCCTTTGAGAGTCTCCCTAAGCTTTAAACCACACACAGAGATAGAGTTTCTTTCATCCAGGTACATAATACATGCATACTTTTGCTTTTTACTGTTGCATTTCTCTCTTGGGAGTGTGATTTCCCTCCTTTCTGCTCCCTGGAAAGTGCAGGGTCTGACACTGCCTCTCTTTCCTCTGCAGATCAAAATGCTGACGGACAGAAAGCGAGAGCTGGAGCATCGCCTTAGTGCCATGATGGAGGAGAACGACCTGCTCCAGGGAACCGTGGAGGAGTTGCAGGACCGAGTCCTCATCCTGGAGAGACAAAGCCATGACAAGGACCTGCAGGTGAGGAGGCAGGGGAGAGGGGGGAAATGGAGTAAAAGACATGCTTTGGGGTAAAATTGACCGGAAAGATAATCAGGAACTGGGAGACAAAACAACTGGAAGAATAAAATGGCTCTGTAAGCATGGCAGCAAGCAAGGTCCTGGGCGTTCTCCATAGGGACAGATAACAAAAGCCACAATGGGGCGTCTTGACAGCAAAGAGCAACTTGGGAGGGAGATCTGAGCAAGGGAGTGGGACAGGGTGCTGGGGAAATGAGGTAAACGTAAAAAGGAGAGAACTCTGGTTACAGTTCATTTTACCTAACTTTTTCATAGTAGAATTGGCTTCAAAAGGGGCTTCTTTAGATCCTGTTGTCCCAGAGGGCAGTAACTGGCCTCATAGCTCTCACTGCTCAGATGGTTTCTCGACAAGCCCCATGGTATTTGCAGCTGTGTGTCACCAAATGTCACTCCCCAGAGAGCAAGCGGGCACCTCTGTGGCTTCAGGCATCTTAGTAGAGAGCAAGATTTTTCCATTTCTCTTCTGTGGATTGACAACCACTGGATCGCCAGCTCTCCAAGGCAGCCCTGAATCTCCCCTCCTCCCCCCCCCTTTTTATATATATTTGTATATGTGTATAGATCTTTTAAAAATATGTCCGTATTACTTTTCTTTTGGGATTCACTTCCTGCTGTGTTGTTTTCAGCAAATGTTTTTACCTGAGTTCCAACTTTTTCACAATATTCCTCATTTTAGTGCTGATTAACCTGCTATTTTTATCTTTCAGGATATTCTGGAGTCTAAACAGTGTCTAATGACATTTGGAGATTATTAAGCTCCAATAAATAGCAATACCAGCCAAGAGTACTTTCCTGCTGGCTGGAAATCCTGTTTCGTGACACCCATTCCTCCCTCTCAGTTCCTTCACAAACCAGGAGATTCATCCAGTCCATATCACCTCCACTAATTTTTGTTTTCCTGCTTCCTTGACAAATTCCTTGATTTTCTTTGCAAGCTGCACCAAAGCCAGCTGGAGCTCCAGGAGGTGCGGCTGTCCTACCGGCAGCTGCAGGGGAAGGTAGAAGAGCTCAGTGAGGAGAGAAGTCTCCAAAATTTGAACACAACCAGCACGTCCCTGCTATCTGAGATAGAGCAAAGCATGGAGGCAGAGGAACTGGAACAAGAGCGAGAACAGGTATTTGCCCTCCAGCCCCGGGAAAGCCCATGGACCAAGCCCCAGAGGGAGAGGGAGTTTAGTGCATTTGATCTGGATTTGGAGCTGAACCAAGAGCTAGAAAATTGGGGTACTCAGCTCTGGTATCAACACCCTTTTGACTATACGAAAGTGAACCTCTGCATCCATTTCAAAACCAACAGAGCAAGCTAGACAAATATTTGTGAGGTTTGGCAATCACATGCCTCACTTCACCTGGAAGGAGAATCTCCATGGCCTTGATGTCCCAGACTAATGTCAGGCTCTCTTGTTCCAGCTGAGGCTACAGCTCTGGGAAGCATATTGCCAAGTGCGATATCTCTGCTCCCATCTCAGAGGAAATGACAGTGCAGACTCAGCAGTCTCTACGGACTCCTCCATGGATGAGTCTTCAGAAACCTCATCAGCCAAAGATGTCCCAGCCGGCAGCCTACGGGCAGCTCTCAGTGAGTTGAAAAGACTGATACAAAATGTGCTGGATGGGGCAGACTCCACGGTAAGTTGGTGGCATGGAGAAGCCTTGGTTTGTGCATGTCCCCTTGCCCAGGTGACAGAGCTTGCTACAGGTTTCCACTGGATCCTGAAGTCCTTGGTCTCTGAGAAAACCTCTTTGGCCCCCAGAGATGGGCTGTCACAATGCACAGCCTGCTCCATGTGTTTCAAATGGTCAGTCAAGAGCCAAGCCAGTATGTGGGGTTTCAGCCTGCAGTGGTCAGACCACCTTAAGTTTCAAGCTCATGCAACTATCATTGGTTTGGGAGTCATTATACATCACAGTTCAGTTCTTTCTCTTAGGATTTTCGTAACCTTGCTTTATTAGCAATAGTATCACAAAAACATCATAACCCCTATGTGGGTAGGTTCTGTCCCTGCAAATTGTCACTGGGTACAAATATCTTGGCAAGAGCTGCCAGACTCAAGTCCATTGACAGGTGAAGGGTTTTTCTGGCACAAGATGGTGTCTGCGGGATGTGGTCCCAGGGCTGCTGGGGAGCAGGGGATGGTGTGGAGGACCACTCAGCATTCACAGGATTGCAGAATTACAAGAAAACACCTCATTTTTTGCAATGGGTGAAATCAGGCCTATTTCCATCACCCATGAGCTGGTTGCATTGCCAGTATGACTTATTTGAGATTCCATGGTGAGGAAGACGATGCAGACTCTGCAACTGCAGACCTGCATGGGAATACTCACCTTCCTTATTTCAGTACCTGTAGTGGCTGGTAAGAAGGTTGAGCATAGAGATAAAGTCATATTTGTTAAATAAAAAAAAAAGACATTTCTGCAAAAGAATTACAAACACAGAAACTATAACCATATGTTACCAAGTGGTCACTAAATCTTTGTAAATATGGTTTATGCTAAGGTGAGAACATGTCTCCATGCTCTTGTTATCATGTGTAGAAGCACTACCCTTGGCTGAGCATGTTTCCACTGTGGACGTAGATGGGAACAAAACTGAAACTCTACCAAAGTCACATTCACACTTTGTTCTTCCTTCTTTAGTACCCCCCCATCCCAAACCAGTATAAAATTAATGCAATTGCCTTTTAAAAGTGAAATCTGAGCAAGAGATTTCTCTTCTGCTCTCAGAGCTCTCGACGAAGTGACGACGACACCTTAGAGGAACAGATCAGGCGAACAAGTGAGGATTCACGAGCCCTGAGGGAATTAATGGAGGGAGAACGGGGGAAACTGAGGCAGAGTTTGGAGGAGCTGCAGCGACTGCACAGCCAGGTTAGCAATTCCCACACTTTACATGTGGTCTTGTAACACCAGTGTTCATCCTCCAAAACATGCCTTCCGTAGAAGAGATCAACGTGATAAATAACCCAGGAGCATTTGCACCAAAAACCCAGCTACAGTTGGATGAGGGAGACCTTGTTAAACCTTGTGCAGAGGCTTCATGCATTTAGGGTCAGAGTTTTTGAGAAGTTGCCAGACATAATCTCAAGCAGCCAAACTTCCTTTAAACCTTTCCCCCAATCTGCTTCTCAGCCCACATGTATGTCTTGCTTTAATTCTTCTCAGCAGAAGACCCAAAGTACAAGGCTGCTTGACGTGAGGTACTGGAAACCCATAGGTATCTACTCTGCTCCATCTTGCTTGCACTAAGCCCTCATAAAGGGTATATGCAACCACTGGATGGACAAAACATCAGGTGCTGCTCTGCTGTGCATGGCACAAGGCTTGTCCACAGCAGCATCACAAAATGCACACCTAGAAAATCTTAATCACAGCCAACCTGGCACCAGGCAGCAGCCCAGGACCAACAGGGACTGGCTAAGACAATCTCAACAGCAACGAATGATCCAACCCCGAAACCAACACCACATCCGAAGCACAGGATCGCACTGCATCCACACTGAACGTAGCATTGTCTGTGTCTGAGGTACTATGCCAAAAGCCGCAAATGGAGGCAGGCACCCAAGGGGATGCTCTGTGATCCATATCTCTATGGGACAAGTCTCCAAACACTGAAGGGGATTTGGAGGCTGTAGCAGAAGCAGTCTTTAGCACAGCTGCTTGTGAAGCACTAACTGCATTGAAGCAGGGAATGGGATTAACACCCTTGGCTGGTCTTGCCAGCAGCAGCGCTGTATTGCACTTTTGCCATACCCCTTTGGAGAAGAGAAAAGAAAACACATGCCTATCCAGAAACTCAGCACAACCTGAGGTCTGACAACCTTGCGTAGGGCTATGGGAGCTCCCACCATGGACCTGAAGAAAAAAAAAAAAAAAAAAAAAAAAGGAAGAGC
>VXBL01000841.1:671131-701882 GCA_013400195.1 Aramus guarauna | reverse complement strand
AAAAAAAAAAAAGAGTGAGAGCATCATTAAATAACCCTGGCAGCGATGGCTACACGTGTATGAGGGTGGGAAATGGACTTGCTGACAAAGCAGCTGATCAGAGGCAGACCGCAGCGAGGGAGCACCCCTGGAACCTGTCCTTCCCTGAGGATTGCTCCTCTCAGCAATGTGGCCACCACAAGAGACACCTTTGAGAGTCCAAACTTGATACCTCAGTGAGACATGAGCCCGCCCAGACACTGCTCTGGCTGTGCTGCCATAGTCCTGTGCTGACAGAGACCATTAGAGGCTTCTTCACAGACTTTAAGTGACCATCCGTACACCAGCCTGCTTGTCTGGATGCAGCACCTCCTTACCACTGCTTCTGGCCACAAAAGGCCTTAACAGACACCAGGAGGGAGCAGCACTTGGTTGTTCTTTGCTGTGGCTTGTTTCTCCAAACTCCCCAGCTAGGAAGGACCAGAGGACCCACCCTGGATTGCAAGTTTGGAACCCTGTCTCTGCTTTTAGGCCTCCCTGACTACCAAAGCTCTGAATATTTAGCGAGCAAAGGGAAGACTGCAGTTCTACTTTCTTCTCACACTTCTGTCTTACATGGAGAAAGATGGGGCATTACAACATATGCAGCAGACATTGCTCTCAGAGAAGCACTCCAGCCTTACACAGCAAGTACACATCTGCCACAGTTTTTGCCCGTAAACCAGCCTCACACTTGCTCAAGGTTATTATTCTCATCTCCCATAGAAGATGCAACATTGTCTTCAGTTCAGTACTAAAGAAAATCAACCCACATGGAAGTCTGGTCCACCCAGGGCAGCAGTGCTTTGCTGCCTCCACATCGCTCTGTGCTGTCACTGATATTGATACAAGGAAAGAGGAACTCTTCCTAAACAGTTTTTGGGACCTCATCGCACCACACATATTCATTGCTGCTGCCTGAGAGTAAGGTGAGCTGGTGGAGACAGGAATCGCCCTGGCCATTGTCTACACTGGAGAGTGGTTTCACACCTTCTGCCTGGTCCATTTCTTTCTTCTGTGGCATCCCATTCTTACCTGAAACACAGACAAAACCAGTTAAAGCCCCAAAACTATCGCCAAGTGCAGTTTTCTGAGCCTCTTGATCCACTGTCCTCTGGGACTTCAGCAGAAGCACTCAGCACCTTTCACATAGCTCCCACCCCTGCTCTCACATCATTGCTCTGAGGTGCGTCCCATGCTGGGCTGTGGGCACGGCTCAGGCAGAGATCCCCGATTCCCTGGCAGCCCCAGCACACAGCAGGGAGCCCCTGCACACAGACAGGGCACATTCACACCCTCCTCTCCCCCAACCCAGCCATGCCGTGCTAACAGCAGATCCTCCCACGCCGTTGATATGATGAGCCCTTTTTGACTGTCTGCCCTCTATTTAAAGATTTCTTTGAGGATTCAAGCACTACTGAGCTGCATTTAGAGAAAGGAGGTGGGTCAAACGCTGGAAGGGTTTCCAGGTGGTGGAGTAGCGTAACAGAGCATGTGTGTGCCCTAGACAAAGAAATTAAACGTGTATGAAATATTGCAAAGCTGTGCTAATGCAATCTTTGCATGATTTCACACCCTATTAACTCACTCTGCACAGGACCAAAACGATAGATCATTTCTCAGACTATTTAAGACTCTGCACATTTTTTAAAGTCTAATTAAAATTGTAAGATGTGCCAGTAACACCTTCCATGGCGTGAAAGGGAATTTTCACATCCTTTGTCTTCAGCTTCATACTACTTAAAGAGACAATCCCCCAAAAAAATCTTATTTGCCTCTAAATGATGTTTGCAATAATTTAACACTGAAAAGATCAGAATACAACAGGATTCAGAGAACGCATGCACAAGACAAACCGCGTGGAGAGGAGCAATATTTCAGCACTGATGCCATAGTTTGTTTAAAGCCATTGGGACAGCAATGGGGTCCTGCAGGACCAGCGGGTGGGTCCTGCCCTGCACAGCTTTCAGGGCCATTGCTGCATGTTACTGAGGCCATCCTGGTGACTCACCGTGCTCAGAGCAGCACTGTCAGCATGCCAAGGTGAGCCAGCACATTTCATGGGGGGTTGCACGAGCACTAACAGCCCCCTCCCAGCAGACACAGCTTCTCCTACAAGCGGGGGAGCTCGGCCTCCAGGTTGACCCACGTGGCTTTTTTTTCACTGTGAATTTGTCCAAGCAGCCCTGGATTTCATGCCTTCTCTTTGCCCACAGGTCACACTGCTGAGTGTGGAAATGACGACACTGAAGGAGGAACGGGACCGGCTGCGAGGTGCTGCTGAAGACAAGGAGATAAGTGAACAGCTCCTGCAGGCCATCAGGGACCGAGATGAGGCCATTGCCAAGTAAGTGGTATGAACAGCCAAAGCCAGGCTGGGTTAGCAGTTGTGGAGTGCCTTAGCAGGAGATGCCTCCAGGGTGGGTTTTTCCCACCCTTCATGAATTTCAGTAGCTGTTACAAAGTGAAGAAGTGAATCTTGGCTTTGCTGGCATTGGGAGATGCTTCCAGGAGCCTGGGAGCAGGGCAGGAGATGCTGATTTCCAGAGATGCACCATGGCAGGATTGGAGCATTTAGGAGGATGCTACGAACCATGTTTTTCCATCCGTAGTACTGGTCTGAGTCACAGCAACAAGGAGAAGATTTTGGGAAACCAAATGGAAACACTAGATCTGCCCTATCTGTCATATTTTTCTTCTTTTGCTCTTCCATACACAGAACCCTGCTTTCCTGCCCGTCCCCATTGCAGCCCTGCCTGGGCTTCTTCCCTAAATTATTTCTCTGGTCACTCACTTTCCTTTCCTGTTCCAGAGTGTATTTTGCATCTCCAGTTCTGTAATTCTCTATTTCTCCTTTCAGGTTTTTCCCACTGTTTTGACTATTTTCCCCATCCTCTGCACAGACCTGTGCAGTTTTGCTACCCCTGCCCCAAGCACTCTTTGCCCCAAGGAGAGGGACAGAAACATTCACACTCCCTTCCCCTCCCCGTGCTTTAGGTAGAAAGGATACATCTGATAATCTCTTCAATAAGCAGATGGGCCAGAACACCGCAAGTCCATCTCCTTATGGAAATGCCTAATACTCAAGCCCTCAGCAAGAGGAGGAGAAGAGCATGGCACCTCTAAGGATGTGGGGAGCTAAATCAGCATGCACAGTCTCTTCATCTTTTTTTAAGTGACCCAATCATCCGCGCTGCTCTCGCCCAAGTAGCCAGCTACCAAATTCCCATTGCTGTGCTCTGTAACACCTCCATCTGTTGGCAAAAATCAGGAGCATCCCAGCTGCACTGCCGGGTGCAAGAGAGGTGGTTCTGACATTTCCAGTGCGTGTGGGTTGCTGGTTCTGCTGTGGCTATGGCAACGTGCTGCTGCCGTGATAAATCCCCCGGTAATATCCGAGCAGCAATGGGGAGCTTCACAACAAAAGGCTATTTAAGGTCCTCAAACCCACAGCCAGCAGTGGAAGGGTACAGCTTCTCCACAGCAGTTAATGACCCTGCTGGGACAAAGCACTAATATTTACGGCTGACCGTCCTGCAGCAGCAGGAGCCCAGAGAAAGGGGGACATGACAAGTGTGCATGGGTGAGTGGCGGCTGATTAATGAGCAGAAAGTGGTTACAAGTGAAAGCAGACAAGAGCGTCTTGTTGCTAGAAATGAAAGCATCCCTCCACAGATCGAGCAGGCTGCTCCCAGGCAGTGAGCCTCCTGGGAGGCTCATGATATGCTTCCCACCTTGCACCTCAAGGGTTAAGTCACTTTTGTTGAAGCTCTCCCAAAAAAAAAACCCTAACTGAACAGAAATAAAATCACTGCCTGAGGCAGACATCTGGCATGGAAAATTTTTAGCTTGAAGCTGAAGTTTAGCAACACGGGAAGCAATAAGAAAATAGGATCCTATAATAGGAGGTGTTAAGCAACCACTACCTGGAATATAAACACAAATTCCCAGATTGCTCTTCTGCAGGGGAGCACAAGGGAGCTATTAGGAGGCAATGAATTAGCTGCAGTTAATAAGATGCAATTATTTCTCCCGAAAATGTTTGCAAGGAAAGATGGTTCCCAGCAAGTCATGTTACAGTTTCCCATCACACAGCAGTTAATTGAAAACTTAAGTTTTGCGAATACCTGTGTGCTCCCAGCATAGTGAGCAGCATTTCCCAGCTTGGGCAGCTTAGTAGATTGCTCCTTCCTAGAGGACAATTCCTTTCCACTAGCCAGTAGCAGCTGGAACATCTAAGTCACTGAGCACTGCCTTTTAGGCAACCTTGGCCATGGCATCATATGCCTGGTAGCCACCAAATGCCTGGAAAGAAATGCAGCAGTGGTTTTCCTAAGGGCCGGCACAACCCCATTGAAATTAGGAGCTTTCCTTAAAGCATAACATTTAATTCAAACAATTTTAACAGCTTGTCATTCTTAAAAAGCATATGCTGTGATAAACTTTCTTCCTTCATTTCTTCCTTCCTTCAATCCAAGTCTCAATGGAAAGCAGACTTGTACTCCTTGAGGTTTTTTGTTTGGTTTATATTGCTACTTCTTGATCAAGTGATCAGACACAGATCATTTGTTTTTTAGCACATACCATTTCCTTTTCTATGCATTAGTAAACAGAAGAAATGGAAAAAATATTTATATGTGGATTCCATCTCAGTTTAGATCTCCATTTTTAATGGCAGATCCTGCACGTTACCCAGGCATACTATATTATCCTACACAGCAGCACATCCGAATATCTTTTTGTATCTTTGTGTGCTTACCATAAGTCTGCTGGTTTTATAGTAATGATGTCTACAGTTCTGTCCCACTCTTCACATGAAGAGATTGTCTAGAATACAACAGAGATGAACAGCTTAGGATTTTGGGACTTGCCAGTGAAAGAAATTGTTGACTTCTCCTCGAGGATACATTTAACACTTCCTTTAAAATAAAAAAAAGAAAAAGTCACATAACCCAATTTCTCACTCTCCCCTCCCCCAGGAAGAACGCGGTGGAGGTGGAGCTAGCCAAGTGCAAGATCGACATGATGTCCCTCAATAGCCAGCTGCTGGACGCCATCCAGCAGAAGGTGAACCTCTCGCAGCAGCTGGAGGCCTGGCAGGTGAGCAGCCCCCAGTCACCACAGGGCAGGGTCTGGGTGACACACAGCCCAGGAGGCACCTTTGGGTGACTCTTCCCTCCTCCCTGTGGGTTTGCTGCGTTCTCAGCCCAAGTGCCCATACATCGGAGTGTTTGCTTTTGGCCCTGCAGGAGCCAGTGATGCAGTGGTGCTCAGGGGGTTGAAACACAGCCCTCCCCTGCTCAAAGCCTTTCAGCTGTGAGCTGTTAATTAAGTATACAGGAATACCTATTTAAAATGGAGAAACAAACTGTATCTCATGGCTGCATGCAGCACGGTTAACATACACTTTGCAGAGTAACCTGTTGTGACTCGGGGAGGGAAGGTGTCCATGCAGATGTCCCTGGGCAGGCACAGCCTTGGGGACCTGTGGGCACAGCACAGCCTTGTATTTCCATAACGGAGCAGAAAAGTGGGAGGCAGAGAGGTTGTGGAAATTGTTTCACTGTATAGCTGTGCTGTTTTCATCAACTCAGAAGATGTGGCAAGATGGAGAAGCTAAAATCCCACCTCTCCACCCAGGTAAAAATACCCAAATCCATGGCAATTCAGCAGCTGCCCTGAAGATACTCAACTTGGGGTCAGTGGGGAAAACCCACGTAAAGGCAGAGAGCCCTCAAGAGCAGACAAAGCTGTCTCCTCCCAGAAACTAGCACCATGGGAGGGCTACTTTAGTAGAAAACAAGCAGATACAAAAGAAAAGGTCTGGGCCAGTCATACTAATTTGTTGCAGACCGTGCAAGACCCCAACTCTACTAACAACCAGCCTGACCGATAGAAACCTCTCCTGTACAACCTCATTCCTGTTTCAACTCCACTGTGTTTTCGTTTCTCTTTTTTTTTTTTTTCTCTTTTCTTTTCTTTCTCCTGCTTACAGTTTGCTTCCTCAGGGCTTTTTACTATCTGGCTCCTTTGGTTTCTGATCTAGTGGCCTTTCTCAGTTCCTGTACCAACAGCTTTAGTCGTACACCCCTCCTGCCTTTGAGGTGAGCTCCCCACACCCTCGCCAAGCACCCACCATCCCCTCGCCTGCTCCATTCGCTGCCACCATCACCCGCATCCGTCTCTTTCCTCACCACCATCTGGCAAGAGAGGCCAGTGAGGGATCTCCATCACCCACCGATATTCCGCACACACGCACTCCCACCCCAGCACCAGGCCAGGTCACAAGGATCAGCATCCTCCACCCCACGGTAAATCTTTACCCCCCAGGTCACCACAGGGAAAGCCAGGCTGAGGTGCACATATCATTAATCTTCTCCATTTGGCATATCTCATATCTAGAAAACTTTTTGAAATGCAGACTTGATCTTACTTCTCAGCCTCATTATCTAGTAAAGTGACATTCAGTGCTCTGCATAGGAGCTGTCTGTATCCAAGTTGTGCTTCAGTTTGGACAGGCGGTATAAATTGAGACCTACTTACTAGTACAGCCAGTATTTAGTGCTTGAATATCCCTAGTTTAGGGTTTTAACAACAGGCGTTTGCTTTCTCACTTTGCACTAAGTTGCCCGATTGCAGCAATACAGCAACTCCAATCCTGCCCCCATCAGCTCTCTGAGCTGAGGATCAGGCCCACTAGCACTGCAGAAAGTTATCTCCAACATACTGACCTAAAGCATACCTACACAGTAGCAAAATAGTTTCTGAGAACCTGATATCCCTGGGGCAGAAGCTTAACCACAGAGGCACAAAACAAGTCAGATGATTTACATATTTTGGGGACTATTTTGCAAAGCTGAATGCTTCTGATAAAATGGGATGAGATTCTCTGCTTTAGCTGGGCATCAATGGAGGCTTTAATCTGATCAAATTTTACTCTTGCATGCTTGTAGTCTGCACTTTACCAAGGACCATCAACAAGATTACAGTTTTCTGTAAGCACATAATCATACAGGCTATAAAATACACCACAAGCAAAATTCCACAAATCCGAGCCTAGCACAGGAGTGGACGTGCACCTTGCCCCCGTGCCTAATCTGACCCCCACGGAGATTCATCATCATCTGACTAGGGGCAAGAGGGGCATTAGTGGAGCAGGGAAGGAATACGGAGCAAACTTGGAAGAGGGCTGCTTCTCTGACATGAGAGCTCAGTGGCTTCAGTGCGATAGCAACAGAGGCACCTTTAGGTTAGAAAATGCTGCAATGCCAGCAGAGAGCTGCAGTCTGCATGGCTACAGCCACAAGGTCTCCTTGAGCAGCTTCAACCCTTATCTCATGCAAGGGAGCCCAGCTCCAGCTCACCAAAAGGATATGTGCCATTTACACCTCCTTCAGCCTCACCCCTTCTGCAAACAGCAGAAACCCCTGCCCAGAACATCCAAGAGCACATCAAGACGATATTATCCAGCTTTGTGGGACCACTTTGTCAGAGGGGTCTCATGCTGCTGGTGTTTGTCCTCCCTCCGCATCCCCGGACACTCCTGTGCCCCCGCCCAGTGCCAAGGCAGGGACCGCAGCTCTGCACCAGCCTTGCTGCGTACATCTGCCCCGATCTCCACAGCCAAGTGCTGTGCTCTCTGGTTCACATATCAAACAGACAGGGACCCGAACACAGTGCACTCTCAATCGTCCATACTGTATCTATATATAATTTTTTTGTGTGTGTATGTATATATATATAAAAATCACACTTTTCTCTTGTTATGTGGTTAGCCAAGGACACAGATCTGCCATGCTGGAGCCTGGGTGCCTACATTATTTCCTGGAACAGGTGCCTTCAAAATCCAAGTGCTGTACATTTTCACATGGCAGCTTTAACTCTGGAAACCCATTTCACCTTAGTGCTGATGTTTACCTTAACCTCTTCAACTGTCCCTCTGCCTTTCCCCTTTCCAGCCCTGCTCTAAAAAGATCCAAAGCTTCCCCAGTCCACGTAGCTCTGCACCCTCCTGCTCCCCTAGGGAAACTCCCCGTACTAAATTCAGGCCCAGGCCATGGCTATCAATCCTTTTCCCTGCAGAAAATGCTGCAACGGGAGATTAGCCATCATTCAAGTTTCCGGTCCAAGTTGGCTGGTTTAGTTCCACATCAAGCTACAGAGCAGCCGGGGCACCCGCTGAGCAATATCAGCATCTTCCCTACCATCTCAGTGCTGCCCTGATGGGCTGCCCTGCCCAAAGTGCCAAACAAACAGCACTTCCACCACTACAGCCCATCCAGGGTATCCTTGCTCTCACCAGATAGTACCCTCAGTCCTAATCAGGGACCAAACCGCTGGAGAAGAATTGATTTCTCCTGTGGGGCTAAATGTGTACACATGTTTTCACTAAGCTACAGTGTAAATATGCTATTATAGCAGAAATAATGGATCTGAAGGTTTAAAATTTGTAGAATTGATAGCCAGATTTTCAAGGAACACATTAGCATGTTATTAGCGGCAACAGAACTGACTAATTATTTTGTGTAGAGCAATTTTACTGTGCTGCAAACACAGATTAAAAGAGAGCATTTCTGGTACATCTTAAAAACCACAGTGCAGTTGTTCACACCAAGCTGTCAGTCAGAGAGCTCCCACTGCTCTGCTGGCACTAGAGGAAGGAGCAGGTCCAAGGAATGAGCACAGTTCTCTTTGGTAAGTCTGGTGCAAAACCCACGTGGGGTCAGGTGGGCCCATACATGGCCCCAGCCCCTCGGCTTCCGGCAGTACCTTCCCCAAAGAAGCCCCACTGACAGTGGCCATGCAAGAAGCTCTGTCACACCTACCTGCTCCACATGGCAAGCACATAGACCGGGTCAAAACAGGCATCCTTACTTTTTCTGGTATTTGCTTTCAGCTGCATTTGTTCTTCTTTATTTATTTATTTATTTCTCCCCCCAAAGGGGATGTGTGCAAGCTGCAGACACCAAAAACACACAGTTTAGGAGTGTCACAGAGTCCCAAGCAGGTGCTCAGACCACCTGAGCAATTTGTCCCTCAGACTTGTGCAATTTACCTTCCTCACTCACTAAAAAGCCTCACAGGGGCAAGCAAGGCTGAGCCTCCTGCCAAGTGGGGAGCTAGACCCATCCCCACTCTTGTCATCCCTCCTCCATTGCATCACAGCACATCTCACACCCATTTCAGCTGCATCCCTGCGCGAGCTCCCTTTGAGCATCTGCTGCCACTAACAACCCTCTCCTCTCCCTCTGCTGCAGGATGACATGCACAGGGTCATTGACCAGCAGCTGATGGACAAACACCCGAAGGAATGGAGCCAGCTTGCTTATTCCTTCTCCAGTGGCTACGGCGCAAAGCGGAGTGCCAGACCCTCCCCCGTGTTCAGGCCGGAGCAGCAGGGGGACGAGCCCGTTGGGGCAGAAGGGAACCGTCTCTTTTCCTTTTTCAAGAAAAATTAATTTGAAAAAGAGAAACCTCTCCAACAATTCCTGCTTCAAGATGGGGAGTGGGGCAGCTGCCCAGCTTGCTGATGGACCCGCGTCTGATCCACTAAGAAAAAAAAGAAGGGGGCAAAGGAGTTAACCCTCGAGACTGCACTATTTACACCGCACCTGGTCTGAACCAAATGTTTACATGAATTGGAGATTTGCAAATTGACAATGTGATACTAATAGAAAGAAACTTTTTGTATTCTTTAAGTGAACTGATAAACTTCAGGGTATATTTTAGGCGCTTTGACACAGTCCAGTTTCTGCTGTGAAGAATAATCTGATTGTCTTAAAAGCGTTCTCGTGCTGGAGAAGGAAATAAGCAGCTCCAAGACAAAGCAGCGCAGGGGACTGAGAACTGCCGTCACAGTGAGCACAGGGGGAAGAAGAGGGCTGAATGCAAGAGAAGAGAGGGGAGTCACTTATACTGCCCTCCGGTCCCGGCAGCTGTGGTATCCTTCATCCTTCCCTCCGAGACTGGAATTGCTCTGGCCCCAGCATTGCCATCTTTGGAGACGTGTAGCTTTCTCCGTGGTGGAAGTTGAGCACTCACTGCAGATCCTGCCTGGGCGCCATCTCTCCTGCAGCTCTGTGCAGCTGTTCACCCCTTGCTGGGAATCCAGGCTCCTCGCAGATCAGGGCAGTTGTAAGATTGCTGATGTTACTGTCTTTTCTAGCTCCCTCCTGTTGCAGAGACAAGAGTTACACAGAATGTTAAGGATTTCTCCCCAAGAGACTGACCACCTACAACAGATTACAAACTGGATAAGAGTTGTGGATGTTCAGTCCCGGGGCACCTATTGTCCCTCCAATGGCCAGAGGTAGTTGTGAAGCTTCAGCAAGTCACACATGTTTCCCCAAAGCCACGCACATCTCCCAGACAGAGTAAGAAACCTGTCATTTTAACTGGATAGGTTCCCAAAAGGCCTAATAATTCACTGAAAGCCTACCTGCAACAATGCCAGTGGGTCTTTAATGCTGGATTGGCAGACTCGATCCTCAGAAAGCACGCAGGCATCTACCTTCACTAAAGCCAAAGGCAATTAGTGTGTCTACAAAGCTCTGGAAATTCTGCAACTTACTCTGCCCCACGCAGTAACCTTGGCTGTGGCCTGATGAAAATTATAAGTATTTGTCCCTGCCTGCGGGTCATTTACTACTCAACCCTGTGGTGGACAGGTAACCAAATCTCCTTTTGACCGAAGATGATCGGAGCCTGCTTTGGTGTAAGCATGACTTGATAAACGAGAAGAAACGTAGCTTATTTGGTGTATACACACAATGGTGCTGGAAATCCTGCAATACTTATGTAGGGACCTTCCCTACGCACTGGATGGGCACCTTACAGCTCTTCTCTTTAACACAGTCTACCATCATAAACCAGCGAGGAACACCTGCCTAAGTTCAGAGATGTCCTGCTGCTGCCATGCAATTTTCAACATTCTCCCAGTTCACAATACCCACAAGCCCTAATTTGTTTCCCCATTGCTTTAAAGAGGCTACCGCCTACACTGTCCCACAGGAGATGGAGCTAGGTACACACTCAGCTCTGCCCTGCTCAGCAACTTAGGTGCTAAAACACCATCCTACATGGAGCTGCTGTCTCTGCTCACTATTTACAGTAACAAGCTTTCTGCTAGAATTAGGTATCAAACACCTTCTTCTAAGCAACAGGTAAGAAGTCAGTGGCTTGGTTTTTTTATTATTATTCCACTTACCTATGGGATAGAACATCCATAATACCTCACTACAAATACCCTTTCTACCTACAAAGGTTTGAGCATTCCCATATTTCCTTGTTAGCATGAAACTGCCACTCTGGTATGAAATCATCTTGCACTGAGGTAGCTCCATGTTGCAAGGAGCAGAGTAGCCTCTGGGATTGAAAATGATGGTAAAAAGCTGAGTGGTAAAATCCATTTACTTGAAAGCAATGAAACCTGGACTGCAGATCCTGCTCCAGGAAATACTTTGGTAAAGCACCACCAATACAGCTTGATGCTTACAGGGAAAGGAGTCTGGAGTCTCACAGGCAGTGAAAGGAACTAAACCTTGGCCTCTCCTTTCTAAGCAATGCTCAACTGTTGAGTATCTGCTTGTATCCACCTCTGCACATGAGGGGAAGGGACTTAGCGCAGCGCCAAGTGCGTTCCCAGGATGGCAAATCCTCCTCCTCCCATCTTACCTGTGTTGTGACTCTCAACAGGCCAGAGACATGAGGCACATACTCAGCATCCCCTGCTGTCAGGACTCCATTATGCCCATATGCATTAACACAAACTTTGATACCTGCAAAATTAGCCGCGAGTTCATGGATGCCAGCGATACCTGTGAACAATTGTCTTACATGCTGTTTGAAAAGGATGCCCGCGCTGCTTATTGTGGGAGAGCCATGTGAACATCTTGATCCTCACGGACCTTTTTTCTGCTGTCAGTTGTCATTTCCCATGCCCCAACAGCTCTCTTCAAGCCACACGCCCAGCAGCTGTGTGGGACTTTGCCCCTCTGAGGCTGTATGTATGTATGTATGCAATCCTAAGGCATGGGCCTTAAGTTACCCAAGGAAGACGCAGTAATGGGATGAAGAAAGGTGCCTTCTGCTACATGTTTGCTGAGAGGAAAGTGACTCATTCAGTTGCAGAGGTAGGCAATTGAAATGCACAGCACATCTCTTCATTTAAGGAGGAACCTACCTTAATCCCATTGCAATTTTATTTATTTAATAACAGTGATGGAAGAGATGGAAGAGGAAAGTCAGCGTGTTCTAAGGTGCCAGTTGGATATGGTTTCTTAAAACTAGTCCCTTAACCCTAAAGACTTAGTTGCACTACTAAACCCAGAAATACAAGAGAATTGGGTTTAATGAACTGGACAACAGACCAAAGGAGACCTCCTTGTGCTGAGCTGCTACTCAACAGGAACAGAAACTGCCTTAATATAGCAGCTAGGTTTTGTTGTTTTGTTTCCAAAAACCTCATGAACGCAGTCCTTCACATTCTCATTTGTCATGTTGTGTTTTAACAAGGTCCTGACTATTTCACCTTGAGCTGTCATTAAAACACTCATCTCCATCCTGTCAGAGCCAGGAGCCTGGAATCATCCTCAGTGTTGGGTTAGAAGACACTCCAGTTGCGATACTTGATACTTCTAGGACACACATGGCGTAAAGGAAACATCGACTCCAGTGAATGAGATGGCAGAAGCACATTAATCCAGCAGGTACTCAGGATCCCAAAGTAGATTTAAGAAGTGGGATCAGCAGCTCTAAATACAACACTCAGCCTTGCTTTTGAGATAATGGTAAATAAGCCAGTAATGCTGGACGGCCACTGTTCAAATATTGCACAGAGATGCCTGCTGAGATTAAGGTTACAAAGAACTTTCCCACAGTTAAGTAACAGGTGACTGTTTGGGCAAATACTTGTTAGGCTAGCCTAAGGGAAAAGGGATCAATCTCCCTTTAGTAAACTCTGCAAGGGAAACAACTGTAAACAAGAAACAAGTAAGTGTACATGAAAGGTGAGTCACTAGCACTTTATCTTAATACAAACTTAGATCAGCAACTTGCCCTCGAGATGAACAATAGATCAATTAATGACAACAGGATAATTTTGCACAGAGAAGCAAGAAGTGAGGTTACAGGCAGGACCAGGACTTGATAGCTGCATGCACTTGTCCTACTTAGAATGGTAAATTCCAGATATGCCTCTGCATCAGGCAAGCTCTCTACTCCCCACTCGGCTATAAAAAGCAAGATTGTTTTAACCAAAAAGCCAAGAAAGGAAGCGTCTGGGTGCTGCAGCAACGATTCCCTTACAGCGAGAGGGGAAAAAGCACACAGCAGGGACAAGCAGAAAGAATGTATCTATAGATATGTACATATACCACAGTGCTGTAATTTTTGTATGTAGCAGTAATGTAAATAAGTGTATGGTTTTTATAAGATACATATTATAAAAATCTATAAAGGCATATTTTTAGTAAAAGCAATGCTCTACTTCTTTTGTAAATAGTTCTCTTCAGAATAAAACAGATCATTTATATGATACTGTCTCAGCTCTCAAGTCACTGCTTATCTTGCCTAGCTGCAGACCAAACTCGCTTTTTGAACTGTCATCTTAACACCTAACAGCATCTTTAGTATTTCATCATCCCAAGAAATTCAGCCACATAAAGCACTTGCACGTGCACAGAAGAGAATGCTCCTGGAGAATGAACATTTGAAACATTTATATCTCATGCCACACAGGAATATAGAAAGGCGAGCTTGGAAATCTTCACCTTCCAGCCATTTGTATCCTTCCCTGGCCTTTATATGGAGGGATATTTGAACATTAATGAGTTTAGACAGAAACCACAGATGGACAACGAAACACCTCCAGCCTGCGCCTGCTGCAGTTCAGACCATCTACCTGCCCTCAGGATCCCCCTCTGCAGTCACACCAGAGCAGCGCAGATGGAAGGAGAGCCACCTTCCCCAGCAAGCGACTGTCACGCTCCTCCAGAAGGGAGGACTCACTTGTGCGTCAAAGGCAGGGAGATGAATGCTGAGGGCAACAAGCACAGCAACGGCTGCATAGAGCCTGTACAGAACTACACACATTCATTTCCTGGGAAAGCAAGGAGAGACTCCAGATGCTTTTTAATCAACTCAGGGTCTGATCCCTGCTGCCTTTGAGGAGAAGCTTTCAAAGCTCGCTCAACACATTTTGTAGAACAGAAAGACAAAAGATTCCAGCAAAATCATGAGCATCTCACTTTCATGCAGAAATAAAGCTACCAGTTCCAGCCTACTCTTTCATTCACATTTAAAACTAGAATAGCAACTAAACATTTGAAAGCATTAATTATGGTTTTG
Source organism: Aramus guarauna (assembly GCA_013400195.1). Classification (NCBI taxonomy): domain Eukaryota; kingdom Metazoa; phylum Chordata; class Aves; order Gruiformes; family Aramidae; genus Aramus; species Aramus guarauna. The sequence continues at coordinate 687,518 of VXBL01000841.1, read as the reverse complement.
CCCCCTCCCAGAAAAAAAACAAACCCTCCATGTACAGCAGAAGAGCTCACCTGTGGCTTGTCAACCTCCACCTCCAGGTGCTGGACAGCAGAGGAAATAGAGCCTCAAAAAAACATTTGGCAGCTTGTAACCTTTATTTTTAGTTTTTTAAAATTATTTAAAAAGCATAATTAGAAACTTTAATTACAGAAATAATCCTAGCAAACCAGTTAGACATTCCATTGCTCAACATTTAGGAAACTTCACATCAGCACCACTAGAGACACAGTCCCCACCCCTTCCAACTGAATAGTCGGTGGCAAGAGCAGAGAGATAACTGCTCCTCTGCAGCCAGCTCTAGGAAAAAATAATTTAAAAAATCCCACTTTAAGCCAGGAAGCTGGACACTTGGATTGGCAGAGTTCAAACTGTGGCCACAAAGACCTGGACTCAAAGAGGACCAGTCTTTCCATATAAGAGAACACTCCAGGCTTGGGTGCACCATTTCCTCATTTTATTGCATTATTTCCAGTAAATTCAGACATTTTCTTTACTTCTGCCTGTACGAAGTTTTTCCCTCCTAGATCTGTACGCACGCTACCACAAGAGTCCCAAAGTAACGTGCCTGGGCCCTTTAATCTGAAAGTGGTAACCGCCACAGGACAGCTTCATTTCAACAGGAAGGCTTTGAGGACTGACCCAGCTCCTTCCTTGTGCACACACCACATTCAACATCAGAAAGCAGACAGGATGGACCGGTGTAACTTAAGCCGCCACTTTCCAGAGCCACTCAAGTCTTACAATTATCAGAGCTCACACTTGCAATATCATCTCAGCTCATTCTTATTCTTGGGTTACCAATGAAAGATATGTGAAGAAAAGAGACGGGTGAAGGCAGCCGGATACATACTCCCAGCACCTGAACTGATTAAAACCAAAAAATGTGTTACACATTCATTGTTTGCATTTTTTAAAGTGATTGATTGTGATGTGATTGTATGATTAGGGCTCTTACCACAACCCGTACAATCTAAAAAACAAAACAAAACAAAAAATGCAGGCAAAATAAGTGACTAAAATTTAGCCTCTCCTGGGGGAGGGGGAGGAAGGGAGAGAAGTGGGCTGATTCAAAGCTCATGGACATTGGTGAATCGTATCCTACCAAACCGAGGCCAGCAATTCCATAGGGCCACTTACTGACACACTGAATATGTCCTTAAGACATTCAAGGTCTTAAAGAAAGTCATGCCCTTTATGCCTTTTAGCCATTTTAACGACAAAATCTTTTTATTATTATTATTTCAGCAATTATTCAGGTGCTGAGCATGTACTTTCAGCCCAGATGCTTGATATTTTAGTTGCACACACATACACTCTCTGCCTTTACATCTACTCAGGCTGATGAACCGACCTGTCTTCCCAGAAAGGCCAACAAGGGCCAGGAAAACGTTGCTGAGCACAGTGAGACCAGTTTGTTTCCAAGGGTCATCCTCCACTACCACATAACCCAAGCGAGCAAGCTTTCCATTTCTTCACATTAAACAGCAGTCCTCCTTTCTAACAGAAGAATCCTGGGAATGATCCTGCAGCAGCTTTCATATTCAGACATCAATCCAGAACAGCTGGATTTGTTTTCATGCATTTCCTTTCTCAAAAACAAAAGCTTTGCCACCAAAATTCACATTCAAGTTCAGATCGCCTATTTGTGGACAGGGCAACGAGAAGTTTGGGGTTTTTTTGGCAGAATCACATGGGTTTTGTTGTTCTCAAAAGAAATGGACCCTCACTTAGGACCCTGGCAGAACCAGAAGCAGAGGTCAAAGGAGTTAAACTTTGCTTTTTTAAAAAGAAAAAGTTCCAAATAAATCCCACTTCTGCAGGTCAGTTTGTTTTTCAGTATCTTGATACAAACTAAAGGAGAGCACAGGTACAGCTGGGCTGCAGCACAAGAAGGTGAAACCCAAGGACCCAGCCACAAACCTGGATCGTGGCAAACTGAAATTCAAGGCCCCAGCAGCAGCACCAGCTGCCAGCCCAGGGGCTGGTGAAGTGAAACCCCAGGCTCCAGCAGCAACACCTGCAACCCTGGTACCTAGAAAAACAAAGCCTGAGCCCCAGTAAAAGCCTGGAACTCCAGGTGAAGCCACAGGCCCCAGGGGCACCAGTTGCCAGCCTGGAGCCCAACAGAAATGAAGCCGGAGACCCCAGGAAGCAGCTGCTGCCAGCCTGGGGCCAACTCGAATGAAGAACTTTGTACTATCTCTTTAAAAAGATGAACTCTGCAGTCCATGATTGGTTGACATTAAGAAGGCATAAGCCAAAGCAACAACAGGGAGGCGAGGCTGGTTAAAGCAATATACATTATATACAAACTCTTGGGTTAATTAGTCCACTTGGTAGGCAACGTCCTTTCTTGTCTACAAGGCGCACTGGAATGAGCAGGGGAGGAGAAGGGGGCAAGATTCCATCCGATACCTTCTTGGCACTGAAGTGGTAAGGTGCCAGCGCCTCTTGATAGAAAACATGGAGAAAAAATAATCTTTAAATAACGGCACAAAACTGAGAAAGTCCTCCCAAAGCCTGCCCCAGTGGAATTGCCCGAGTCTAGCTGGAGGGGCCGATCTGTCTGAGAGCAGAGTCTCTGCAGTAGGGAAAGGGCATTAGCAGCACCGTTTCTTCCTTTTACTGTTCTTCGTTAGCTTCACCACATCATTCTGTTGCTGCTGTTGCTGCTTTGCTAAGTTTTCTTTCTTTGCTCGCAGGACTAGCTCTGTAATGCAATTAAACATCTGCAAGAGAAACAAGCATGTTCAGACCACCTAGGGACTCAGGCTAGCTTTTGTGGGAGAGTTGCTTCAAAGGAACAGCATCCCCTTTTCTAGATATTTCAATAAAGGTTCAGGGACCTTTTGCAACCCACTACAGGCCAAGTGAAAATCCAGTATCTTCCCCACCCACTCCCAAGCTAAATCAATAATGCCTCTATCCCCTTTCCCAGACCAGTAAATAAAACCAAATCAGTTTGGCAATCGAGGCCAGGAGTGAAGATCAGCAGTCCTCCCTCCTAGAAACATCCTCCCTAGTGACAAGTCTTTCCTGTGAACATATGCCTAATATGTCGGCACTATAAAGCTTGTGAAAATGCAATGAGGGGTCCTTCATTTTACCTCCCCAACTCTTCCAGACACAGCTGGATGTCTCTTCTTGACATTTTACCTACTCGCTTGCAACTTGTAAAAAGCATTTTATCTTTCTTCCTCAACGGGAAGAACGCAATTCTTCCCCCCCCCCCAAACCATTACCCCCAAATTGTTTTATCTATACTCTTGCACATATTATATTACCTCTTCCACATTAATATTTTCTTTGGCGCTGGTCTCAAACAATTGGATCTCCATCTGCCCAGCAAATTTATAGGCATCTTCTGTTTCTACCACTTTTCGCTCTGGGTCATCATTTTTATTCCCCACTAAAAAAAGGAAAGAAAGAAAGAAGGAAAAAAAAAAAGTCAGTTTGGAATTTCGGCAGGTCAGCCCACTAAACAAGATGTTGTAACTCTCTGATTAGAAATTTACCTAGTATCCGGCAGACATCATCACAATTTTGATTAATTTCATGCAACCACCGTTTTACATTCACAAAAGATTCTGCACTGGTTACATCGTAGACAACAATGACCCCATGTGTTCCTCTGTAATACCTGTGGAGCAGGAAGAGACAATAAACATTAACTCAAACCATGTATCACCTTCTCAGCTCTTTTGCTTGCACTTAGCTCTACAAGATTCACAACAAATCCCCACATTAGAGCAATCAAGTGCCCCCATTTTCTTTCCACTGGGAGTCATTTAATTCTTTTACAACAGCTAGATCACATGCTATTCCTCTAAACCTGAGCAGAGCTCCTTACTTTAGTCTACACAGGTAGGTTTTAAAGTCCAAAGGCTGCTATTTACTTCCTCGTTGAGGTTGTCATCACCTTCTAAGATGAATACTGTCTTCCGGCTACATAAGCAAAAGTTAGCAGTGCCCCCAGTATGTCCTCACACTGGCTGCGTTGTGAACCTTTGTGTTGTTCAAGCCACATCAAGTTTTCTGCAATAACCCTGTTATCTATGAAAGATCACTTACAGACTAAAATTTCAGCAGCTCTCCAAATATACTCAACCCTCAGCCACAGTGCTCTTGAGCTCACAAAAATTTCTGTCTTGTTGAGCGACTGTGTTCTGATCGCACCTTCCTACTCAACAGATCGACTCCATATGTGCATTCAATGCGCTCTGCTACCTTAAGCCATTAAAAATAAGCTTCATTTCAGCTTATTCCCATTAGTCTTGGGCAACCAGCACATTTAAATATGATGAGCAATTCTGATATGCAAGAAAAATATCTGAGTTCAAGTTCCAACATCATCACCTGCACGAACCTGCTAAAGGTAGACAGCATGCGCCCCATGAGAGCGTAATATAAAAAGCATGTTTCACCTTCTGAGCTTTCAGCCACGTTCACAGGGCTACCAGGTATTGATTGTCTCTACTGCAAAGAAAGAAGCTTTGACAAAAAAAACAAACAAACAAACAAACAACAAAACCAAAAAAACCACACAGCGACCCACCAAACCTGAAACAGTTGACAGTGAGGTCTTTGCCAGCATCCAGGTTTTATATTTTGTGGAGCTTTATTCTTTCCTTTTCATTTCTTCCTCTTTCTTATGATCAATATTAAGATTTATAAGAAAACAAATTGAAGAATTCAGCATACCAAAATCAAGGATTTCCCCTTAAATTGTGACAGCATTTCTAGAGCTTGATCTCTTACCACAAGCACCTCTTGCAGCACTGTCCCTTCCACTGCACTTTGAAGAGGTCCACTGTGACCACTCTGGTTCTCTTTGATAATTTATTACAGCTCAGCAAACACACCTATGAACTTCAAAGCCTTTTAACCCAAATGCACTACCTTACAGAAGACCTCAAAGCTATGGCTCACTTCTACTGACACACCTGAACAAGTCGCTACCTCTTCCCCACCTTTAGCCTCATCATCCCTTCTGTAACAGAAGCCACCTGCCTTTATAAACCATGAAGACCTTCCACAGACAGACATGTATCACATACAGACTGCTCACATCTCCCCCACCCCTTTCCTCTCATGATCACTCTGTACTGACAGTCACTGGGTATCAACGTTCCTCTCTGATACAATACGTACTCTGCAGAAGTACAAGTGCCCGCTCCTATTGCTCACCTGGGCTCTTTCAGAAGACAGTCAAATATTTCTTCCATGTCATATTTTACCAGTAAGTTATGCTGTACATTCACCTTCCTTGGCAAGGCCTAACTCAGGTAAGAATTATTTATTCCCAGCCCATACAAGATACATTTTCAAATATTCTAGTCCATTCCATTCCTTTAATAGATTTAAAACTTGCTACAGCACTGCATTTGTGCTTTACTTCGTTACAACAAGCTCAACTTTATTTCGTATCTTAGATCCTTTAGAGGAAAAAGTATTCCATAGCCTGAATCCACGCATTGCAAAAATAATCCATCCTCTCCTGACACTAACACGTACTGTGCACAGTTTTTGATGAATACTGTTTTGTGTGATAGCATCAGAAAGGGAAAGATCTCTGATCCGATCAACACAATGGATTTCTCTACACCTCAACAATAAATTATCTCCAAACTCTCCCATATCACCTAACAGTCTTTTAATTCCGCAACCCTCCACTGACCTACCACTTCCTCCCCAGCACTGAGCATTACATTTGCAAAGACAACATTCAGCCTTTAAAGAAACGCAGTGGTTCAGTTACACCTACGCAGAGCTGCTTCATTCTGCTGTGCACACCATAAAACCATGCCTGGTATCTCAGTCATCCAAACCAGAGCACCCAATGAAGCGTCCTGCTGCTCCTACCTTGCCCACACACCTAGGTTTTCTTCTAAGCAAAGCATGTGATGTTGAGGGGTAGAATAACACTCACCTTGCACATACAGATCCCACTCCTGACGTGTCGTCAGCGTATTTGTCGTTCGCTCCTAGGGATGAGGACTGTGGGCTAGACCAAGCAGCACAGACCACCACAGCATTCAAAACACCGCAGGAGCTGGGAGCTCCTGTCACAAAGCACTAAGACTGCCAACCACCTCATCAGAAATATCTTCCTTTGTGCAAGACAGCAACCCCTGAATCCTGCCGAGTTCCTACCAGCACACACCGCTTCTATTTCTGGAAGGGAAAATTGTCTGGCACATCGTTCTAGAAAGGTTGCCAACCCCTCATCTACTCTAAAATGTCATTTTCTCCACTGGCTGACATTACCTTTTAGCAGCCCCAGAGATAAGATTATGACTACCTTTTATTCTCTAACTCTTAAGCCCCATAATACACATTTTTCTCAAAAAGCTAATCATGCTATTTTCTATCATTTGTTAGATACAGCTTTGTGTCCTAGATAACATTTTAGGCTTAACAAGTACAGCAAAGATTCTCCAACCCCAAGTACAGGACAGTACTAGAAAACAAAATCTGATTTATCCTGCCCCATACTTCAAATTTCAGAATGATGCAGTGCAGGATTGCTTTTATAACAAGTAGTAGGCTTTGGCGAGTAGAGAACAGATGGGGCTTTTGGCATTCATGGAGGAGTAGGTGTAAATTTTGTGCTTTTGGCAACCAAGAGGTAGTTGAGGCTTTGACACTAGGGAAAGAATGCCTTCTCTTCTTCCTAGCCACATTTTATGGAAGATGGAGACCATAGAAATGACAGCAGAAGAGAAATGAAGTTCTCAATCTCAGCCTCCCATTCAAGGACTAAGTAACTGATGCTAGCTGTCCTCTATACCATTGGTGTGCTCTGCCATGCACCCTACAAACCTCAAAAGCCAGTACCTGCTACTACTCCTAGTGATAAATANAGTTAGTTCTTAAACATATACATCCTCTCATAAATTTGTGCTCTGCCCATGACATTTTTTCACTAAGGACAGGCATACTTAGAAGGAAAATTTCCATGTGAATGGCAAGACATTTTGCAATCCTTGTGTGAACTAAAGGGGAAATGCCAATCGTCCATTTTAGACTATTTTAGCTATACCAAGCAGTAGATGTTTCTAGTGTTAATTGAACTCTTTTGAGTATGACAGCAGTGATATGTTGTCCAAGAGAAATGGCTGGTTCATTTTATGTCATTTGCACCTGTATTTTGGGCTTAACAGACCAAAGTAAAGATATGTATGGCAGGGTATGCGAGGGAAAAGTGCATGCAAAGCAGTGAGGTAAATAGTGCGAAAAAGAGAGAGAGAGAGAGAGAGGAAGAGAAGAAGAGAGAGAGGAAGAGAGGAAGAGAGGGAGAAAGAGAGAAAGAGAGAAAGAGAGAAAGAGAGAAAGAGAGAAAGAGAGAAAGAGAGAAAGAGAGAAAGAGAGAAAGAGAGAAAGAGAGAAAGAGAGAAAGAGAGAAAGAGAGAAAGAGAGAAAGAGAGAAAGAGAGAAAGAGAGAAAGAGAGAAAGAGAGAAAGAGAGAAAGAGAGAAAGAGAGAAAGAGAGAAAGAGAGAAAGAGAGAAAGAGAGAAAGAGAGAAAGAGAGAAAGAGAGAAAGAGAGAAAGAGAGAAAGAGAGAAAGAGAGAAAGAGAGAAAGAGAGAAAGAGAGAAAGAGAGAAAGAGAGAAAGAGAGAAAGAGAGAAAGAGAGAAAGAGAGAAAGAGAGAAAGAGAGAAAGAGAGAAAGAGAGAAAGAGAGAAAGAGAGAAAGAGAGAAAGAGAGAAAGAGAGAAAGAGAGAAAGAGAGAAAGAGAGAAAGAGAGAAAGAGAGAAAGAGAGAAAGAGAGAAAGAGAGAAAGAGAGAAAGAGAGAAAGAGAGAAAGAGAGAAAGAGAGAAAGAGAGAAAGAGAGAAAGAGAGAAAGAGAGAAAGAGAGAAAGAGAGAAAGAGAGAAAGAGAGAAAGAGAGAAAGAGAGAAAGAGAGAAAGAGAGAAAGAGAGAAAGAGAGAAAGAGAGAAAGAGAGAAAGAGAGAAAGAGAGAAAGAGAGAAAGAGAGAAAGAGAGAAAGAGAGAAAGAGAGAAAGAGAGAAAGAGAGAAAGAGAGAAAGAGAGAAAGAGAGAAAGAGAGAAAGAGAGAAAGAGAGAAAGAGAGAAAGAGAGAAAGAGAGAAAGAGAGAAAGAGAGAAAGAGAGAAAGAGAGAAAGAGAGAAAGAGAGAAAGAGAGAAAGAGAGAAAGAGAGAAAGGTTATAGAACAGCTCCACAAAAGTATCCCACTGAGGTGAAAGACAACTAAACCTGACCTGTATACAGCCTTGGATGCTTGGTAGTAGCCACCTGTCTTCCATGTGGTTGGAAAAGTTAGATCTAAAGGCTTTACATTTAGTTTTGGTGTGGAAAAGGCTTAAGAATGCTAACATTTAAGTTGAAATAAACACCCAAGTTGCTTGTTCTATCTATAGAATTATATTTAAAGAAGCTTAAATACATAAGCTTACTGCCTTTGAATCATTACCTACTAATACTGCAGACTTGATACGGAAAATCTTCAGAACTGGTTAACCAAACTCCTCGTGTCCTTCAGCCACCTGCCTTCTCCTCTCTCATCTCTGAAGACTGCCTTTCCAAGCAGAAAGGAACATTTTGCCATTCATTGTGGTGCTCCCTACTACAAGATACCAGTAAGAAAGTTCTCAGGTTTCCACCTGTAAATGCTTCCCAAGATTAGCATCTGGAGTTATAATAATCAGTTTCATGAAGCATGACGGTAGCTAAGGTGGATTTAGAAGAGACAGAGTGTTATTGACTGTATCAGTTCAGTAGGGCACTTATGTTCATTTTTCCAGAAAAAAAAAATGTAACCGGCCAATGTGAAAGATAGGTCACTGGTTTAATCCAGCATCTTGTTAATATTTCACTAGTCTGTAGGACACGTGTTTCCTTATTTTTCATTTATCTAGAATTCTAACCCATTCCAGAGACTTCTAAGAATCTGTTTTCACACTCACCTTTTTTTCAGGTTCCTGGAAGAACATCTATTGTCACAGGTCAGTTGATTAGTCTTCTGACCATCACGTCTGGTTTACAAGACACAGCAATTCGATCATCTCAAAAAACTTATCCCTCTCTTGAACATGCCATTCCACACAAATGCATGGCAGAAGGTCCCTCTACTATCACTGTTTGTCCTGAGCTAGCATCTGACAGCTGTTATGTAAAGCTTAAATCCTAAAACCACAGTCCTGAATCAGGACAGAGCAGTCCTATCTACAAGAGCAAACCAAGTACAGAAACTGGTTGTTCATGCCTCTTAAGATTCTTGCTAATACAGCTGAGTCCTGGCATAACACATCTCTGGTGAATTTAACCCAAATTTAGAGTTGGGATGGTATTCAATGCCAACCAAATTCACACAACGTGGCCTCTCCTCCCACCAGGCACCAGCTATCCCAGTATTTCCACATTTAATAGAAAGTAAAAACAGCTGCTGTCTTTTATACTTTGCAGTCTGAAATTCTGGTCTAGTTTAGTTCTCTTGAGTTGCTGTAGAATACTCCAGATCAACTGGATTTCTATTCCTTAACAGTTTTATTCTATTTTTCAGCTTCTGTGGCTGTAGTCAAGTAAAATCAAAATCGAACAACCTTTTAATGTTTCCCAATTTGCCACTATTAACTTCCTACCACCTCTACCATTTTGCAATTCTAGGTCTACACAGCAGTGCTTCCAACCTATTACTGTTATTACCAGATGGGCTCTAATTTCAGACTTGCTTGCCAGGCTTGGCTCAACATCAATCTGAACTCTACCTTTAACTGTAAAGGGACTTCCTGGCCTACAGTAATGCTGGAAGAATACCTTTTTATGTTCTTAACCTCAATCTAAGCCTCAATATAGTCAAAGACTAGACAAAGACTACTACATTGTTGACAGCACACTCGTACTCCACCCACGATTCCATAGCCAAGTCCTTTTGTAAGTACTAGCATGGTAACTGATTTGTCACTCAGTTTGGGATAAGCAAATCGGTTACAGTATTACTTTGCCAATTTAAAAAAAAAAAAAAAAGAAAAAAAGATAGAACCTTTTCTAAAATCTGAATCTTGTTATCTCTTGCTTTTCCAGGTGATAAGTTTAGGTCCAGAGCGCCTCTTGAAAAATATCAGTAAATGCTAGACAGTCACAGCTAGCCAACCTAGCAGCAAGAGAAGCCCTCATGACAAAGTAACCAGCATTCCCAAAGTGTTTTCCTCAGCACTTCAAATGTACTTGGACACAGCAATTTCTTTGCTTAAAGTTGCACAAAATTAAAATATTTCCTCCCCGACCATGGACAATTCTGTAAGTACTTTACCAGAGTTAAGGCAGGAAAACTGGGGCCTGTACTTCCCCAAAGGTAAAACATACCTCACTTTGGTAAAAAGCTATGCAAAAGAAAGTAGTAGCAGAGTTCAAACAGGTCATGGCACAAATACCCTCTAACCACTTCAGCTTCTCCATTTTACATGTTAATTGAAGAAAAAAATTTACATAAAAACACTACACAAAGTCTGATCTGCAGCTATTCCTGTTCACAAAAGGAAGCCTCCTTTCCTGGTCTTCCCCATTCAGTATCGGATACTGTGGCTTTCTAAACTAGCTGGCATCAGCCCCGTGAACCAACGCTCATTAACGCAGCTCCGAGTCATGTCAGGGAATCTGAAAACAGGAAGGCCATTTGCTGACTCAGCACTAATTGGGGCACTGTGACTAGCCTGTGCACACAGCTGATGGGAGCCACAGCAGTGCGTTGCTGCCTCCCCCTCGCCACTTCCTGCCCGATGCTGCCTGCAGCACTGAAACAAGAAGTGATGTCACACACAGGAACCTTACAAGAGGCAACCAAGTTTTTTCAAGCTAAACACTTAAGAAACAATGGAAGTAATCCAGTAATATCCGCATAGAAGTGCAGAGGAAAGGGGTGGTGCACACATCAGGTTCAACTTTGCCATTTCTAGCTGTTTAGATATAACACAGATGCAACCAATCTCATTATTTTTACGTCTGAGTAAGATAACCAATTCATCAGCTGAAAACAATCCTCCTCTCAAATAGGAGCCAAAAGAGAAGTCAGTCATGAAAAAGCAAGTGAAACATCTAGGTCTTTCAAGAATTTTATTTCTTTTAAATACCCAAAGGAAACAAAAGCTCCATTTTCAACTGTATTTTTACCCCTCTTCCTCCAGTGCCACAGTGAGCAGTCCCACCTTCACTGCAGTTTACAAACACATTTTACTCCCAGTTCCCACCATTGCAGCCCTGGGTGTGGTTTCTTCAGGAACAGGAAAAGTCATGCACACGCTGTTCAAAAGGACAATGAACACAAAACTGAACTCGAACCAAGGAAAAGGTTAACTTCACGTGGGCGGCTGCTTCAACAGCTCCACACAGAGATAGCTGCTAAAATGCATTTGTCCTAAAAGAAAACTAAATATCAGAAATCCTATTCTTCGATCTCAAAGCTAGTCATTAGTTATATGACACTGATGGAGGGTTTGCACTCTGTACTTCTGCAATACATTCAATCAGAGGATAATCTTCTTGTACAGCCTTCAGAGACAAGTTTTCTAGCATGTGCAAAACAGGGAAATAACTCCTATTCCACTGTTCTGAAACTAGCAGCAGAGGAATAAGACAAAGCCATCATGGAAACGCACAGAAGAGTGAGGAAATCTGAAATCCCAGTTTCAAACCTAGCCACAGTATCACCACCGCTATCCGTTCTGAGACAGCTGAGAGAAATCCCACTGTACAGACGGCTCAAATATCATGAGCTAATCAACTGCAACATTGAAATATCTAAACCATAACTCTAAACTACAAGATCCATACACTAAGCTAGATATCACAAAGCCCAGTTATACTCACGTTGATGTAATAGTCCGGAAGCGCTCTTGTCCAGCTGTGTCCCAGATCTGTAGCTTCACCTTCTCTCCATTGATCTCAACTGTTCGGATTTTAAAATCCACTCCAATTGTGGTAATGTAGCTGCCTGAAGGGAAAGCATGGATGAGTGAGAACCTAAGTCTTTTTTATTTTGGATGTCCCAAGGCACACTTCTGAATGCTATTTGGCAGTAGTCTTCAGATTGGACAGGGGAACAAGGTTCCCCCTATCTGCTTATTGTTTAAAATGCTCTATCAGATCATGCTGATCTGCATGTTTTTATCTGCAGCTAATAGCTTTTTTTCCTAGCCATAAAGGCACTTCTCCCACCTTTAAAATTTAAAACTCAGTGTTACAAAATAAAATTATTCTTCTACCACATTGGTGGTCAAGAGTAAGCACCCAAATATCTCAAGAAATGGATGGTAACCATGCAAGTATTTCACTTGTGAAAATCTTGAGACAAAGCTTTGCTTTAAATGCTCGTGCAATCACTTATTTTGCATACAGTCTGTTCTAAGAGTTTCCTCTCAATAAATTAGTTATGTCACAAACATAAGTGGTTTAGCCACAATATTCAATCAATCTAAATCCCAACTGGCCAATGGGAAGTCTGCACAGAGCACAGCATAAGCTAGAAAACCTAAGCTATTTCTGGAACCATGTCAGTATTTAAATACTGTAGTACTTTCAGTTGCAAGTGAAGATCAGACAGGATGGCTTGTATAGACTTATACCAAGAAAAGGAAAGTTGGAACCATAATGTATTCCTAGCGCAGCTGTCAGTGGGTAAATGCAGAAGAACCCCTTGCCAAGCAGCAGCCCTGGAGCAGACCTTGACCATGTCACTTACTGAAGTAAACAAAATACTCACCTGAGAACGTATTATCTGCAAAACGCAACAGCAAACTGCTCTTGCCCACACCTACAACAAACAAAGACGGCAAGATCTTTGAGTACAGTCATCCTGAGTGTCAGGTAACATAACAGTATTTTACCCATTCATTCAATTTTTAACTCCAACTAGGATCTTTTCTCCGTGGATAATTTAGTACCATCCACCTTGACTTATTTCAGTTCTCTGCTTAGAGATTTGACCAAGCACACAGTAGTCACTCCAAGAGTCTGTACACTTCTTGTAGCGGTATGGGGGCGTGTGTGTTGTCCCCTTCGTCCTCCAACCCTCAGCAAACTCTCAAACAGTAGCTTCTGAACTGTGGTCAGCTCTAAAAGGTCATAAAAGAGTAATAACTAAAAGCAAGTTTACAATCATCAGGCTTACATTTGCTAAGGAAAGATCCAAAAAATGAGTACGTCCAGCTAATTAACAAGTACTCAGAACACTAAACTACTCTATTGAATTCCACTTGCACATCGTGCTTAACACCACTGCTTACCTCCCATTGATTATGCCATGCTGAACAGTAGTGGAATTTGGACTACTTTGACAATCAGAGGAGGGTTTGGTACTATAAAGCTTATGTTATCATGGCCACAGTTCAACAGAAGCCTAAACCAAACAGAGGAGTTGGGAACCATTGTTCAGTATTGCCATCCAAAATAGATGTTTGTTCACATCTAACAGGAAAGACACATACCTTCCTGAAGTTGTACCTTTTGCCAAAATGTTCCATGAAGCATTTCTCTAAGTGCTTTGAGTAGCACTTCATGCAGGTTTTCCTTAAATGATTGTTTGCACCCCGATCACACCTTGTTGCAGGGACGCATTTTTCACAGCGTTTCAAACAAGAATCGTAACAAACGCATTCCTGCAGACCCAACTAAGGGAATTTGGATATCAGAATGCCTTAAAGTTGTTATCTCTGCTGTTAATGTCCCTTCCTCTCCCTTCCCCCCAAAAAGTAGTCTGCTATGGCATGAAGAGGAAATTCAGCTTCACTAGGGTGATTATCTATTAAATCTTCTCAGGTAGAAGTCATTTACGCTAATTATTTTGATGATGTGTAACTTGCAAGTTCTCCTAAATAGAAGGCCTATGCAGAGACTGACTATACAGAACTCCAACAGTGCTCAGCAGCTGGCATTTGAGGATAGCTACCAGAAAAGAAAAAAGAAAAGAAAAAAAGCCCAAACCCTAAAAATCTGCAGGATTCCAGTAAGCTAGGTCTCATCTGCAAAGGTTCAAATCACCAGACACCTGCAGAAGCCATGCCCATTTCTCATTGAGTATTATAGATCTTAAAAGAAAAAAAAAAAAAAAAGAATCCTAGTAAAAAATACAAAGTTACAGCATGCATACACTGAATACCTCTGAGCTAAAAAAAGGTAGCAGAGCAGTTCCTGAAGTTTAACAGAGGACTGGTTATTTATCAGATGCTAAACCTCAGTAAAATACCAGTCAGCTAAGGAAAAAGAAAAAAAAAGTTTCAGCAAGTATTATTATGCTTCTCAATCAAGCAGCCTTAGCCTCCAGCTTAGTAAAAAGAAAGTAGATGTTGGAATCCTCAGACTTGTCAGATCACACCACCTTCTTAAAACGTCAGCCAGCCTCAGGCTCCGCTGCAGAGCTGCAAGGGTTGCACATGACGTCTGCTTTGTCAGACTGTCCACCACTGCACAGACACAGTCTTGTCTATACTACTCAGGCAGCTTCTAGAGAAGACAAACCTGAACTCAGGAACTTCTGCAAGCTCCCGATGACAATGACCTCACTAAACAAACACTGCCTCTGACCTGCACTGGTCACATCTAGAGAAACTACACTCTTTGTGACCCTCTACTTCATACAGAGTTATCTGAAGAGCTGAAAAGAGAAGGCTAGCAGAGCTTCTCTGCTTACAAAGACAGCAAAATGAAACAAAACAAAAAAAGGCCTATTGACTCTGCACAATCAAAACTAAAAGCAAATTTATGCGCCATACCAGTTTCTAAAACCTGTATCTTACTGAATGGTAGAGTGAATTAAAGAAGCACATACAAAGCACAGATCACCTGTATTATTTTTAAATATTTAGCACAACTGAGATCACCAGCAGCTTTTCAAGATGACCTGTTCTAAAAACACACAAGCCTACTACCCTCTTGACATATCTGCCTAGAGGGGAAAGTAGATGAGACAGAATCATCTTATTCAGTATCAGTCCACTTCCTATTGCAGGGAATAAACATCAATAAATAAGGCAAGCAAACTGTTTTGTGGAAGGAGGGACAAAGCCTTCCTATTGAAGTTAGCAAAAATAAAAAAGAAAAATCAATACTCAAACTACATAGTGAAATTTAATTACAACAACCACAGGCAACCTGACAATTCTCACACCACTTTTTTCCTCTCACTGGATACATTATAAAGATTTTGCTCAGGAAGACTCAGCTAAGAAATTTCATTTAATTGTTTAAAATGAGGAGAAGTCTTCCTCAGTTTTCACCATCCTGTTTATCTTGCCTGCACAGTTTTGAAACTCATCAGCAAGCAGCAGATTTACTGCTCTACTCAGAATGCAGCATTTGGTTTTAATAATCCATAGGCTCCCAGAAGTGCCTACGGTTTTAAGCTGTTGCACACCACCCCTCTTCCTTTTATATTTTTTTTGTGCACAGTTTAGTATAGAATAAAATATTTTTACATACAGCTAAAGCTTCCGGACGTGAAAATTGCCAAGATCGTGCAACATTACAGTTTCACTGAAGAGCCATGCCTCGCCGCATGCCAGGACCTGCTGCCTTATGGACCACACCTCTATTAAAAGAAGAAGGTGGATGCCATCTTTTCCAGTTTATGGAAATTAAACTGTAAGCTGTTGGAGTGTTACCAACACTGAACTGGACTGAGTGCAGTAATCTTCCTGGTCCCAATTCTTATGTACCTAGACTAAAGCACCAGACATAGCAGGCTGAGTTCAAACACTAGCCCTCCACAAGTTTCTGAAACTGCTGCAGAAGTATTCTCAGATCTATTTTCAAAAATCTATAACCACCCCTTATCCATAACTATGTGCATCCTGTACAATAACTAACTAGCAGTACACAAAGCTACCAGGTCTTCAAGGATTTGTTTAAAAAAGGGTCAAACTCTAGAACTAAGACTTCAGGTTGAAGCACTGAAAGAGTCTTAAGGAACAATTAAGATAATAAAGAGTATTAAAACGTAGTCGTTGCCACACTGGAAACAACGGCCCCCAGGGCTGGGGAGCAGCCAGCCCTTCCCATCGGTGCCTTAAACTGCCTGTCACAGGGGAAGGGAATTCCCTCCTCATCCCGGCAAGAGATCAGTGGGCGCCCTCACACACGCGGCTCCCGAATGCCGCTGCTGTCCTTACTTAGACGCGCCTAATCTGCCTGTTCCGAGACCCAGCCAAGCTATTTACCATAATATCCTGTGGCAGCCAGTTCCACAGGTTCATCAGATAACAACTGAGGAAGCCCAGGCAAACGCGCCCTCTCATTCAAAGCGCGGGGGTCCCCCGGCGACCCGCCCGGGCACAGCCCAGCGCCGCGGCACCGACACCACAACGCCGGCGGAGCCCCGTCGCCGGGGAATCG
Organism: Aramus guarauna; assembly: GCA_013400195.1. Classification (NCBI taxonomy): domain Eukaryota; kingdom Metazoa; phylum Chordata; class Aves; order Gruiformes; family Aramidae; genus Aramus; species Aramus guarauna. The sequence goes on along the minus strand of VXBL01000841.1, from coordinate 671,133 downwards.
GC
>VXBL01000841.1:618745-671083 GCA_013400195.1 Aramus guarauna | reverse complement strand
GGGGGAGGGGGCGGCGGCAGCTCCCGACCAGATCCACTTCCCGAACAAACAGCCGGAACTGACAGCGGTGCCGCCGCGCATGCGCACCACCGACAGAGGCCGCCAGCTGCGCCGGCACACCGCCGCGCATGCGCCGCGCTCCCTCCTCGCGTGCATGTGCGTATGCCGCTGACCGCTGCGCGACGCGCCTGCGCTGGAAGGGCGACGCCCTCCTCCTTCGGCTCCGCGGCGGCCGCTGCGCATGCGCCCGCTCACTGGTGCGGCGCCTGGCCGCGCCTGCGCAGAAGGTGGGGCGGAGTGAGGGTTCCTCGCGCGCCTCGGCGGCCATGACAGAGCTGCGAGGGCTGGTGTGCCGCCCTGTTTCCTCCGCACCCGGGTCGTGTCCTGCTTCCCCTGCACCGCACCTCGTCTCCTCCCTGTGTCGAGCTGCCGATCCGCCCCCGGCAGGCACCGTTGTGTCCACCTCAGCGGAATGGACAAGTTCGGCTCCCAAAGGTGCTTGCTTGAGGCCCGCGGATAGGGCGGGAGGGGCGGCTACCCCCAGGAGAGCACCGAGGGCCTGAGGGAGCCCTGACGTTTTCAGGCCCTGCCAGCTCCACTCCTGGGAAGGCGCAGGAGCTGGGCTAGGAACAGTGTCTCACCTTTCCAACGAGACGCCTGTGCACCAACGCAGCAAGAACAGTGCCCATCAGAGCCCAACCTGCATGTGAGGAGGCCCACAGCGAAGTGGTAGGAAACGGCCTGGCAGTTGAGGCCAGTCTGGAACTAGATTCCTGGGGGGTTTAATGCAGAGACGTGTCTATGTATGGCTCAGGAATGGCCTTAACCTCACACATCTTGGCAGCTATGCCTGTACCATCCACGGTCCAAATCCACAGAGTTCCAAACAGCACTGTTGCAATTGTCTAACACACAAACAACCTGAGTAATTTTACTATCAATTAAACAGATACTTACTACACAAACTGCAAGACTCTGATCAGGTGATCTCCACTTTAAGGTGGAGACACTGCACAAGAAGAATGCTGGTTTGCTCTTTGATTGTTTTTCCACAAAAATATTTGTTCTTATTGGTACTTAAATTCATGAGGATAAAACAGTGCAGTGTTTTGGTGTGGAATATGTAAATTATTCAGGATTTCATCCTTTCCTGTGAAGGCTTTTCAAAACATACATTAAAAAAACCACAAAAGGCAGTGTGCTAGATATTCTGTCTGTCTTAAAAGTAATTTTAGTTTAGCATAGATTCAAAACAAAATATTGACATGATTGTTTAATTAGACTAAGTTTATTTTTTTTAAATTTTAACCATAAGTTTACAGTTCACTGACACAAGTATCTCATTAATGTGTGTGTGTCTTTCACATGGGGAGAGCTGTATTAGCAGTGAAGAACACAGACCTTTACAGTCAACTGAGCCTACAAACAGGCAAAGGAAAGATGACACAGAAATCAAGGACAGTTAACCTGAAAATACCAATCCATAATGCTTTTGATAATTACAATCTAATTAGTTGTTGTAAAGATGCTTAAAGAGTAGGATGCAGCTACTTTGAAGATTTTTTTGGTAGGACCCAAGCACAAGTAAAAGATTGAAATCGGTGGAACATCACCACGGCACAAGGTGTCAGTGACATTGTGAGGGTGCTCACACCGCAGAACAGGTTGCCCAGGGAGGTTTTGGAGTCCACCCCACTTACGCAGGGCCTGAGCAACCTGCTCTACTTGACCATGCTTCGAGCACAAGGGCGGGACTGAATCCAGATGTGCCTTCCAGCCACAACTGTGCTGGGACCTGTGAATGTGTCTTAGAGAATGACGGGCGGTTTTTAGTAAAACTGCTTTTTACCTTACCATTGGCCTGAAAGCTAGAGACACTTTATACAATAGTGTTTGGTTAAGAGGAATAAGAATATATTTTAAGGCAGTTGCCTCAAATACATTCTGATTTCCTGTTTTTTCTGCATAGGATATTGTGGTATGGTTCCACAGTTATATTTGTCCTATTTGCATGCAATTCATCTGGAAACAAACCAGCACAATATGTCTAAAATAGCATGTCTGGGGTGAAGATTTTTTTAGCACATAAAATTGCATCTTCTAAATACTTTTGATCAACAATATAGCTAATGTCTGTGGGTTTAATTACAAACCTTCCTTAATCTCAACCTTCAAAAGAGTAGTCTAGCCTTTAGCGCTCCTCCCTGTCAAGTCCCACACAGCCTGAAATCAACTTCGATGGCCTCCATCTCACATTGACTCTGCAACTCATGCATTGAAAACACTACACCCTACAGCTCATTCTGTGTTACCCGCAGATGTATGATGTAGCTGAGGAGCAGGAAAAAGGGTGGAGCGTTAACCAGACGTGAGCATGTGTTATTTAACAGACTTTTGCTCACAGAAACCCTGCTAGAAAAGGGTTTGCAGCTAGCCCAGTGCTAAAGCAAGCCCCTCAACATATCACCCACCCCAGTAAAATGCTTGGTCAGCTCATCGTATAACCCAACACGTGCCCCAAGCATCGGCGTAACGGCAAACACTGGATAGCTGCAGGGAGATCCCTTGAATCCAGCATACAAACCACCAGCTCAAACCCAACATGGCAATGACTCCTATTACCTTGATTTTTAAGCTCGGGAAACCTCATCATGTAAAAAGCATGAGATGGGTGATGTTACCTAATAAAATGGACAGTACAAACTGTGAGTTGTCTAAAGAAAAAAAATTATCAAAATATTTGAATATTTTATGCTTTCACATTTGTATCTTTTTCATTGAAATTTTTAGCACCTTGTAAGTTTAAACATCTCTCAAATTATTTTTTGATCTTGAAATACACATAGTTCAGCTGTCACTCAGAGACAGTTGCTTGACAGTTCAAAGATGTTATTACAGTCAGTTGCAGAAAAAAATTATCTTTTACTGACAACTGGTATTTTTCAGACATGTGAAATGAGAAAAAAATTAATTCTTTAGGCTCCAAGTTGGCACAATCAATTTATCAGATCTCATGTTGTGGCAAAAATTATGGGTATTTTATCTCTGATGTATTATATTGCGGTGTATAAATAGTTTAGTAAAAAGTAGCTATCAAAATCCAAATTCAGTGTTTCCCTGTAATTGAAAAATCAGCATATTCTCAATAAGTGCAAGTGAGCTGCTACCTTTTATGCCTCCCTCTCAGAAACAACTGAGTGCAGAATTTCAGCTGCTGCTTGGAAAGATGAATGAGTTTTTTTTCCACTTGCTGCTACTTCAGGTGGAAATACAAGTCATCAAAATACCTGTAATAACAAAAGATGTTATTGGCTAAAATTAGTAATTTTATTAAAAAGGCTTCAATTTAATAGTAATTTCATTTCACATGTTTAGCTGGCACATCAGTTAGAATCCTCGATAAAATAGGTAAGTGAAGCTGCTCATGATCAAGAGCTCAAAGAGCCATTCTTCAGAGAAGCTTGCAATTTTTTTTCTTCCTTCCTGTCTTCAGTGATGAACTGCGTGATTCCAATACAACCACTGAGCTATTTGCCACCTAGTTTTTGAATGGCACATGATTTTGTCCATGTTTCAGTGCACAAAGTTTCTGCCTTGCATGGTTTAACGGCTGTTCTTCTGTTACCCCAAAACACATTGTAGGTGAAACTAATCACAGTGCCCTGAGACTGCCAAATCCTTAAGAGCGTTTAGTTGAGCTTTCACTCTTTGATTATCACTAATTCAGTGCAAATATGTAGTTTTAAGATTTAAAGGAAAATATATAAAAGTAAATACAGGTGAATTAGGCTACTAGCAATTATCCTTGTAGACAAAAACTGAAATTTAGGATCTTGGAAGATAGCAAATACAGTATTGTTCTATGAGGGGAAGGCGGGGGGAGGGGGGAAGTGGGAGATACACTCTGGAATTACTGATCAGGTAGTTTTCAGGATACTCCAAACAAGTTATTCCCACCTAAAAGATATGGGAGAGGGCATGAGAGAGGAGCAAAAGATAAAACTTTTGCTGTCTAAAACTAAGTATTTTAGTGGAGTAGGCTTTGAATTTCACACAGCAGCCCCATAAGCATAGCATACAGTCTCAATTAAGCTACTCCAAGGGATATCCACCAACAGTACTTGGGAATTTTCTACTCACTGTAGTTACTTATAGTTCATTGTCAAACAATATGCAGCAAATGGCTTTCTACAATGGATTATCCCAGGATTGGTGCTGTCCAATATTTTCATTAATTATCTGCATGCAGGGATAGAGAATACATTTTTTAATTTGTAGATAATGGAAAGCAGAACAGATTTAAGTATTTTGGAAGGCAAAAATCAAAATTAAAAACCACCTTCAGAACGCAGATAAATGTTACAAGAAGAATATAGTTTCAGTAAGACCAACTGGAAAGCACTGCAGTTTTGTAGAAATAGCCAACTGCATAAATACAAGACTGGAAATAAATAGCTGAAGAGCAATTTTCTAGCTTGGCTTCATAGCTGATCACAAACTAAACATGTCAACAACACTGCTGTTGCAAAAAAAACCCCCAAACCTTGTGTTGGGATAGACAACAGTAGGACTTGTGAAGTAATATCCTCCCCTAGAAGACCTGGTCCAGCAGCAGACACCATGAGGCAAATATGAATCAGGATGGAACCCATAGAGGGCTGCAGTGCAAGTTTAGCAATCGTGGTCTATGAGAAAAGACTCAGAAAATCTAAACTTGTTTCATCCAGGGCTGAGAACACTGAAGTGCCAATGTGGTTGCTGCAAAAATGAACTATTTTCAATGCCTGTGGGAACAGGACAAGCAGCAATGGACTCAAATAGCAGCAAGGAAGACTTTTTTTAGACATGAGGTAAGCTCCGACAGTCTGAAAAGTTTAAATAAATAGATGGCATACAGAGGTTATGGAATCTCCATAACCTGTAAATACTGTAAAAACCAATTCTATGGAAATCAGTTAGGAATGATTCAGCTGGAGCTGAGTCTGTCTTGGGTAAGGGGTACATTAGCTGGTTCTCCCAAGTCCCATAGTATTCCACTGTCTGGCTCCTACAGCAAATCTATGTTGCCAGGAGCCTACACCACAGGCTTGGGAGCTAACATAACTTCAAGACAGGTTCTTGTACTTTTGACCAAAACAAAGCACAGTACTCCCCCAATATCTACTCGAGAATGTACCTTGCAGTTTCAGGCATTAGTATGATGAAGATAAAATGGTTTCCTGTTGGCTGCTAGTGCCGTAACAATCAGCAAATTGCTTATAGCATTATGTGCCTTCCCATGTGGTTACATTTTATGCTCTCAAATTTTACGATGTGTAGTATTGTGTTCGCCTCCCTTCATCATGGTTTGAGCCATCCAGTTACGTGCAAGGAAGATTCCCCACACATACCACCCATTTGAAACCTTAATGTTCTGGCTTCTCAGGTGCGACCAGCTTCTGTATAGTTTTGTAAAATAGGTAAGGCTCAGTTAACTATTACTCTACACAAGATGTAAAGCTCATTTTTCCTTCTAAAAATTTGAATTCTGCAACAGGATTTTCACTATTTCCATCAAGTGGCGTAAAAGGTATTAGTAAATTAAAATAAATTTTTAAGAAAGAAGAATATGTGGCCAGGTAAAATAAAATACTGCTTCCATGGAGCAGTACAACTCATTGACGAAAAAAAAACAAACCCAAAACAAACTGTATGTTGGAAGTGCCAAGTATCTTGTGAAACCTTTGAACACATAAAAATAGAGGACTTTTCACAAGTTGAGTAACTAAAATGCTGTCTGTAGTCAAAAATACTTTGTAAATTAATAGGGGTAATTACTTACAAATTTTATTAAATGTCAGTTCTGGCTTGGTTTTAAACCCTAGCTTGCCTCAATTTTGCAAAAGGTTTTTATACATTACAGCACTACCCACTCTACAGACTGTATGCCCTAGAAAAAGCAGGTCCAGAAAGTAAATCACAGTGTAAGTTTGTTGATAAATGAATTTGTAAAAAGAATACTTTACACCAGAAGGATCAAAGTCAGAGCCTTTATTAAATGTTCCTTCTTTAAACAGACTGCATTTAATCCCCCTTTCGCATTTGTGATTTCTAAGGCTATTTTAAATACTTTGTTTTACAGGGATTTTCAGTCTTCAGAACCGTCACAAGCAGCAAGTTAGCAGTACACAAAAACAATACGCTTTAACTTTCACTGAGTTCTATTCTGCTTCACAAGGTCAGTGGGAAAGAACAACAGTTCTTCCAGTACTGGAGTTTTTGCACAGACCCTGGAAAGCAAATAGGTGTCACCAGAGTTTAAGCCTGATGTGCTCTAGCCACATCTCACAACTGGCCACAATTTACCAGTATTGATTAGCATATCTGTTGCTTGCGCATTATCTGTTCCAAAAAGGGGACCAAATTTTCAATTTTCAGCTAATGTGGGTCTAATTAAGGCTATTCTGGTATATTTGATACTAAAATACTCTCTGGGAGTCCTTTTCATGAAATCCCATCAGAATTAACATTTTCAAAAATGAAAACATTTAAAATAGGTGTTTGAGTTGAAATGCTGATGCAGCGGTTGGTTCAGTTTTTTCTAGTCTTCTGGAGCTTTATTATCACGTCAGTATAGTGTCATCTATCTGTTCATCAGAGTCAGCCTGGCCAGCCAGCTTCTTCAGCGATCTCCTGCAGCTTTCATTGAGAAGCTCCAAGCTGGCCGCATCTAGAATCTTGGAAACCGACTGTGGAAGGAAGACAACACCAATTACCAATTCCTTAGGATGTACCATTCCAAATAAGAATAAATGTAAGCGCCTTACAAGCTGTATTTATCTAAAATCTTTCAAACATACCAAACCCCTTAATCTGCTTTTATGATTCCAGACACAGGAACTGTCCAAAAGCAGCTAAGACTTACAAAAGCGGTCTGGAAATGGATGTACGAAGTAGTCCATCCTAAAAGATTCTAGCACCACTGATGTTGCAGTAGGATGATTCAAGTGACCAGAGCACTAAACCAGCAGTCCTAGCTACAGTAACTACAGCACCGCGAGGCCTTAAGGCATTCTGAAAGCAAGGCTACTCTGTTAACCGTGGGAGGTACATTAAATACCTTGATTTTATTAATACTGCACTGTAAGGTTGTACAGGATCAGTATTGCTTATTTCATCAAGGCTTAGCATGAGAATACTGATGAAGGCTTAAATGCAAAGAGGAATGTCTCACTCCATCTATTCCATAAGAGACTGCCGGCACGTTGTGAGGCTCCAGGCACAACACTTAACCCTACGCTGAGCAATGTGACACAGCCTTCTACCAACAATTACATTTTCTTCTGTCTCATACCTCAAGCACTTCTTCACCCGCTCTCATCTTCAGAAGATTGACAATAGCTTGGTCGCTGTAGGCTCTTACACTGGTGTTTTTGTCCTTTGTGTTGTCCAGAAGTGCTTTGAGAATTGGTTTAATTGTCTGAGGATCCAGTGAGGGAAGATGGTTTTTATTTGCCCACCAAATCATCTTTTCTGCCACTAGCTTTATGTCACTGGATGAGTTCTGGAGACACTGAAAGAGACAAAGATGGACTTAAATTCAGATATAACAAGACCAGGTATTTAAAGCAGTAGTTTTCTTTTTTTTCTAATTTAAATATTTTTAACTATAACAAGAAAAGCAAACAGGTTTTAACTCATAGGTAGAAAAGAGAAAAATTTGTTTGACTAAGTTTGACCAAATTGTGTAACCGTAAGAGACGATCAAACCTTGAAAATGAGACACCTTTTCAAAAGAAAACTTAAAAAAAAAGGGGTTGATGACAGGGTCACGTGCTTCTTCCAACTGTCTCAGGAAATGACAATGACCACTAAGTGCAGCAAAAGCTGATAGCGTCAGCACCTCTGTAAAATACACTCAATCACCCACAACAGCCAAGTCAATCTGGTTGGAGTAAAAGATGCATTTCAGCAGTGGATTTAATTTTAAAATTGAAAAAAACAAAAACAACTTTGTATTTTTGATATAACACATTTAAAACATGAAAGGTAACATCTGAATGTGAACTACACTATTAATACTGTGATAAAGGTATGACAACTGTGATATTTAGATTTTATATTTTAATACAATACTATGATAAAATTAATATAGAAATGTAGAATTTCAAACGAAAAGTCTGCTTTGAAGAATGATGGCCTGCATCATGTCAACTTGCATGTTTGGCAGTTTTTCAAGTAAATGGAAAAGAAACGTAAAACCTGAAAATGTAACACATTTTAGTTTACAGTACAGGTGACAGACAAAATAAAAAAAGCAGCTCTCCTGCTCCAGCACTACCCCTCACTCCATCTTCCCCTGTTTTCCAAGACATCAAAAAAATCTTGAGGTTCTAGTGTTCAAAATTCAGATCCTGTCTACCATGAGGGATTCGGGGGAGGGGGCGGGGAGGCGGGGGAGCGGGGAACCCACACACCAAAACCCCAGAAAAATGAGGAGGGGAATTTTGAGGTAGAAATATTTAAATAAATATGAATTGAAAAAAGCATTAATACTCTCTCTTCTATTAGTCAATACCACAAAAGTGGAAGTCAAAAAGTACTGCAGCAAAACCAAGTGAAGTGAGAGTTGGTATTTGATGTGTTTCTAACAAAGGCCCTTTGACTTTTAGCAACCTTAAAAACCTGACAACTCCCCCCCCCTCACTCTTCTCTGCCAGCTGTTTGTTACAGCAAGGAAAAAATTAATTCCTAAGAATCAAAACTGAGGTTTACCACAGAAAGATCAAAAGTCCAATTTCCATATTACAGCAGGGATAGCGGTGTTGTATTCACACCTGCAGAGCAGTCCAATAAAGTTATTATGTCTGTACTTTGCCACAAAAAAAGACATACCTAGGTAGTTCTCATAAAAAGTCTCACCTTTATAAAGAGGTTAGAAAGTTTTGGAGGCAGATTCCCTCCTCCTTCCATGTGGTATTTCATAAGAAAGCCCATCCCTCTGATGCCGCTAACTGCAATGGGAATCTTCAACATAAAGACAAAAATTGTTATTATTACAGCAGAGTTCAGCACGGTCACGTGGGCTGGTGAACTGCTGTGGAAAGCTAAGAGATCTCTCAAGAAACTGAAGCATGCAAAGCAGGAAAACATTGGGTTAATGTTATTGGGTGATATGATGAAAAAAAAAAAATCCTAATTCGAGTACGAGCCACATGGAACAAGGTGGCAGGTCCTGCAGAGCACCCAAGTTCCTTACACCAAATTATTTTTTCAGCCCTAGATTGATAATCTTCCTCCTAAAATGCTTTATTTTCACTTCTTGTAAATCTGGCCCATGAATGAGAACTTTATTAGGGAAACAGAAGCATAATTTACTCCCAGTGAAAGCTCCTCTGTGGTTGAAAATTATTTAATCTTCATCTCCAGAGAGATCAGATCTCAAAGAATCAGAACAGTTGTGTAACTTCACAATAAAACTGCACCTAGTCCAGGGAGAATCTTCAGATTGCACTTGGAGATTTTTGTCCTGTTTGGTAATGCAGAGAAACTGCACACCTTTTAAAACTACTCCCAACAAGCACCTGCAACAGAACTCGCCCGCTCTCACATAGCACTTACTCTGTCAGCAGTGGCATTGCTGAGGATCATCTCCTGAACGCTGTTGTAGTACTTGGGGGCACACAGCCTGCTCGGAGCAACATTTACAGCCACAGAGAGAGCCAGGCTTCGGCCGTGTCTCACCATCCAGTCAATGCCAGAGACGTCTGCTGCAAATGAAAGAAAAGAACAATAGCAAGGCTCCTGCTATCCGTTCCTCTTCATCTAAGAAAGCTTTTGTCAGTTTGTCTTATTCTTCCATAAAACAAAATAATAAGCAGGATCTAAAGCAATGCCTTGCTTCTTCCGCTCCTCCCAAAAAGCCATACAAACTGTGCTAAAAGACAACACCTTCGCCAGACAGGAACACCTGAACAGGTACAGAGACCAGGCACGAACAAGCAAGGCAGTACTGTTCAACCCAGTGACTTCTGATGGACTCAGTCACACGTCATCGGTCCCACATCACTTAGTGCGTGCAGAAGCGTGGCATTGGAATCACACAGCGACTCAAATAAAATTGTAAAAGTCATCTGTAATTTGAAAACAGCTAACAGAGTCCCTTTTTAATTCCATAGAGGAGAGTAATCCTGTAGCACTCCCAACCCCCTGTGAGTTCCTACAAAACTCATCCTTTTATCTAACTTGGAGGCAAATTAGTTAATTCTCCAAAAGCATCTGAAGGAGCAAAGAAAAGTCCAAGAAAATCTAGAGTAGAGATTCAGGTTTCAGATAAAGAGGAGCAACCTAAATAATTAGTCACGAAGTTTTCCGGAACCAATGGCCAAGAAGGTCCTTTCCCCTGCTATCAGAATCAGTTCCAGTCACTGTAAACAGCTTCACCTACCCAGTAAGTGCTGGTGGAGAACAGTACTGAGCTCCTCTTCTGACAGAAATGCACACAGTTCTGCTAAGCAGCCAGCTGAGGCCATGCGGGTGGCATCCTAAGGAGGAAAGGAAGAAAAGAGTAACACTGGCGGAGCTCAATACACATCAGAGATAAGCACCATGAAGAGCAAGTGAGAGAAGATGATATGAAATAAAAAGAGAAGGAGGAAATAAGTAGTAGTAGTAGTATTTCATTCTTACTGTTTGTGGATTTCTGTCAGTTCGCAAGGTTTCTTGTACATAATAGAACTTAAAGCCAAATCCACAGTCAAAAAAACCAGCAGAGACTGAAAAACTACAGACCTTATATAAACTCTAATTTGTTAAATGGAAAAGTCACAAAGATGAAAGTGAATGTTTTAAAAGACATGTTAAGAATTTAGATTCAGTCTAGAAAGTAAGCATTGCTTCTAGCCATCTCTAGACGAGCTTATCTTGGTGACAAACTCATACTACTTTTAATTTAAAACTTCCAGGCTTTTTGTGTTTTGGCTTGCTTATGTGACCATCCCATCACTACTCCTCTCCACCCTAAAACTTACTATCCAGTGGAAATTTTTCAATTCTTCTGTTTCTAGCATGCCAACAGTCGCATGACTATGTTGTACAGATTAAAACATAGGGAAGAAATTACTAGATGATTAATTTTAGCAGCAGTATCATCTGCGAGATTATCTGCCATATACAGAAGACTCTATATTAAACTTGGAGATCTGCCTGTTCATTGGAGAAAAATCTGCCATTATCTGAAAAATTTCTCACACTAAATGACAAACCCCACCTGAGAGCCTACAGACATACAGATGTGCATGTAGTGAAGGTTTTTCAGGTTTTCTCCAAGACAAAAAGCAAATCTGACTTCAGAGCTGCCTCAGACATGCTGGTGAGGAGCTGCAGGTCAAACCCACATACGCAGTTGCTAAGGAAACATTAAATTCACAGATCTTCAGAGTTACCAGTGACTGCCTAGGCAGCTCTAATTCTTGCACCTGACTCTCAGCCAACACACTACAAGGCTCCGATGAGATTGATTTTACAGACCATATTCAGCTCAGTAATGCCCAACTACATGCTTCCTTATATACATTTCTTTCTACTCTATTGTTAGTAATTTACCCCAGAGGTTATTTTAGAAAAGTAATTCTGTTAGAAAGTTCAGATTTTAAGAATAAGACCGTCTGCAGCAGGGATCCTTTGCAGCTGGCTGAAGCAGTACCTCATCGTGTCCCAGCATCCCTAGAAGCACTGTGCTGATATTCTTCCTAATTGCAGCATCTACTTTTGCACCAGCTCCTCTTGTTACAAACCGCAGAGCTTGCAGCATTGTGTCCCTAGAAGCGACCACAATGTACAGTCAGACACTGCCTCTCCCCTCACCATAAAGAAGAAATTGAGCTCTGGATACCCGTAACAGTTTCTTACACAGCAACAACATTCATATGCCTTACAGTTTAGGAGACCAATACTCTCTCTGCACAGCTGAAAACTCCATGCTAGAGAATATTTATACATTTGTGTATTTGCATCTGTCTCTTATAATGTAAATATTTTCTGACTATTCAAACATTTAACAAATTCTCAAATCAGAAAGTTAATTTCTTAGGGATCTGCTCAGTTCGTGTACAAGGACAGCTGCGTTACTTCAGACTGACAATTGATACGGTCTTGTATCTGGGCTGCAGTGGGTTGCTGTGGTGCAGCAGGAGAGAGAACCGGGCAGATCCCAAGCAATGCTTCCCCAATACATCGTCACAACTTAGCTTCTGACCCAGGAAGTCCCTGTCATCCACATCCCTTGTTTTACAACCTTGATTAACAGTCAACTGCTCTCACTAATAAGTAAATGTTACTCTCAGAATTAAGGGCAGGGTGGGAAGCAATTCTACACAATTAGCTGTGATAGTTTTGTTCATTCATCCTAGCCCTTTCTTTCATCCTTAATAAGCAGGAAGGTCTGAGGTACCACCTACAGCATACCTGATGGCAGAGTCATCACTGGAACGAATTCCATTCAGGAGCTCCGTAAAGAGAGGATCCACTTTTACATGGATGACAATGAGTTTACCGAGAGCATCGGCAGCTTTGAGGCGAACAGCACGGTTTGAGTCTTGCAGGGCTTTGGTGAAAGTTGTTTGCAACTGGGGCAAAAATGGTTTCAGGGCAATCTCAACCTATACCAGAGATGAAAGAAGGGAAAGTGGTGCACTCAAATCTGAAGCAGTGGCTAGAAATCAAAGCCTGAAAACAGCATGACCTCTTCTGTAGCAGTTAGTTATCACAAATAGCCCTTATTCAGATCTTACACACTACTAAAACTGGAAACCCAAGTATTTTACCATGCAACTTTTATCCCTTTCAAATCTAATCTAATTTTCTGTGTACTGAAATACAAGGGTAACGTTGTTGAAAGACTTTACCCTGTCAAGAAGAGTGAAGCTCAGCACAGTTAAATACATAGGATGATCATCTTTGGACATAACATTTCACAAAAACGGTGGACACAGGAGAGAAATTAATTACATAGCAGTTTTTAATCATTTTAAAGCGTTACTGGCATTCAGCAATATTTCTATGAAGTCCACAAATTGAAGCACTGGGGGCTTTTTTGGTAGGCCAGAAGCTGTTGGAAGAATACAATCCTGTTGCAGTGCCAGTCTTAAATATCAAACGCACACCAGCAGGCATCCTAGCTGTATTCAAATGAACAGCAACAGATATTCCTGAAGGTTACCATGGAAAATGTTCACAAACCACAGTCAACTACTTTGAATCTTACCTTGGCTAAAAGAAGGCTTAATGTTTCAAGGAGAGCCACCTTGACATTCCAGCTGAACCGATCTCCCAGGATCCGAATAAGTGGCCCAGTAATGCTCACCACAGATGGTTTAAGAGCTTCAGCAGAAGTCAGCTTAATAACCAGCCCTAAGGCCTTTGCTGCCTCCTCCTTCTGCTCTGGATTACCAGTTAAAACACCTTCCCGCAGCACCAGGAGTATGGAAGTCACTCCCTGTCGTGAAAATTGGATAAGAAAGCTTAGAAGGTAAGAAGCAAAAAATACGTATCTTATTTTTGCTCCTGTTATACACCAGATGAACAAGCTTGGAGAGTTTCTTTCAATTTCCTGTTGACCTTCAGCTGCCTGCTTCCACATTTACAGAGCTACTTTTATTTGGTTTGATTTCATGCATCTATGCCTTACTAAGCCAGTTGCTATGAGAAAAGTGGTGGCGGCTCAGGGAATTTTTAAACCAGAGAAATTTGGCACAGAAGTCCAGCTTTACTCCCCCACAAAAAGCAGCCAGCAACCATGACTTACATCCATAACAGAACTGTCAAAGCTCTTGTTACAAGAGGAGGCTTCTGTAGGGTAACTCAAGAGCAGCAGTAACCTACAAAAAGTCTCTCCAGCACACAGGATCGGAAAGCCCCAGTAGTCGCTGCTTCTAATAGCTATAAAGTGCTATCAGTCAATTCCCCCAAAAGGTGTATTACGGCTGTGACAAAGCCATGCTTATTCTGATCCTTTACCTTCTTAGGAATACAGAATCCCGGCACATGCTCGCCTTTGGCCTCATTCCCTACAATTCGGATATCCTTGTGCAGGTCCTCAATGAGAGCAAGCTGGTTCCCAGCATCTAATTTCTGCAGGGAGAAGGGTAAGACAAAGATGAGGCCAACATGGCAATCGGCTACTCTTTGTGAATTCTTTGCAGGTGTGTCAAGAGGAGACACTTGTTTCCTGCCTCCTCCAAAGACCTGGCTACTGGCTCACAATGCTGAAGTCAAGCTCATCTTACAACTTGCAGATCTTTGCAGCATTTGCAAATGTAAATGTAGTTTACAATCAAAACAGAAGTTCAATTTAGGCAGTATTTTACATGCTATTCCTGTTTTTTCTGTGCCAGGCATCACCACTGTAACCTTTTTTCAGCTGCCTCTCACCTTGGTGATGGAATTAAGTGCATCCCAGCTTTCATTCAAAACTACAGGGTTGGTATCATTAAACAGACGTATCAAGCCTGAAACCAAGCTCTTGAGATGACCGGTGTAGTCTGCTTTTGTCTTAGAGCAGTAGATATTCAGAATGACAGCTGCTGCCTGTCTCATTCCCAGCTCAGGGCTGCGGGTAGCTTCTAGTAAATCTTCAGTTATAATTCGTTGTCCAGCGTCATCTTCCACAGACAGGATTACAGACTGGCAGTTTGCCATCTCCTAAAGAGTCCAAATTAACTTTATGTTAACTCTCAAATAGAACAAAGCCAGATTTAGCCTCAGGTTTCCCCATGTTAGCCACAGCACGTTCTCTTAAAGAAATACTACAACGTATCCCACTTGCTAATTGTTTCTCCTTCAATAGCTGGTCACATCACCACGGAAGGTTCAATTCAGTCCTGGAGCAGAGACAGGTATATAACCAACTCTCAAAATTTTACAAGTGACCAAACTCTGCTGAACTGATAGCTGCACAGTCACTCCCCAGCTGCAGAAGAGCTATTTTACAAAAATGAGAGTAGCTCAGTCTCCCCCATCTTACTCAGCCCTCAGAGACTGTGGGTCTTGTCAGATAACATTTTTTTAATTTAGGTAGTGTAATGCTGTGCGTCACAACGCTAATTACAAGCATGTCTGTGGATACATTAGAGATCTCCAGGCAGACTTGGGGCTAGAAGCTGAGCTAATGGGCATCTACGGCAGACAGACAACAGGACTCTGTCACTCACATTCCTAATTCACCAACTTATGTACGTGTCTATCTGCAATCACAACTCCAGGATGTTCTCTGGAGTCCAAATACCAGATGTTTCAGAAAGCAGTACAGGTGGAGTGCTGCATGCAAAATAGGAGATTTCCTCCTTTCAGCCCTTTAATCTCTCTGTCTTCTATACCAAGAATAAATACAAAGTTAACTAGACACTCTGGCAGTTCTCCAAGAATAAGTAAACTGAGAATCGTATCTTGTTGCAGGCCAAAGAGACTTTTCTATGGATACAAATAGATTTGGAAAGCATACGTTTTTTGACTCACAATATGCCACCAGGCAAAAAGACTCATCTTGAAGAAGCTAATGGATTGAATTAAAACATGCAATCTGTGAGTCTAGAGAACACAGATTTTGTGCTGGGAAGTAAACCCGAAGCAGAATCTTCAGGCAACCTGTCATAACAAAGAGCTGAGCCATGCTACTTGCCAATTGCTCTTCACTGGTCCCCAGCTTCTCTTTCAGAGCAGACATCATAGCAGGCAGGATGACACTCAAGTGCCGTGTCAGAGCGTCCCCTGCCACTGATGAGAGGAAAGCTAGCACACGGGTGTTCACAGGGGGAGTAGTCAGCTAAAAAAAAAAAAACGAGACAGGCAAAATTTTTTCAGAAAGAATCTCACTTCATCTACAACATGAAAAAATACTAAATATAAATGCATCACAACCCAAATGACAATGTTTTGAGCATGAAATCAGGAAAAGATTTCAAATTATGCTCTTCCTTTTGGCATATTGGTCCAAAGAAAACTGGCAGCAAGCAGAGGAAAAAGCACAGTTCTAAATTTTAAAATTTATTTCCAGTTGTACCTTTGGCACCAAATAAGGCAGCACCACACGGCTCTTGACAGCCATAACTTGTTTAAGACCATCCACAGCAAAGTCAGATGTCTCTTCGTTATCCTACAGGGAAAGAGAAAGTTATAAACCTGAGAGATGATTTGTGACACACCAAACTAAACCCTACTTCAAGTGACAACTTACCATGTGATCATATAACCAACACAAGTTCCCTCTATCCAAAAATGCTCTCCTACTATATAGCAGAAACCTAACCCAAGATCTTCTGTCACATCAGGAAGATTCTCTGTATCAGGCATGGTGGCCAAGCAGGTGACAATGGCAATTCCCTAGCAGGGCCAGATGTAGCAATCCTTAGGCCTGTGCTTTAGCCACCAGACCTTCCCTACCAACGGCTAGAAGGAATCCATGGAGGAGACAAAACAGAGCTGCCATTCCCTGGAATGTCTGCCACTACAGTCCCGCTTCTCCTTTATGCTGATTATTCAAAACCTGTCCCACATCATCATTAATCAAGTTGTTGACTAATGTTGAGTAATGCTTACCAGCTGCTTCAGCAAAAATGGCAGGATATCTTCAAGAGCCTGATGTCCGATGGTTGAGTGCAACTGTTCAAATGTTTTAGCTGCAGCCTCTCGGACTTCTTCCAGAGGGTCACAGAGTGCTTTTCTCACTGTAGGAACTAGGGACTCAGAGAAAAGAAGTACCTAAAGATGTAGAGATAAAATTACAGAGTGTCTAAAGCACAACACACGCATCTCAGTAAAGTAGCTAAGAACACAGAATTTGCACAACTGAAACTAAATTGCAGTTTGCTTGAAATATGTTGGAAGAAAACCAAGATTAATCAACACAAACACTTGCAGTGCTCTAAGGCTACCTAGTGGGTGATTTCTATTATTATACCTTATGAACGTGAGACCTGTGCAATGTTTTAAATCTACCGACAGATACAAATGCATACATTTGCCTGAACAGCAACTTGTCTTAGTTATAAGCCCCAAATTCAATCCATAAACAAGTCCAGCACTAGCTTTCTTATTCTGTCTCAACTGCAATACCTGCATTGTAACATAAATATCTAGGACATGGGAGATTTCACCTTCCACATATAACTTACCGCATCCCTACTGGTAGATTTCATTATCTCACTCAGCCCAATGCAGACTCCTTGCCTCTCATCACTCTTGTCTGACCTCAGTCCATCTTCCAGAATAGGAATTATTTCAGGAAGGATCTTCTCTCCTAACTTTCGGACGAGGTCTCCCAATGTCCGTGCTGCAACCTGTCCCAAAAAATTTATTCATTAACCATTTTCCTGTTTTATAAAATTTAGGAAAGTGAACTGTGAGCAGATGTTAACTTTTGACCAT
The DNA here is from genome assembly GCA_013400195.1 of Aramus guarauna. Taxonomy (NCBI): domain Eukaryota; kingdom Metazoa; phylum Chordata; class Aves; order Gruiformes; family Aramidae; genus Aramus; species Aramus guarauna. The sequence continues at coordinate 653,683 of VXBL01000841.1, read as the reverse complement.
GAACTACTGTTCACAGTATAGACAGGAAATGTAGGAATGGAAGCACAACTATTGTAAGTAACCATAGAAAAATAGTTTTATTCTCATTACAGTTGCCTTCAGCAGAGAGAGAACTCAGACATACTCATGCTCAGTACTGTTAAATTCATGACAGCTTTGGAGTGATTTATAGAAAAGAATTATCCTGTGTACTTCAGGAATTGGTTTATATGGTTACCTGCAGTAACAGGAAGGCATTACTTAGTTTCTCACCGTTCGCTTATCTGCGCAAGTACTGGCCAAGAATTTCAGGAGAAGCCCAAAGAGGGTTGGCAAAATTTCACGCAGCGTGCGAGGAGTGTTTGAGACTACAATCTTCCAGACGTGTAAGGAGGCTTGACGCACTACCAGCTGGGTGTCAGAGCGGCCCATGTACAGCCCTGCCAGCACCCTGTTTCTCCTCTCCACACCAAGAGCATTAATAATAGCCTGAAAAGAAAAAAAGTTGTATTATCCACTCCTGAAACTTATAAAAAGAAGAAAATATGTGATGATTCAACACGTCTTTCTAGCAGGCTTTCCACACTGATTTAAAACAAAAAAAATAAAGGCACAACAGATAAGAACAGCTTTACCTTGTTTGACTGGGCTGTTCCAAAGTTGTCATCCTCTGAGGCCGTTTCTGTGGTCATTTTTCCAGTGACTCCTGAGATATGGAACAGAAGATCTCCAAGGAGCTGAACAGAGCTAAACCTGGCAACAGGAGCAAGTCAAATGTCATAAACAGGGTATTCAGGCAGTACCTGTCCAAACATGACCCTATGTCAACTACAGATGTGAGCAAAATGCAAGGCAAAGAGCTAGGTCAGCACTGAAACACCCATGGGCTGATACGTAATATCAATCTGCCTACATGACTGAGAAGCAGCACGGTGAAGAGAAAGGGAAGGAGTAGATTCCAAAGTGGAATGGGCTGAGAGAATTCCTGTATCAAAGCAATTAATCAGGGAATAGCCAGCACCCTAAAAAGGAACAAGACATTGCCAGTATCTGACTCAAAAGACATTCACCTGGGACAAGTGCAACTCATCAGCACTCAGCTGACACAAGCCTTTTAGTACAACTAATTTTTGAGCAATTGCTATTAGCTGTGAGCACTCCACTGCATATTTCCATACACAGGAGAACAATAACTTACTCAGCATTTTGAAAAACTGAAAAACAATACATGAAGGCTAAATATTGCCACATCAACTGCCTTGGAAGCGCTTTTCAGAGTCTCTACCAGAATTAATAACCTAGTAGGAATGCTTTGCAGGTACCAGGAAGTCTGATCCATGGCTGGCTGATCCAGGGCTTCTCAGATTCAGCGCTACAAGGCATCATATTCAAATCAACAAGCAAAAAGAAACAACTTGCTTTTGCTTCCCAGGAGGTCTCTGCATTTGCTTGAGGAGCAACATAGAGTCTAAATCACACCAGTTTTTCAACCACAGAAGAGAAATGTCTGTCAATAAGGTGGTTATCCCTTACCTTATCCGCCACAAGTCATCAAACAGGCCGTCCTCAAGCTGTGGCAGGAGAAGGGCAATGGCAGTCTCAGCATACATGCTTATGATTCTCTGGCCGGCGCGCAGGGCAGTGTCCCGCACAAACTCATTCTCATCTGCCAGTGCCTGAACAGAGACAGAAGAGTGTCTGTGAAAACTGAGGGTTTGTTTTGTTGGGTTTTTCCCCCAACACAATATACAAGACTAACAGGAGGAAAATAAAACAATGTTTTCTCTCTGTCCTCCATGAAAAGTAAATGAACTATAAAGTTGTGAATGCACAAAGGTGATTTCAAGAAATTACTAATGACTACAACTAAAAGACAGTAAGCAACTAACTTGGAAGAAGAAATCATCTATGATTTAAATTCTTTTGTATTTTATGTAGTCTAGCAATGCTGGACAAGTCTCTGCATGTCGCACAATTACTGGAAATAATGCTTAAACTACTCTGGGGGCTTCTTTTTGTTCTGTAATAAATAAAACTCATCAGGCCTCTGCTACATACCTTAAGAATGCAAGGAATGATGGGACCAACATAGGGAGTGAACTTGTCTCCAAAGGTAATTGGCAGGTAGTTGAACATCATGATATAACCATCTCGTACATGTGGAGCAATATCCACTTTACTGGCAGTAGCTACAATCTCTGGCATAAGTTTCTCCAGCTTTTCTACCCCCAAACCAGCCATAACTTCAGCCAGACCTGGGAAAAAAAAGCAGGGAACAGTGCTGATGAACACAAGAACAAACAAGCTAATCTGATTTAATAGGAGAAAGTCTGAACTCAGCACTCAGACACAGTTGTCCCCACCTTGAGCAGCACCAGATCGATCCACTGAGCTCTGCTCATATGTCAGTGTCTCCATCAGCCACGGCAACAAATCCTCAAAGCATGATTCCCCCATACCCTTCACCATGGCTCCCAGTGCCTTCGCAGACACTGTACGCACCTAACAGACAAGAGGAGCAGAGATTTCCAAAATATCCAGTCAAAGTGACTAAGACAGATCTGTAAGCAGTCTGACACATCTACAGAAGATTAGGACGGAGTCTAACCTAATGCACTGAAAGACAAACTGTATTTGTACAAGAGACTTACTTCAGGTACAGGATCCAACAGAGATGCCTTCAGTCCGGGAGTCACACTGGGTAGGTAAGGAGCCAGATCCTGAAACAAAGAGCCCAAAGAGTAAGAACTAGATCCAAAATGAGAAAGAAACCTTAAGTCACCTTCATGAGTATTCAGCCCCTTCTTGTTAACAATCATCCTTAATATCCTGAGAGTTTAATCAGTTGCTTTCACAGTCCTGCAAATAAGCCCAATGAATTGTTCTGGGAGTCCAAGAAACAACACTAGTTCCGTGCAGATCACTCAAACCCTTTTTGATGCTCACTCACAACCCAGCACTTTGTATCTAAGGAAAATCCAACACACTTAACATTTACACAAAGTTTAAAGGTAGAGATTATCAGCACAAAAATTAAACACAGATCTTTAGCCTTCAATGAGATTCTACAAATACTTTTCAAACAAACCCTGGATCCATTTGTAAGCAGCTGAACTGTGTTTCACTGGTACTGGTTTTGCTTGTTTGTTTGTTAAAGGCATTTCTTATATGGTAAAAATTACAAGACCTTTTGCAGGGATAAATCTGGTAATAACTAGATGACTAAAGTACAAGGCTGACAGTCTTAAGCACCTGAGAATTTTCACTGTCTTTATAGCCATTATCTCCTCATTTACATACATTTAATTAAAGAAGCTGCACGGATTCTAGTATTATCTACCTTAACAGCAAAATCCTCAAACCAAATAAATGCTCTCTAGTGCTCGCTCTGTTATCTCCTACACAGAAAATACAGCACACAGAGAGCTTTTTCAGCTCTGTACCTTCTGATCAGTCAGGGAGTACATGTTCCCAATGATCTGGGCAGCCATTTTCCTGGTGTCTGTGGAACGATCTTGAAAAGCTCTCTGAACAATTGGCATGATCAGTGCTAAGGATGGTGCATCAATGAAGTGGACGAATTTGGTATCCAGGAGAGTTTGTAGACACTTCTGGGTCTTCCTGGAGGGGTCAGTGAGAGCATCCAATAGAACTGGAGCGATTGCTGAACATTTTTAAAATGGAGAGAAAAGACTTTATTTGTACATAAACCAAAAACGCATGTCAGGGTGAGCTGGTGTTCTCTCACAGGATGTTTTAGGTCCTTCTAAAGCAACCAGCAGCATAGGCACAGCGTAAACCATATTAACATTAGCTGACAAAATGGGACAGGAACATTCCAAAAGCCTTGAAGCAGACAGCTGCTGTTAAGCTTTCATGTTATACTTTTCTGGGAGTAGTTTCATTTCTATAGAAGTCTGGATTTAATCCTAAATGTTGTGAGCATCAGACCTTGCTATTATAAACCCTGGTCGTGTCAGGACATTAGAGATGCAGACAGTTCTTACCCAGGATCTCTGGATTCCTGATGACAGACCCAATCTGCCTGAGAGCTTGCTGACCTGCGTTCTGCACCTTCACGTGAGAATCTGTGAGCACTTCAGTAAGTTTTGGCACAATATTGGGTAAGCAGGAAGAGAGCTGTTTGGGAGCACAGTACGCCATAGCCCCCAACAGTTCCACTGAGCCTGTGCATGAAGTACACAAAAAGAAAAAAAGAGAAAACACAAAACAAATACAAAGCATTAAGAAGAGATACAAGAAGATAATCACATTTACCTCAAACTGAAATCTGCCAGTCGGAGAACACAGAGAATGGCTGAAATGCATTAAGCCACTCTAGGCCACTTAAAGACACTAAAAACATGGGGGNGCTTCTGGAGTACTTCTAGAGAGATAGGGGGCAAAAGCGTCCCTTGAATCTGCTGGGGGAAAAAAGTTGCTCCAATGTGTCAGGGAACTCGTATCTCAAAAGTTGTAAGTTCCACAGTCCCCTATGAGACAATAAACTACCACAGCCATCTGTAGGGAGGAAGGAATAAACACGGGAAATGACAGTGAAGGGAACTGTGGGTTACTCTCAATCATGTCAGTCAGATATTGGTCCATACCAGCTTTGGTTCTCCAAGATTCCTCTTCTAGTGCTGCAAGAAGTGACGGCAAAACCAGCTTCACGCCGTGAGTACTCAAGTTGCTCATCACGGCTTTGGCACAGTCATCTGCAGCCTCCAAGGAGAAGAGAACATTTACAAGCTGTGTCACAACACGTTTTCTCCTTCCTCAGAGACTCGATGGGAACAAAGCTTTCACCTAAAATAGTGTCTAAGTACAACAATGCAGCTAGCCAAGTAGCTCTCAATTAATGGCCAATGAAGTAAGACGCTTTCAGTTATTAAGATGATCAAATTGTATTAGTGGTATCTCAAGGGATAGATCCACTCTCTCAATCTGACTAGTTACAAACAGTATTCGTATCCATTCCATTTCTGTTTTCTCTTAACACTCTGTTGTCAGAAATTTAAAGCTTCTTACCTCTCGCACGTACTGGTTCCCATCTCCAAAGCAAAGCAGCAAGTGAGGTAGCACATGAACCACATAGGGCTCAAAGAGCTTTCCAAGCATGCTGCAGAGCATCTCAAAGGCAAACAGAGCCCCTAAAGAAACAAAAAGGACAATGAGAGGAAAATATAACTTCATTTAAAGGGGATGGAAAGAGAAGATACAATTTGCCAAATATCTGTAGAACTTCTCCAAAAGCACTCATATCTCACAGCTTAAAGTCTCTTGCCTTCTTGCACTTGTGGCTAGTGCTGTAGTAGGGATTTCTGGTCTCAGAAAGGACAAGAAGCCCGGTAGCATTAAAAACATGTAACAGTCCTCTGCGTCCTAGCTCAGGGAAGCAGAAATAAGGGCAAGAAACATCCAGCAGCAAAAGGAACAAGTAGGCCGTGAGAGCCTCTGCGGCCCAGCTGGAGCAGAGTACATACAGCTCTCTTCCTGCTCACGAAGCAGGAGCCCACCTAGCAACCCTTGCCTTTGAAAACAGGAGGGAGGGCCACAAGCATGTTGGCTAGGACCAAAAATTCTTCCTCCACCACAATGCAGACACAGCAATTTTAGGACACTATACACAATCAAGGGCCTCATGACAGACACACCCCATTTCGTTCTCTGCAAACTTTAGTAAAATAAACGTAGATAAATCAAGCACAGGGTTCAGGTACCATTTGATCTGACCACAGATCTTATAGTAGATACAAGAGAAATTTGAATTATTTGGGAGGGAAAAGCTTTTGTCCCTTACCTTCACGCCGACGGAAGTTCTTCTTGTCTTGGATAGCATCGGTCAGTGTGGTCATCATCTCCTGCTGCTTGAGAGAGAGGATGCCGAGGCCTTTCACCAGGCCTGCCAGCCCATAAGCTGCACCTTTGCGCTCAGCATACTTATCGGACTCTAAAAGCAGCTGCATTAGCTTCTGTATCATTCCTCCTGCATCCTCCTTAATTGCAGGCACCAGGGGTGGTAAACAGCTTGCCACTGACTCCTGAACCTGTAAAACAATCCACCAGCTATCAGATTACAAAATATTCATCATCACCATAACATCCCCAATAGACTGCACCCACAATGACAGCTTTCTGTCACCAGAGCCATTTTTCATCTCTCTGACACCCCTAAAAGTATCATAGTGTTAACCTGCCTCTGTGTGGAACGTGAGAACTGCTCCATGAAGTCACCTACCTGCTGAGATGGTGTGGACAAGGCTGCTATCAGTTTGCCAACAATTGGTTTCACTTTAGGGTCACTCTTGTCCAGATGTTTTGCCAGTGAACCCATCAGAATGACCACACTCTGCCTGACGGCATCATAACTGGCATCATTAGGAGCATTTTTCAGGAATTCTTCAAACACTGGCAAGAGAGAGTTAACATTGTCCTGAAAAACAAAACCACAAAACTTGCCACTAGAGTCCACTCAGAATGAGATTTGCTACGCTCAGTGGACTTGTCTGTTCTTCTCTGAGCCAACAAACTGAACAAACACGCTGTCTTTACAGTTCATTTAATGTGTCACATCACATAAAACCTTGTGCCATCTCAACAGGCAACAAATATTTCCTGCTAGAGAGAAGTTACCTCTTAAAAATTAGATCCCCCAAAAACCTGCCAGCATGATGTTCTGCCAGAAGCAATGCAAGATGCTAGGCGAGACTGCTAGCCTGAACATCAGGGCGCGCTGTTTTGCTTGCTCCATTTGCAAAGGGAGAGCAGAAAGATAAAACAAACTTCACATGCCTTTTCTAAGAAACAGAATGAAAGAATGAATAGTATGAAAATAATTTAATTGTCTTGGGTTTAACAGGAATGCAGAGGGCTGTCCAGAAGTGACCGGCAGATATGATGAAATCAGAGGCTGAGCAATTCACACCCTGCACACCTGCCCCATGTAACACTGCTGGAGAAGGGCTAGCAGCGAGAAGGAGGGTCCTCAATTCTCTGAATGACTTCAGTTGTTTTCAGTTTAATTAAGCCAATGATCAGGAGGCTTTCAAGTTTTGCTTTGCACAAGGCCAGAAAAGGAATGATCACCTTTCCAAGATTAAAAGATCTATGGTCTGATTTTACTTTTATTACTCTAGTTTTATACCATTATAACTCCAGTTGATTGAGAGCTGTTTCTTTTTTATAGCAACCACAGGGAAGAACTACACTTAGTCAACACTAGTCACTAACAGAATGACTCTGAACACACAAAAATTCCTACTACAGGAAAGTTTCCAGCTGTTACCTCTAAGAAATAAAAGAAAATTAAAAGATCTTTGAGCTCCCACACACTATCTACATTTTCGTTCCATCTTTTTTCTACTGCTAGAGAGTGAAATGTTCGGACTTACTTTGCCATGAGTGTTGAGTGTTGAAAGAGCTGCATCTAGCATGCACTTCCTGACTTCAGGACTGCGATCATTCAGAGCATCAGGTACAAAAAACTGGAAGAGGGGCTTCACCTGAGAACTGTCCAGATGCTGTGAGAGCTTGTTGAGGGCCAAAGCTATGCCACACCTGTAAAGACGGTGAGCTTGTGAGCTTACTGACGTTTCACAGGATTTGCTTGAGGTGACAATCACATTTGCTATCAGTAGTACATTACAGAAACTGAGAGAGAGAACCATTAGGAAACCAAAGAGCTTCAGAGTGTCCAACCTATGTGCATTTCATTCCACAACTCCATGCTGCAGGTTTCCAAAAGGACAACAATCCTTCAGCCGTATAATGACTTTTAACCCGATTAAGCATTACAGATACTTGGGCCAACAAAGACAGGCATCAGGACCACTTCATCTACTGCTGAAATACAGCAGCTTTACAACAAGGTACATCAGCACTACAGAACAGATTAGCTTAAGGCAGGTAGCGAACAAGATGATCTCAAATTAAACTTGTATAGGGCATACAAGTAGACAAAAAGTAATTATCCAAACTGGAATTTGTCCAGTTCATTAAGGCTCGCACTGCTGCTCTTGAAACAATCTGTTGCCCATACAGAGGTGGGAATACAGTAAGGTAACTCAAAAATCAGACAGCATGAGAGGGAAAGACTCTGTTCTTATCAGGACACAGAGAAGATAGCATGTCATATTCTGATAGAACTGAGAGCATTTCAGTTTGGCCTGCCCAGCCTGCTTGGGCCACAAGCTTTCTCTACCAGGACACATGAAACCAGCAAGTCAATACAACTGCATCTACTTTGTTACTCTAAGATTCCCTTATTTCTCCACTGCTTGAACTTCTCAATAAAAATCTAGAACATCTCATCTGGACACACAGGAAGTGATGAGATCAATCTGAAGATGACTGTACCTTGCTTCCCACTGGTCAGGCGGTGATTCAGATATCACTCGTCCCAAAGCATCCAAAACTGGAGGTGGCCTCTGGAAGGAGAAAGAACTTCATCAGAATGCCTTTTTGAAGGACATACACGCAGAGAATACCATCAGCTGTGCCTGCGACGCCATTTTATAACACTGAACAGAGGTACAATACCACTAGCAGAAGAGCATGGTAAAAAAACACGCAAAGAGCTAGCTTAGGCCCAAAAAGACTTAGACTGACCCTGCTCTGCCACAGCCTTCCTGTATCACCTATGGCATAGCTTCCTTCTGTACAACGGCGCCATTACTGGCTGATAACTTGAGGCTCAAGATATTAAAGTCTGTCATAAGCTCAAACACAGCAACAGTGGGCTTCATGCACATCCTCAAGACAGACAAAAGGAAGAGTGATTAATGAAAAATATAAAATAAAGCACAAGCTTGTGCTTGTCAACCCCTTAGGACAAGACTACTTACATAGAGCTTCTCCTGGTAGATCTCTATAAGTTTATTCATGACCTCTGCTGCTTGGTTTCGATACTGAGCTACAGCCCTGGAAAGAGCTTCAGCACCTGCTTGTCGCACTGCCTCTTCATGGTAGATGACATCTTTGATCAGCAAAGAACAGAGGTCAGGCTGCAGCTCCAGACCCATGGACTCCCACAACCTGCAGCACACACAAAGAGGTGACCGATCACCCTTCAGCAAGAGAAGCCACCGCTACGTGCAACATCAGGGTGACCTAAAGCTGCCCTACACCCTGCAGGAGGCAAAGTCCCTGCCAGTGCAGCTCCGTGAGCTGAGCAGAAGAGAGGTACCCTTATCAGCCAGGAAGAACTCTTACCTCTCTGCCAACTTCTGAATCTCATCCTCCACATCAAACTTTACTACCCAAAGGCGACGCAACAGATTCAGTCCATTCTTTTCATCACTGTCTGGGGTTGGTAGAACCATTTGTAGCTCCATCAGTCCCTGTGAATTAGTTTACAGGAGAATCAGTGCAAGGATCTGATTTTGGAAACAGATACTTTAAAACACTTAAAACCTTTGCCAAGTCAAGCTCTTGGTGGTTGGAAGTGTCAAAATTCATGTTTGCTTGTGTAGTACCCTGCTTAGACAGATCAGAGACTTCCTGTTGCTAATAAGTGAGATGAATCTCAAAAATAGTGCTCCACGGGCAGGCTGCAGAGAGGCCACCAGGCACTAGGTTGTGCTCTGGTGACTACAGTCTTTCCTGCTTCTAAGTACGGAGAAGCCAGCTCAGGTGAGCTAAGCTGAAATTTGTTTCATGGCAAGGAAAACAAGGAAAACACCCTTCGGTTTTTTCTTTCTTTTTTATGTTCTCAGAAGCAACTAAGCCTGAAGCTTTCCAAAACCACTGGGCCCAATACAGACACAGGAATTTTTTGCCAGCCTCTCTCTTTAAGACTAAGCTCTATGCAATTGTAAAGAGGTGGTGACATATAATTGTCATAATTATACCTGTTTTAACAAAACAAAGGTGTGGATAGACCCAGCGTGTTCCTTCCCGCAAGATAAATCTAGCACAAAGAGCATTCCTTAGAGCATTACTGTTCAGTAGCTACTGCCTCCTCTAGCAGACACACTACCCAAAGACTTCTCTTCTTCAGTGCTGGAGAAGTTTCACCTCCCAAAAAAATTAAGGAATTCAGTGTGAGCCTGAATGATTCCCACCTACCCGGAGAGCTGCATCTCGAACATTCATGCACGGAGATTGCAGGGCCTGAAGTAACACATCGATCTCCTCCTGTTCTGCATAGGCACAGCCGTCCTCCCCGCTGCTGCTTGTGCACAGGGTGGTCAGTGCATCAGAAGCCAAAACCTAAAATGCCATGAGAAAATATTAGAGATTCCACCGCTGACATCTGCTTCCGTGCATTTGGTCAAAGCAAACACAGGGCAGGGGCTGAGTGCCATCACAAGAGGAATTCTCAAAGAACAGTGACAAGGGTTCATGACAAAAACAAGAACTGATGAGTTCAGTCCAGCCCTTTGCCTTTTTGTTATTTTTGACATTTCTGCCATCTCGTCCCTTAGAACAAAGTTTACTGCTGGTTACTCAGGGGAGCAACTACTAAAATTCTTTGCCAGAGCAAGGCCTTAGAAAAGGAATAAAATGTTCACCTGTGGGAAACTGAAGAATATGTTTGGTGCAAAAAAAACCCACAGAAGAAAAGATAAAGGCATTTTATCCCAAGAAGAATACCATAAGCATAGGAGAAAACTGGTAATGCATCAACCACCAGCCTCAGAGACTTAAACCAGGTGGGTGTATTGCCCTCAGTTAGATTCCGATGAAACTTAGGCAGAATCCCGACTGTGGTTACGCAGCCGAGGACTCACCTGTAACCGTGGAGAACCCGTTCCTATCACCCGGGTCAGGAGAACCAGCATGTCCCTCCGGGGCAGCAACTCTGGGCCATTCTGAAAGGTTGGGGGTAAAAATGGTGGAGGGAGGAGAAAAAAAACTTATGTCTTGTGATCCAAAGTACCTTGCCTGCGTATGACACTCTCTATAAAAATCACAATCAAAACCTAGGGCTGGACAGGTAACCAAAACCTGTGACAGAAAACAACCTTACATTGTTAACTTCAACTTGTAGAATTAATCTGCTTTGTCCAGTTTAAACATTAGCTGTTTTATCTCATGCCTTATCTGAATAACTGTTGAAGGAGGTCATCTGATCCCCACAGAATGATGAAGGATGTCATCTGATCTCACCTCATCCACCAGCAAAGCCTGGCCAGTTGCTGATGATCTCAGCTGAGCGTGGACCGTAAGGATCTGCAGAATCTTGACCAGAAATTCTTCCTTGTCTTCACTGTCGTGAGATGTCTCAGTCATAACAGTCTTTAGGAGAGGAAAGACCAAGGAAAACGCTGGAGCCGATAATGGGGCAGCACCTGTGAAAAGAAAAAAACAATCCTGTGTGCACAGCTGATCTTGTAACTCTCAACATGTCTTTGTTTTATAATATTGACTGGTGTAAAATGTCCACCTTGGTAGCACATAATGGATCTGGCCAGCCTCAGCCTTACGTACAAACATGCTAAGTGACGCTAAGTATTTCTATGTCCCTAGAAACATGCGGTCTACAGGACGGTCTCACGTGTATCTGGACTTACCCCTCATAGACATGCTTAACCTGTTCAAAGCAGCGCACACACTGTTTGCCCTCTACCACTTTGCCACTCCACTTAACGGCGGCAACAGTAAGGCTCCAACAGTGACACGTGGTGTTTCGGTGTTAGGTTAATGGCTGGACTGGATGATCTTAAGGGCCTTTTCCTACCTAAATGAGTCTATGATTCTACCTAGCGTTGTCGTTGGTTGCTACACTAATGAGCTGGCTTTAATTAAAGTCACATTAGGATTCTGAATTATTTCCAATGCTTCAGCAGTGCGAAAACACACACTGTAAATTAAATTGAAACAATTCAATGGATTAAAGTAGAGAGAGATGCAAAACTGAGGTTTTCTCTATCCTGGAAATACTTGTGGGCAGGGGTGGATGGTACACAAAATCAAATCCATCACACAACCAAAGCTGAAATAAAATCTATTATTTAAAATGCATTAAGTTTGTGTGTACACTCTGAGAATTAAAATTAATTTAAAAAAATATATAGGTAATTTTTACTTCTGAACAGGAGAATCCACACAAGATTCTGATACAATTTAACTAATTCACTTTTAAAGTTCATTTGTCCCAAAGTAGGAAGAGCCCATTTGCCAGCTGTATTCCCTTTAAATGCTTCCTACCAATCTAGCTAACCTGTCATTCCAATCTTCAGCTGGATTCTTGAGAATGAGGTTCCTCTAATTCTGGTGCAAGTCTCAACTCCCCACCACCCTTGAAAAAAATTGAAGCTTTTGGATTCCTGTTGGTAAAGATTTTGAACCTTCCTTCTCACAGGGGCTTGGCTACAGGACATAAGAAATGCTTCTTCCAGTCCTCCAGTTAGTCCAGTTAAACCTCAAGCACTAGACATCTAGGGAAAACGTTTGCTTTCTACATCCCATCTGTGCTGTCAGAGAACACCAGATTTTAAATTTCTAAGATGCAGATGAAGAGCACTGCAGATACAATACTGCAGTATTAGTCAGCTTATGTAGGGCATGGATACTGCAAAAGTAGTTCAAGGGAGAAATATTAAATACCAAACATGCTGCAAGCTCCTATTTAACAGGAACGGCTTAAGTAGAACCCCCTCCATTTCTGATGTGAGATTTTTCTCTCTGTTTGTTCAGAATCTGTTTGCTTTTATATCTTTTTTTTTTTTTTAAATTATGGGCCAGATATTTTTTGGCTTAAGCAACTGTCCCTCTATATGCAGCAGGAGGAAGAAAGTTTTATCGGAGAAGATAAATGTTCTATTAACACAGTAGCTGGTATTGACCAATAGGGGTAAGATTATAAAATGTATCTTGGCATTTCAGCAATGAATGATAAATTTTATCATCCACATTATAATGAGATACGGTCTCTCTTAGGTTTCACGGTAACCTAAGAAACTAACCTCTACTAAATAAAATTGCAACACTACACTCCAAAGAATTTTGAAAATAAGGAAAAATCATTTGGGAATACAACATGACTTGTCCAGTGCTATGGAACCTACTTCCTTTCTCTTGCAGAATTGAAAAAAGAAAACCCCACAGATATTCATTTAATTAAGCACTGTAGGAAATCTCAAAGGATATGGGCTGAAAATACTTCCACTACGTTCTGGAAATAAGCCTGAAAAAGGATTCAAATGTTAATGAACCTGCACTTACTGTGGAAATAAATTACATAGTGAAGACACTGAATTATCAACTGAGATGTTCAGCACTGAAGTGGTGCTTAGCATGGGCAATGGCTACTACTCAGCTGTGAAGATTAAATGTGCCACAGGCACACAACTGCAGATCTGACTGGCAACAGAACAGCAAGAGCAGAACTGAACTACCAGGGTAAGGGACCAAAGAGAATCCTTCAACTCCTTTAAAAAATTATAAATCATCTACCACAGCAGCTTTTGATTGAGCTAGATGATGAACAGCTCCAAAGCCTGGATGAATCACTACAGCACACCAGAGGCTTTGTGACAAACTAAGCCATCCCAGCCTCCAAAGGCAGCAGACCTTCCCTCCCTCTTCTGTACTATTATGGTCAATGGAGTGGTACAATTACTTGTGCACCCCATAGTGAAGCAGATTCTGGAAGTGATCTAGATTAAAACTAACCCAGTGGGGGAAAAAAAAAAATTCAAGAAAAAAAGGTGCATTTTAACCCAGATTATATTCTTGCACTGTAAAAATATTAGTGCTTGCCATCGTGTTACAGAGTGGGAAAGAACTGCGTCTTCAACAACCGTGCCAGAATAAAATATTCATGAACTGCAGCACTACATAGCAAACAAGCAGGGGCTACAGGCACTTCACTGCTGAGATCAGAGATAACAAGCAATTATTTTGTCTTTCCACTTAGTCTCACTGAATCACTTATGCTAAGTGGTGTTGAAAGGTAAGAACTGTCCTTGGGAAAGATGAGCCTTAATTTCACTACTATTATTTCTGTATGAGCCATTTTAAGAAAAAGATTGTTATTTCAGTTCTACACTTACTACATTTATAACATCATTTCTACTACTACCACCACAAAAAAAAAACCTTAAGGTTTTTCATATCAATGAAGTATATTTGATTTAAAGAAAAAAAAAAGTGAATTCTCACCTACAAAACATCATACAAACCATCAAAACTAAACCAGCTCACAGAGTTATTGGGGGGCACAAGGAGGGCCGGAGGGATCTACAGTAGTTTTTACCTGGCTCTCCCTTGCCTGTTCGGCTAGGAATGGTATGGGCATGCAGCAAGCTAACAACTCTGTTCAGAGCAGTAGGCAGCTCTTCTTGACACCAGGAGTCATCTAATTCACATTCTGGTTTCATCAGGCGCAAGGTCACATGGCTCACTAAAGTACCTGGTATGAAAGAATAAAGACTCTGTGAGAGGACTAAAACCAAACATTTCCTGAGAGAAAAATTCCCAAGAACACAAACCCAAGAACTATAACAAAGCTCTGGGCAGCAGCCCAGGCTGCAGAAGAGGCACAGAGAAGGAAGCACAGCCCTGAGGCTTACAGGGGACAGATTAATTCACACCCATATGTGAGAGTTACGCTCACATCCTCCAAACTCTGCACAGGGAAACAATCCCAATGCAACAAGTGCTACTGAGAGGTGGTCACAACGACTAGACATCTCCTTGTCTTTGGACTCAGTCCTATCCAGCAATAGGAACTCTAGGACGTCACAGTCATCTTCCTAAACACTGCTCCAGGGTGGTTTTTCCTGCAGTACACGGTCATGATCCACAGCTTGTAAGAGCAAGAATTTTCACCACACTGACATAAAAATAGCGCTCCCTGCCCTTAAAAAGCAACTGCAAATACTAACCAAAGGTTTTCAGTCGAGCAGGCATGACACAAGAAGCTAGGGAAAGAAAAGGATCCTTAATCCTTGGAGCAGCCAAAGGTGATCGAAAAAGTGGCAAGAAGGAACCAATGAGACCAGGGATGTACTGAGTGAGACCAGGAGGCTTTCTCTTTATAACAGTGTCCAGGAGTCCTAGAGCTGTTTCCAGCTCATTATCAAGCTGTAAGAAAAACAATTCAAAAGGTTACCATAAAAATTCCATTGGGGAAAAATCAAGTTGTTAAATCTAATTTCCAATGGAAGAAACAAATAGGTTATTGTCAAATATTCTCTATGTTACTCTGTTTTCCTTTTATCAAAATTACTTTGGTCGTGGTAGCTGCAGAGCGGGCAAAAAAAACCCATCAAAACTTACCTCCTTCAGCCGTTTTCTTATCTGAGACTCCCTTTCCAACTGTGCATGCATCAGCTCCTTCTGCTTGCTAGTCAGCTGCACTTCATCCTTTATTCCTTTCTTCTTCTTTATTTCCTGCAGTAGAGCACCATGGACACCATTAACTTGAGCTATTAACATCATTCCTTTACTTAGGTACATAAGAAAGTTGGATACATTGGGGTTGTTTTTTTTCATAATTTACTTTCAAAATAGTATCAAAATATTCTTCCAACCATATCACCCTTAAGTGAAGACATAAAATGGAAATCAGTAGGTTAATAACATTGTGGTGTCCCATTAACAGCATAATATCAGTTTCTCCCAGGTTTAAATTGGTTACAAGTTATTTGATATTATTACACCACACTACAGTGGATGGGCATGTCATCCTCTCCAGAGCAAACTGAAGTCAACCTTTAAAAAAAGAACGCTCCAGTCAACCCGGTACATTCCCGTCCCTTCACCAAATTCTTCCCCCACGTACACCTTCTGCTCTGGCCAGACTGAACAGAACTGCTGGCTGTCTACAAGATGGAAGCATCTATTTAACAACCCTTACTGAAAAAGTTACATGAGATACGTTGAACAAGAGATGAAGAGAAAAAATAGATATTACCAACTAGTAAGCACACTCACAAACAAGTAGAATACCACATAAATTGATAGAAAAAGACGTAAGAGAAAAGAAGCTAACACAGATATAAGAGAAGACAACATTTAGGTATTCAAAGAAGTTCAGACAGTCTTTCCCAACAGCGTACACACAGATACCAGAGGCCATGCAACAAAACAGACTGGATAGCCTGATGTCAGAACCTTCCCTACTGGCTCTTCTGTTCCCATCAACTCACCTCCTTCAGCTCCAGCTCAATGATTTGTTCCTTGAAGGAATAAGCTTTGTTCTCCCTTTTCATGTTAGCCTTTTTCATGCTATCCTGTTGAGCACTGAGAAGGAAAAGCAGAGAAAAGAATCAGCACTGCTCTGGACTAAGATTCAGGCACACAAATCCGGGAACTCTGTCCAGAAAGAGCATCTGACAAACCAACTCATCTGCTGGCTAGATGCCAGCAGCAATCAATCCCCTCAGAGGGAGAGGTCCACAGAGGAAAGAAATTCTCAAGTCTTACCTCTGTATGATAGATTTGTCATACAGTTCTCCCTCTGGTGTCTTCATGATGGCAAATTCCTCTCGCGTAACCTGGCACAGAGCTGGATTCTCCATTGATGTTGAGATAATGCTGATGAGCTGTGGGAGCACTCTACCAGGTGAAAGCAGAGAGAGAGATCCCACTGCATTCATAGATGACTATCAAGAAAACAAAGAAAAAACATTATCATCAGTACTCCTTGAAATTGTCTCAAAACCGTATGCCCTGTTGAGGCAGCCCACGTTACATTCTAATTCCTAATTCCCTGTTCAGTTGGTACTTGAATCTTATCTAGAATTCCACTCGGTTGCTGGTACGCGTTCTTTCCCCCTTCAATCCCAGCTCCTTTTCACCAGAGACATTCTCTTTGAACCTGCTTTTTCTTCATCTTTTCGACAGATCTCCTTCCTTATAGGTCAGTTAGTACTTAACTCCTCCAGAAAACTCTCCTGTTCCAAAGTATCTCCCAAAACTAACATGAGGAAAGCAGAAGTTTATCACCTGGTTCTCCGGAGTGTAGGCAGTGATCCTGGGTAATATGTCATTCAGGTGTTTGGTAACGAAGTCTTTGGGATCTATCTTCATCTTGATGAGGAGGGCTGGCCAAAGACCTGGCTGCACTGACACTAGCAAGAATAATAAATGAGTATAATAAATATGAACCTAACTACTCACAAAATGAAACAAAAAGGTAAGATAAGAAATCCATACATTGGTCATGTGAGGGGTCTTGTCCCTTCACTTACCTACAGATGGATGATGGCTCACCAGCAGCATCTCCAGAGCCAGCTTTTCTGGCTCCGCAGAATCCACATCAAGCCCCGCCACACTTGAGATGACACAGAGTGCCTCATGAAGGACACGGGGAGGAACGTAAGTCTTTCCTAGCTCTGACAGCTCTCCCGACTCCATCACCAGGACCTCATGAGGCAGAACCTGAGTGGACAACTTGCCATTAACACATCACACCAAGCCTTCCTGAGCCCTGAGCACACTCCCCTGCAGGAACACCATACTGAATGCCAACAGTCAGCTCCCTCTGTCAGTACCAACAACCTGAAGTCTTCAAAGGAAAGAAGTCATAATGGCTAACAGTGGAACCGAAGCACAGAGATGACAGTGAAAGACTGAGAATGGAGGACTATACTAGATTTGGCAAGCTGGGGTAAAATAAAACTAAAACCATCATTTTTGGCAAAGAGGACTGGAAAAGGCTGAACCAGCTGGCTGGGAACACTATGCCCAACTTTTGCAGTCTAATTTTACCCAGTATCTTTTCAAAAATACTTTATTCAGACTGTATCTATGACATGTACAAAGTCCCAGCCTTGGTACCTAAGTAATGCAACTTAATCTGTTATACAACTTGACGTGGCCACTGGTTTAGCAGCATGTCCAATAATATAGCAGTCACTGTTTCCTATTTTATTTTATTTTTATTATTGATAATAGTTGCTACTAAAGTATTTCTATTACATTTGTGTTAAATAGGCAGCCTGAGCTATAAGCCAGCACCAAAGAACAGGAACAAGAAAGGAACTAAGCACTGGTCTTCCAGACAGGATTAAATTTGGATTAAAATAATAGAAGGACATGGAAAACGGCAGCTTCCTCCCCAAATAATTTTGAATAATCTGTCTTCGGTATATATAGGGAAGACTAGGCACCCCACAGACACTGATATGCAGTAAGCTAGTAACAAGTGCCATTCTAGGAGATCATACAGCTGGAATCGAATCATCTTCCTATTACGCTGTATGTCAATACTAACAGCAAATCTAGGGTAGGGAGGTGATCAGCAGCATACAAACAACTGGCTAAGCACAGACTAGGCTGCTGGACTACTCACCTTATGAGAGCTGAGAACCACTTTCAGCTCCTCCAAGAGCCCATAGGCCAGTTTGTACCCTCCCAGAGAGGACAAAAGCTTCTTCACTGTTTGATGAGCCTGTCTTCGAACATGCCAGGTCCGACTCAGCAGCACTGCAACAAGGGCACGGTGATACTGCCTGAAAATAGAGAAATAAACAGGTTTAGCAAGGGAGGCAGCTCTGCAAACCAACCGGACACAAAAGCACAAAGAGTTCAGCATTTTGCGCAAAGTCCCAAGCCCACCCTCTCCACATTAACATTCAGGGATCACACAGATCAGTGGCAGCAAGAGCAGTCTACGTACTGAACTTTACTTTCAGGCAGCCGTTGTGCATGATCCAAGAGAAGGCGCTCTGTCAGCTGCAGTACTGTACACATTGCTGTGGGAAAAGACAAATAATTAAAATAGCATGAGACTTCATAAGGAAACTTTTTTTTTTTTTACCTGAAAACAAACAAACAGCAAGCGGGACACATTAAAATAGCTACCCAAACTGAGCCCCTCTATAATCTTCTCAGTGAAGCTAGAGACAAATCCACCAAGACTGGAAACAGGACCATGATTTCATAGAAATGTTGTTAGCTGGATCCCAGCAGAATTTCCTGACCACAATGTGTGACCTATTTTTGTTTAAGTCAACAGCGCAAGCCAAATGATAAACACAATGCTTGCTGCACCAACACTGTTAATCCCTGAGCGCTGCCGAAATGTCTTCAGTGACAATAAAACCTATACTGAATTCATACAAAAGTGCATAACGCTATTTGAATAGTAGCCTTGCTATTTTATCTCATGGCCTCTTCTGGGCTTCAGCTGTCACTAGGCCCTTTGGTTTGTATATCAGCGTTCAACTATATCATAAAAGCAGAAGCAGAAAGCTCTGAAACATGGGGTGGGTTATAACCCATAGTAAGTGGACTTTTGGAAACCAAGGCATCAGATAGTTTGGGGATGTTAAGCACGTCAGCTGGATGTTTTCACTCAAATAGCCAATAACAAATCATGACAATATTTACTATCAAAATATCAGCATTTGGATTTGGAGTTAGCATCCTAAGGGAGCAATATAAAATTCCCCAAATCACGCTGTTTCAGATTTGCAGACTTGGGAGGGAAAATGAATGGATACACACAATGCCTTCCGGAAACAGGGATCACAACAAGCAAAGGAGAAATTATGTTCTTTCCCATTTAGGAAACTTTACCTCTTCAAAGCCTTGTACAAAAGATAAATTAATACATTTCAGAGAAATGATTCATGAACTCATTTTCAAAACTTTCACTTTAAAATGCAGTCAGTAATGTTTTCTGTTGGGCACATTCCATTATTTTTTTCAGTTAATCTTTAAATACCAGAGAACAAAACAGAGCATAGATAGACTAATTTATAACCCAATTGATTTCCTATCTGTTACTACTCTTCCCCCACATTATCTTAAGATTTTCACCTACGTGTTTTCTTCTCCAGCCTTATTTTACTTTTTCCCATCTTCTTCTTAATTTTAGGTTTCTCCACATCCCTTACATTGGCTGCAAATATTTACTTACAAACTGGGACACCACACAGATGCATTTTGTATGGGAAAGACTTATAGAATATACAGATTTGGAATTATAGATGTTTGATAACTCAGGTTCATTAGAAATAAATGAATTCATTGTCAAACTTAGACTACAATTAGTCTAGATGTACTTCTGAAGAGCATGCTGCTCATTTTAACCTGAAACTGGATCCTCCGAGGATCACAGAACAGGGCTGACAGTACTTGTAAGAGCTACTGTTGCTAAGTAATAGAGTTAAACAGCAACTCGATACACAACAAACTACCATTTACCTTCCTCTGATGCAGACTGCAAGAACTTCTCGGATGTAAAAATCTGTTTTTTCTCATCCAGAATCAGCTGCCAGAAACCACTCAGCTTAGACTCTGACAGGAAAAAATAGATGTGTATCAGGGATGTTTCAAATTGAGTTAGAACTCACCAGCATACATAAAATACAGTAGAATTCTCTTTCCTGAAATCACTCAAGTTATTTCTAGCTTTACCTGTCTTCAGCTACAAAGCCTCTCATCTCTCTTTCAGAATTATAAGCACACACAAAAAAACACCTGCTGAAAAAGGCTGGATTTCTCTGACTTACACTTGTGAAATGTAAAGTCTGTTTCACCTTAATCTTTCATAGGGCAATCCTTCCTAAAAACGAAGGAAAGGAGGAAACTGGTGCACTGCTTTTGATAGACAGAACACACCTGGATTTTATATCCTGGCAGGTGTATGTTCTTGTAATATCCTCTAATGGAAGACAGAATTCCAGTCCTCATGCTTCCCAAAGATGGTTTGTAAAAATACTACACAAGTAACAAGCAAGTAATACTTTTAATGCACCCATTGAGCCCTGACGTGTAAGGTCTGGGTGAACGTCTTCTGCTGGAGTAAAAAAGAATACTGCCCTAAGCAAATGGAAGCTGGAATTCGTAAAGCCATGGAACAGCAAGAATTCTTCATTGACATAACAGAGAGACGGGAAGAAATCCTTCCCTGGTTTACAAAAGGGCAATGATTCTTTATGCAGAAACAATACACAGATTACAGAACAGTATCTCATGCACGTTGTCAAGACAAAGTATTAACCCTCAGAACCTGTTTGTACTGGATTCTGCTAGATGTTCTGTGACCTTACCAGTTTGCCCCTCAATCACAGACATCCTGCAGATCAACAAAGCTGCAGCAACTCCTTCAGTTACCATGGGAACCTGAGTACTTTGAGATGCTGCTTTTTCTACTGTCTGGATCAGCATCGGCAGCAAGTCCATTCCCTGTAGTAACGTGTCACCTGAGGAGACAGACAGAGACAAGTTGCAAAACAACATGGTCCTTAACACTTTACACCACAAGGGTATCAATGGTTCTTCTGTTGTCATGAGACAAGGAAGGGAACCAGACACATACTGTGAAGACTCTGAATCTCCCAGAGTATTTGCCCCTCACTACTATCATTAAACTTAACTAGGAAAAGCTAGACGATAACCACTTTAGTCCTTTCAGATACAACAGTCCCATCTCAATGCGAGTTTCTGATCATGGGATGCAAAAGAAAATGCTAATTCAGTTACATTAAAGGAAATGGTTCAAATCACAGGAAGTCTGACTTCAAAGACTTCCCTGAGAGAGGGAAAGTAAATTCCTGGCAAGCCATGACCGTCTGTTCTCCTTCAAACATTCACAAGCCAAGGAATCCCACTGATCTGTGACCCTCACTTCCACAGAAACCGAGCTAGGTGTTCCTGGTAATTCCAGAAGCAACACCTCACACACAATACTGAAAAAGGAAAAAAAAGACCTTGTGATTTCCTACATTAAGTATTCATAGGCAGTGTTTTAACTATAAACTCCTAAGAGTTAGGATCTCTATTTAATTTATGTCCCAGTTGGATGCTTCACTGGATGGGCCAAAGCAACAGTAGTCAGTGTTCCAGTGCGGAGTGGATTATTTTGGAATATTACTGGTTTGGTCCCTGATCCCTTGAACAGCTACACACACCACACGCGAGAATGTCCCACGCCCATGGCAAGCATGAGCAACTTCAGGTTTGCCAGACTGATGTCTGTGAAAGGACCACCACCCTGTGACATCTAAGCAGTTTTAGAGTGTTTTTTTCAGCCCTGTGATAGCACAGAAATTCCTGATAGCCACAACAGAAAAACGTAGAATTACAATTACACTCATATCCATATTGAGAAAGTGATGGTTAATCCATTGTATCTATACAATACACTGACTTATTGACCTCTTAAGCAAATGCGTACCATCCTTTTGATTCACACTGCATCAAGAAAGGGAGATCTCACATACAGGCATCAAACTGATCATCGGTTGTCCGTGAATGAAATGGATGAAAGTCAAAGAGGATAGGACCAACAGAAGCAAATCTCAAAAGGATCACCAAAAGTTTAGAATTTCTGAAGATCTTAATTTCAAACACGTGATTTTTTTCATGCGTGTGTGTGTGTGTGTTTTTGTTAAAGCTCCCAAGACCCAAAGCCACAGACCAGGATCCCCATGTGCTGGGTGCTTTATAAAACAAAAGCATGGTCCCTGAACTAGAAACCTTACAGTTTAAGTGTAAGACAAAAAGAAAGCAACCAAAAATCACTTCAGTGGTATATGATAGCACAGCACAGTGGGCACTGATGCTAGTTATACAAGGAGACAAACCATCTTCATAAACTTGAAGGCAAATGAGTTTAAGGAGAAATACGAAGGAGACCAGTGAACAGATACTGCTTTACAAAAATCTTTCTTAATCCACACAACTATCTACTTATATCAAGAAGTATAAAAGTTGATTACTCTTCTCCTAAGACACACAGTCAAGAGAGTTATTAATAGCTGCACAGTTTTACCTTTGAAAGAGGCTAGCATGCACTGCAGGTAGGCATGTCTCACAGCTGAAGTAGAGGTTTTAAGGCTGAAGGCTTTCTTTAGCCATTCTACCAGCTTCTTAGGAACTTCCGTGGTGAAGCGCACACACCAAAGAGCCAGGACAGAGACTGCATGAACCAGCGTGCCTTCATGGACTAGGAAGTAACACAGAGCTCATGTCAGTACAGCATTTGCATAAAACACAGGAACATAAAACAGAAAGTGGTAACAATGTCAGGAGGAGGCAGGAAAAGAATGAATGTGCTTCTAAGAGACACAGCACTGTCTCCATGGGGCTGCTCATCAAAACATTTTATGACACAACATGCGAGAATTTGGATTTATCCCAAATAAGACGCCACGTGAAAGTCCCACTCAAGATGAAAGCAGCGTAGCAAACCCAGAATAAAGGTAAGAGGTCTCACCTTCTTGTTGCAGGAAAGGGATGAAAAGCTCAGCCACAGTTCCAGCCAGAGCTTGGCTAGAGGATCCAGAAACCACATGGTGACTAAGGCTGCCAATCCCTGACAGGACAGAATTCTCTCATTAGTTCACTTGCTGCAAAATCTAAAACCAATCAAAAACAACCCTTCACATTTCAATCCTTGCACAGATATCTCTCTCTCTTGTTCCTACATCTGGATGTCACATCCACCATGTACCAACACTGCAGGACCTCTGCGTTAATTTTTACCCATGATACAGTCATCATCTTCCTTGCATAAAACCTTTTAGCCTACCAGCCAGTAATTTCCTTTGAATAGAAAGTCAAGACCTGGCATGCAGTATCCAGCACCCTCTATGACATTAACCAGAGCCAATTCGGAATGACAGGCAGGGAATCTTGGAGGCTCAAGTCCAGATCTCTTTCATTCAGCCTTCTGCTGAATTTCCTCCACCAGAGAAGCAGCTTTCTTCTAGGATCCTCACCTGAAAGGACACTCATCTTCTGAGCAACAACTGTCAGCTTCCCTTCTGAGCCTGCCAACAAGAAATAAATGGGTGAGGGCTGACTTGCAGACAGACAACGGCTATGTGCTACATCAAGAATCTTCTCTAAAAATATAAAAGCTTGCCCCATTACCCCTGATCCAAGTTGAGCCACCTCTACCATACAGGCAGCTAAAGACAACAGAAAATAAGATACACAAAACTCCTTGAAGCTGGCAAATCTTTATTCATCTCCATTGCTGGTCCTACAATTTACTCACCCCCTAAGATGGCAAAAAGGTGTCTGCCCAGTGACTCCACAGCCGAAGGATCACTACACTGTCGAGCCAAGTTCTTTAATGCCACAACTGCTTCATCCATCAGCTGCACACTGTTGGATTTCAGATGACCTAGAAAATAATGCACAAGCTAAGAGCTCCTTACAACAAACTGCATAAAATCAGCAAGACAGTAACATAGCTTTACATGTGGCTTGACTCAACTTCTGGAACTGTCACATGAACTATCCCAGTTCCAAGTTACAGCATCGTCCTCCCTCACATAAAACAACTTCTTCACCAGTAATCATGCTGTTACAGGTACTGCCAGAAAGTTGGAAGAAAGCTTTATTCTGAATCTATCATTCCTTCCAGAAGTCAGAGTACTTACTGGCCAGTCCTTTCACAATGTCTAGAGCATACTGGCTGAGATCCAGGTTCACAGATACAAGCAAGCAAGAGATTGCTGAAGACAAAAAAGAGATAATGGCATATTACATTTTGTTAAGTAACTGGGTTTTGCATTTTAATACACCCTTCCCCACAGTTCACATCAAGAGCAGACAGGGTCAGTAAGAAGTGTGAAGAAAAAACACTGAAATCGATTCCCAATCAACAGATTAATTCAGGATTATTCTTAGCACTCAGCTGTGAAATTCTGTCCTTGGTGCAAACAGTAGCTATCACATACCCAGACACTTCGGATCACACCACAAATGTTGCTTCTCCACATCCAACCCTTAGACGCCAGACAATTCTGCTGCCTGTGCTCACAGGACTGAAAGCATAGTCCAGAGAGACACACTCCCCACCAACTCCAGAACTCTCAGGAACAACTGTTCATGCTCTTTGACAGAGCAACGCAGAGACATGACAGACTCACTTTCAATTACGTTCTCAGGACTCCGCAGCAGGGATTTCTGCAGAGTTGGCAAAACTAAGTCTTTGAATTCAGCATGAGACATGTACCGAAGAAGTGGGGAACAGCTGTCCTGCAAAGGGAACAAAGCGCTCAGCACAGCAGTGGACGGTGCATATAGGATAAAAGCACAAACAGCTCTGTAACAGGATGCCTCACCAGCACGTGCTTCTGAGGCTTTGTCTTGCTCATAAGGATGGTCTTCAAGTAGAAATCCAGAAGAGCACTCTGAACAAGCAGAAACACAAACTTACAGCCACATCGCAACCTCTCCAGAGCTCCCCACGCACCATGAGGAAGGCAGGCTTGACACCCCACCTCATCCTCCTCCGGAAGGCAGCCCCATCCACTAAGCAGAAGCTTTGCTTCCATCCTCGCGTAAGACAGTCAAGCAGAGATCAGTGCTCCCTGCTCTACCCTTCAGCCCAACACCCAAAATGCATCGAGAACTAAATGTTTATCTAAGGGATTGATGCAAAGCACCAACCTCATTGAGACAACTGTCCACTCCCCTTTCTCCATGATGAGAAGTGACAATAGTTATTGCCAAAAAAAAAAAAAAAGCTGTAAGGCAGATTTACCTTGTGGTGTTTGATAATACCAATCTCCTTCTGGGCTGTGCAAAACTGGACCAAAAGTCCCAGCATTGCAGCATAGCTCTGGTTTGGTTCAAGACCGAGAATGACGGATAGGTACTGATCCACCAGATCTTGGTTCTGAGGAGAAAAAGAGCAAGGCACGTTAACACAACTGAACCTAGAACAGCTACTGAATATGGTCACGTAAGGTATACGTCACCTCTTTCCACAGCCTGTTCAATTTCTTCACGGCCCCATCCACCGCCTGCTTATGAGAACCTCCCAGGACTTCCAGAAGGAGCAAACACTGAACCTCCACCTGCCACAGGAAACAGCCGAGAAAACTTTCATGCATCTGCTTCTCAGAGAGCTCATATCAAACAAGACATGTCAGACACCAGTCATTAGCTGAATCTGCTTGGGAAAAAGTCCTTAGGTCATTTACGTTCTTCCAACAAGCTGCCCTTGCTTTCATCCCACATGCAGCACTTTGTAGAATCATGCATAACAGTTTCAGAAACTCTGACTTTGAAAACAGCAATTTATATCAGATTACGTCTCTTCTTAAAATGTGTTCCAACTATATTCCAAGGTGCTATGAGCAGGGTCGCAGGTTCAGCTTGTTAAAGTAGGTGAAAAGAATGCAAAAAGCTGCTTGACACTATGTGATGGACTATCACATCCAACTGCTTCAAAGGAAGCACAAGGAATTCATGCCATGATGTAGGCTGCACCTTGGAGGCACCGCCAGCACACCTAGTCTAGAAACACTGGTATACTCCATAGTACGCAGAGCAACCGGCAGGTGCAAGACTGCCCCGCTCTCGTACTTTATACACCTCCTGCTTTCTCTGGCAGAACAGGAGAGACCAAAATACACCAGAAAGCAAAAAAGATGGTCGTGTAAACCTGCATTTTAACATGACATTGTCAGTTACGTTCAGAATTTTTTGCAATGTTTCACCAATTTAAAAGACACCAGAAATATTTAAGTCCTTATCTCCAAAGGGATATTTCTGCAAACCAAGAAGAACCCACCAGTTTTTTCCATGTTTCTCCCTGTCTCTTGTCAGGTGTTGGAAAGACTGTGCGTACAAGCAGGCATGTCCAGGAGAGTGCCAGCAGAGCTGCAGATCCACTGCTCTTACTGTTGTACAAACAGGAGAAGGAGGTGAATCTACAGTTCCCAGTATGTAACTTACACCTGCTAGTCCATAACAGACTCACCTTCGCCCAAGTCAGAATACCACCTCATAAGAGACACAATTTTATCACAGAAAAACACAGCTAAAGTCTTAGCATTTAAAAGAAATCATTACTCCTCACAAGCTATGTGTTCCAGCTCTTCTTTAACACTTAGAACTTCTGAATGGCAGAAAAGAGGCTAAATCTTGCCTGCTGGGAATGAAAACCTTAGCAGAAGACAGACCATTTTTGGATCTTCCCAGTGGCATTACAGAAATGAGAGTTAAATACTTTGCCAACTAAGAGTGCCCAAAAAGTGACTCAGGATTTCTCATCTGCTGCTCATCTTTACTGTCAGAGCTTCCCAGCCAAATCGTTTCTCAGCTTACACTCCCTCCTGGCACACCACTCAGTTCTGGTTTCTGCTAACTCTCAGCTCCTCCCTCCACTTCAGGTAACGGATCCCCCCCTGAGGATCCTCACCCCATTTTGATCTTTACCTCAAAGTGAAAGAACATGGAAAGTGTCTTTGTGCACAAGGCCAGCCGCTGTGACCGAAGGGTAAATATCGTATCGCTGCGAGCCTTTAAACCAAGATAGGATATTTTTCTAAAAGCTGAACTTCTAGTTGGCCACGGAGGCATTGCAGGACGGCACTCAACGGCCTCTGTCAGCTGAACAATACTCTAAGTCACCTTTTGGAACCAGTGGTGATCCCAGATGCTACCACAATACAACAGCAGTGTGTTACTCAGCTCAGCTTCAAATTTCATTATCTTCCTATCTATGATGAGGTCTTGAATTCCACCAAATGGGCAGGAAATTCTTTCCTAATCATTTTGGAGCCTATTTCCTGATAAAAGAATTTATTCCTCATCTCTCCAGACTTGAAGTTAACAAAGGCAAAACTGTAACTCAGACCCAACCCACCAGCAGTAATACCAAGATAGTCCTTCTGCTTTCACAGAAGACATGAAAAAGGTAAAAGAGAGACATCTGAACGGTCATTAACAGCTTTGTCTCTAAATGTTTTTAACACCTCTGGCAAGCAGCAGCCGGAGAATCACTCTGAACACAAGAGCAACTGCCAGCAACTCAGAACTGCTTCCACACTAAGCAACTCATGCAGCACCTGGGAACTCCAGCCTTGCCGCCGATCCCTGAGGACTGAAGTGACTGCAGAAGGTTTTTTGCTGTTGCATCTGGCTGGGATTCTGCCAGCTGCTGAAGCGCCAGCTGCAGGGCTCTGCGGGATGCTGCATCGCTAGAACAAAAAAATATATCTCCGTGAACATTATAGATCCTGCCAACTTTACGCATATTACTACACTTGCATCATACGAAGGACTCTGCTTTCTCATTTCAGCAGTCAAGCTAATGGTTATTTTATCCTTGCTGTTCCAAGAAGAGGAGAAGTTTCTGGCAGAAAGCTCCACTCCCTTCCTCAGCCGACAGAAATGTCAAGGCTCTCCGGCAGGTTGCAGAAGAAAATACAGGTTCTAAACAGCTTCTCTACAACAGGCCCCAATTTAATACAATCTAAAATTACCTAAAGGATGTCTAAAAGGCCCCTTAGCCTTGCTTACAAGGACACAGGCATTCATTCTTGCAGACTGAACCACAGGATGCAAGTTTTAATTTCAAAATTAAAAGTGAAACACAAGGTAAGTGTTGTAAAACTTTTTAATTTCAAACATAACTGGAGAGTCTAATTACTAGATGACATCATTCCGCATCATATGCGTCTATGTGACACTGCATGCTAACATTTCCAGGTGCTCCGTATCGGTTTAACTAATAAATACATAAATACTGATAGATTAAATAATAAAGCCTTTATACCTCATTTTACTCACCGGTATCGATGCAGAGTAAGGCAGAACAGTTTGCAAAGGCCTTTCACCGCGCCCTCTGGAAGATCTGTAACAGAATGTATTTCAAAATGGTTCTTCATAAATCACTGAGCTCTTCATCTTTAACACAAACATCGTTCACTTCACAACTGAAACCAGTGAATGCCTCACAGCCCGTATGTGTCTATGAAATTCTTTGCAAGGACCATAGTCAGAGTTCTCTCTTTTTATACATTTTATGCATTTTTTTTTAAATAAGGCAAAATTGAAACACATGCTATTCCACAGTCATCTTTATAAAATCAGAGAAATCAAAAAGATTTTTGAAAATTTGTTTCAACTGTTTTATTAACACTATCTAAAATCTTCCACACGCGCCCTGTCTCTACCTATGCATATGTGGTACTAACTGGAAAAGCAAACATGCCAGTAACTGGAGTTCTGTGTCAGCTACAAACCCCATGCTTAGAAGTAATATTGTGAGAAAGCACAGACTCCAAATGCTGCCGGCCCCCTCCTTCAAAATACTACCCGACAAGTTTCACACGGCCTTTGAAACAAAATATTTTAACATTTTTCTCCAGCCTGATAACCAGAACAGCATCCCAAAGCTTTTACCTTTCCCAGAAATGCATTTTCCCAGCTCAGTGAGGATCTCTCTCCGTTCCTTCACGCTAGCTGTAGTGACTTTTACCGCAAACCGCTTCAGTGTATCAGAAATCTAAAACCACAGAGAGGAAAAAAACATCAGGCTGCCTTTGCTATCAACACACACACCAAAACCAGCGGAAACAAAATGTCATCTGCTGCCACACAACCTCTTAGTGACCAAATATGAGCACCCACAGTCTTACCTGCTGGGGAAAGGGTCACCGTACATCACACACGAAGAAATTAGAAACCTTGCCCTTTGGCTTGAGGATAACTGCTTTCTGTTTGTTAACCTGGGGCCCTGTGACAGCACTCACGCTCTATAAGACACATTTACCCCTCTAAAAGTAGGACAGAGAGAGAAATAAGATCAATAGCCTAGAGTACAGGGCCTTTAAAGCACCAAAAAACCTGCATTTCAAGCACACAATGGTGCTTCTCAGTGAAAAACTGCTCTGTGGTTTCAGGCTCTCAATAGTTGTGAAATTCTGTACACAGGCCCAGCAAAAGAATGAACTGCTCGCCTTTAGTCTTTTCCAGAATTAAAAGGCGCATCGCAAGGATTTTGTAAATTGGACTCGCCAGATTACAAAAGGTTGCACTTTGCTATCAAACTCCTTCCATGTGCTATCAGTAGTGCCCGAGGTTACCCAAGCAAAACGAAAAATCACATCGCACAACTGAATGGGGTTTTTTCGTGCCTGTGCTGCTGCGTGCCTGGATCTACGGTGGAACGGGATTGAGACCGCTCACCGAGTTTCACTCCAGTAAATGGTTTGGTTTTCAAGCGCTATCAAGACAGTGAGATAAACTGTCTGGAAAGACTAAAAAGAAATAAGTTATCAGCAACTTCGTTCTTGAACTACTGAAACTACTTCCATGAACTTCCAAGTTTTGCAAAATACACAAGACAAAAGACTTCACGCGGGCTGAACAGGGCTCAGCCAGGTCCATGCTCACAGGTTTTCTGCACACACGTAAAACAAAACACAGCTCACCAGAAAAAGCTTTTAAAATTCACCTCTTAAACTGAGCAACTTTGCGTCTTAATAGTAGCCATCATCACCTTACGGAAGAGGAGTAAATAAACATGCCTTTAGAAACTCATCAAAGCTGTTCCATCCCTCTTCAGGCAAAACTCCACCAGTTTTGCAACAACAGGTCATTTTCTAAGCACAGGAACCCTGGCAATTAGAAATGGCAGTTGCCTCCATCCTTCTCAAGAGCTGCTTTCAGTGGAGGGTTTTTGCTGCCACGCAGGAAGGGTAATCCTGCAGACACCCCCACCTCCCCAACACTGTCACCACCTCGCACTCCGAGTTCTCCTTAAAAACGGGCTGAAAGCAGGGCCGCACCTCTGAAAGCGAAGGTATGGGTCGGCCTGAGGACAACAAACGTCGTTACCATCTGAGCTGACAGAAGAAGTCGCCATTAAAGAGCTCATCTTCTTTCACACCTTTCAATTACATGAGTTTATCATACGCAAACTCAAACCAAGCTGCGCTTACTCACGCTGCTTAATCACAAGCAGGGAGATGTACAGACACGAAAAACACATTAAAATTATCCCAACAGCCTAGAAATTAAAAGCATAAATCACGTATAACACTACGGGACTTCCCAAGCAGCCTAGTGGCACACAAACTATGAGTCCCCACTCCACAGAAGAGCCACCGGGACAGGCTTCCCCCATTTGCTTTTTCTTTTTATCAGAACGCACGCGTACACAGGTTACAAAGGCAGAACGCAAGCAACGCTGCTGCAAGCCCAGAGAAGGAGCGCAGTGCTCGTACCAGTAAGGAACTGGTCCCGGGAAAGGCAACAGCCAACCCAAGGCACCAAGCCGGAGGAAAAGCCCCAGCAGGGTGTGACAGCTCGGCCCCTGCCAGCCCGGGCACTCGGGAGCGGCCCCGGCCCGGCAGGCCCCGGCTCGGGCTCTCCCTTCCTGACCGGGGCCCCGGCAGCCGCGGGCCCGGCGGGAGGGGCAGCAGCTCCCCGCTGAGGTGCTGCGAGCAGCGGGGAACGCCGCGGGCCCGGCGCAGGACCGGCAGCCGCAGACGAGACGCAGGCGGGAGGGACGCTGCTTGTGCCACTCGTTTACCGGGAACGCGCTTCGGGAGCGGCCGGGACCCTCCGAGCACGGCAGCGGCCGAACCTCGCCNCCGAGAGAAGGCGGCGCAGCGGGAGCAGGCGCGGCCCCGGGCGGACACCCCCCGCCGCCGTCACCGGGCCGCGGCCGCCACGCCACGGGCCCGTCCCGCACTCACCTGCGTGTCGGCCGCCATGGCGCCGCCTGTGACCCCGGAAGCGGTAGCGGCTTCCGGTACGGGCCGCGCGCGGAGCCGGCCGGGGCGGACCCGTCTCCATGGCGACCGTGCTGCCGCCCGGCCCGGCCCGACCCGGCCCGGCCCCTCCACGGCGGAACCGAGCCCCGAGCGGGGGGGACGGGGAAGGGCCGGGAGGCGGCTCCACCGCCCCGACAAGCTGCCGGGAGAGGCCTCCGCTCGGCCCCGGCTGCAGCAGCCGCCCCGCAGCCGGCAGGGAGGGCCGCGCCAGTCCTCTGCCCCGCGGGTGACGCCTTTCCCACGCCCCGGGGGATGCGGTGAGTACACCACCGAAGCGGGCACACGTGAAGGTGTAAAATAGCTTTTTATTTCTCCCATTAGACCAACTCTGACACAAACAGACAGATGGCAGCTGCTGTTAGTCAAAGAGCCCGAAGCCCATGTCCTCATCAGACTCCTCCGACTCCTCCTTCGCGGCCTCTTTCGCCGGAGCAGCGGCGGCAGCGGCGGTGGGTGCAGCTGTTTCGGTTACCACAGGGACGGCTGCCACAAAAGCAGAGGGGTCTGCCAGGAAGGCCTTCACCTGCAAAAGTGTTGGGGGGGGGGAAAGGTAAACTCAAAGGAAACAAACGTTTTGAAGGATCGAACCTTTGCAATCATAAAGGCAAAGCCTGCCAGAAGCCAAACAGATGCACTGATCTCCCCCACGCGTGGAGCATCAAAGACATTTCAGCTACACCAAGTGTAACAGCCCCGGGGGGAAGGAACGGCAGGTAATTCGCCCTTCTCCTGCCATATGTACACCACACACGGAAGCAAGCACTCCTTTTCAGGACAGGTCCCTCACACAGGTGGGTCCAAGCCCTTTCAAACCAAGCGACGTGCAGGGCGTTTCTATGAAAGTGCCCGGCTGCGTTTCTAACATCACTCAGCCGTTACCTTTTCAGCCAGCGGGAAGGTGTAGTCGGTCTCCACTGCCACGGCGAGGACCCGCTTGTACCCATTGACGATGGAGTGGGGCACAGAAGCAATGGTGGGGTACCCAATTTGCAGACAGACGCTGGCAACGTTACGAACGCCCTGTAAGAAGAGAGACAGATTCGTGTTTCTGTGCTCCGAGAAGTAACCCAGACGAGAAACCATGCCAGATGACGGCAAGTTTCTGCACTGCCAACACGAGAAGGGACAGCTTGCAACGCGCACACGTAACACAGCTCCAGTGAAATCAGACAAGGATTTAAATGACCCCGAGTGCTTTCTGAAGTAGCTTCAGACAAAAAAGCCTACGGAAGGAACTCCCTGACAGACTATTTCTGCACAGCATCGGGGAGAGCTCCTGGCTCTGCAGGACCCCGAGGGATATACCGTGGGGCAGTGCTGGCTGCCATGGCGGGCAGGCAGAAGAGGTGGAACGTAGTGGGTGGAGGTTGTGGCGCTCACCTCCAGGAAGCGCTTGTGCAAGGTCTCCTCGGTGATGTCCAGCACTTCGGGATTGTAAATGCTGCCGTTGTCAAAGACCTGCTGGATCACCAACCCGAAAGAGAAGGGGGAGATGTTCAGCATGTTCAGCAGGGTGGCTTCGCTGGCGCCCACTTTGTCTCCGGTCTTGATGAGCTGCACATCACTCTGAGGAAATAAGGGGAAAAGGAGTGAATACGCACAAAGAAATTCAGGTACATCAACGCAATGAGACACAAGCACCCATTTACAATGGCAAGAGACGGAACTGAAGGAAGAAACAAGCACAACAAAATCAGGCTCCAAGTTCAGTTCCACCAGTGGAGAAAGCCCTAGACCACACAAGCAGGTACATCTCAGCTAGGAGAGAGGCAGTGCGCTTCTGCATTCCTTGCGAGTTCCTCCTGCAGAGCTTAACCGCGCAGCTGGGATCTGATGGAGAACTTAAATCCCCCCGCACTCGCACCCAAGGCAGCCAGACATCCTCCTCCAAGTGGCCAAAGCACAGCACCCAGACTGCTAACACAGTACTCCAGCACTAGTGGGAGCTTTGACTTTACAGCTCCGTGAACCACCATGATCAAGGCCCTCCAGCCAAGGAAGAGCTTCAACAACAGCAGCACGCTACTCACTAACCAGAATTTCAATGGTTCCTCTGGAAATCTTCGTGGTGATGCCCAAGGCCTGGAAAAAGGAGGTCTTCTCAGGTCCGAGACCAGTGTTCTGGGCTGGCACTGTCACATCGCAAGGAGCGATAGCACCGGCACGGGCAGCGGCTGGCACCTGGAGAAAGGGAAACGAGAAGCTGAAAGAATGCTCAGACCTCATGGGATGGCATCGACTCCCTCCTGAAGCATTCCTCCAGGGTGGACAGCACCCGGGCACACACATAAGTGAGACAGCTGAATGTAACCAGTTTGGCTAAGGCTGCAGGAGCCTACCTCCCAACCCTTGAACTCTCCTGATAATCAGATATCCCCTGTGCAGTTCCCATTTTATTTTTAATTAAGTATCAGCCAGCCGCGAGATGTAGCAAGAGCTGATCTCCTCTACCTTGTTAGCCAGCAGCATGTCTCGGATCTCAGTCAGATCCTCCTTGGTGAAGACAAAGCCCACGTTCCCACGTATGTGAGGCAGCAGCCTGAAGGAAAGATGACAACCTTCAGTCCCACCTCTCAGACAACGTTTCCTCCTCCCAGACAGAGGCTCCAGGAGTACATCCAGACAGCAATACCCACTTTTCTAAGGCAGGGTTATTCTCCAGATGACCACGAATAGCTTTGCGCATCATAGTATTCTTCCCCATCAGCACAACAGCCTTCCCACGCAGGGACATACGGATTTGCTGCATCTGCTTGGATCCCACGTTGTCTGCTCCCACAATGAAACATTTTGGGTAATCATCCAGGAGTTGCTATAGCAAGGAAAAGACTATAACTATACAAAGAAATCCAGACCAGTGGACAGAACAGCATTAAAACCTCAACACGTTAAAACGTAACAAAAAAAAAAAATATGTCAGAACTTTGAAAATCCTTAGCTCAAAGTGAGCTGAAAAGTCCAGCTTTCATTCGGCTATCTAATTAAATCCCCCCAGTTATCTGTAGCTGCCACAGCAAATTCTCACAGGACCCTTAAAAACGGTCCGATTTGGGCCGTCTCAATCTCTCCGTATTGCCACGCCATCGTTCCTCAAACAGACAGGCTGTGGCACCCCAGCTCTCTAACCCACCCCCCCGACACACCGGGCCCAGGCGGCGGCAACGCCCCACCAGGGCCGGGCCTCCGGGCCGGGCCTCAGCCCTCCGGGGCCGCGCCGACACTCACGATGATTTTCATAAAATAGTTGGACTTCCACGTAGCCCTGTCTTCCCTGGGCATCGCGGCGGTGCTCCAAGGATCGCCCGGTGGGTTTAAAGACGAGCTGGGACCTGCCAGGGAGAANGCAGCAAGCCGCTGAGGTTACCCCAGCTCACCCCATTGGCTGCCCACGACCTGTCAATCAGGGCGGGTCAGCGTTCAGATTGGGCAGCGTGCCTGGCGCTGGCGGAAAGCGCGGGTGGCGCAGGAAGGCGCGCGGCGCAGGCCGCCCCCTGTCGGCCGGAGGAGCGCCTCCCTGAGAGGG
>VXBL01000841.1:592171-618730 GCA_013400195.1 Aramus guarauna | reverse complement strand
CCCCCCCCAGGCCCCTCAGGGGGACCCGCGTTGTTTCGCGTTTCTCACAAACTTAAAGGCTAGAAACAACCGCAACATAGACGTGAGAGTAATGGTAAAATTTCAATTAGCGTAACTGCAAGATTTTTAAATGGAAAGAAAAAAAAAAAAAAAGAGCGCGGAGTTAGAAGTTCACAAGGGAGAAAGGTATCAAACAACTGCCGACCCAGAGGAGCACCCCCCGGCAGCCCGGAGGCGGTGCGGAAGGCCGGCCCGGGAAGGGAAGGGGGGCTGCACACAGACAAAACCTCCCCGGAGCCTCCGGGGACACCCACCCCTCTCCCGGGCCATGCCTCCGCACCATCCCCAGCCCTCGCCCCCACCTCCCCACACGCCACCCTCCTGGGGGTGCATCTGAAACCAAGCGACAGGCATTTTGGACATCCGCAGTGGGACCAGAAGTCATTATTTGGCAGAGTAGCATCTGTGTAGCATCCCAGCAAGCAGGTAAATCCAGCACTCACTCATCTCACTCAGGAGGCGAGCCTTTAACGGTCTCCGTTTAGCGCTAGTGACAGACAAGCCTCCCCTCCGGCGCTGCGCACCACCAGCACCCTTCCGCGGCACCCTGCGCCCAGCGTCTTCCACGCGTGCCAGAAGCGACACACGCTTACGCCTCAACTAGCGGTGAGGTAGGTTAAAGAGTCCCTGGACAGGGAAACTGAGGCACAGGATCACACAGTTTGCAGGTGTCACACAACAAGCGGCAGTGCCAGAAGCGTCTTCTCGCCCCTCTCCGGCACTCCCGACAACAGCTTTTCATCCTCTTAGCAGGGCCAAATGAAGTTGACCTTTTCATCGAGATAAACACATGCAGCTTAGAAATGTCCATTTTAAGTCAAATCAATCTCAAAGATGAAAAGACAAATGCATAAGGTTTCTCGCCTCTCAAACTCTCCAAGAGCTGCGCTCAGCCCAGCTGACGCAGCTTTAGCGCTCGTGCTTCCACAGCTCCTTTCGGTCTCACAACCACAAACTGAGGTTTCATTTGTATGGGAAACCGGTGAAAAAAAGTTTCAGTGACCCAAGCAGGGCAGCAAAGCACCGCAACAAGGTCAGGCAGGACAGCAAGCCATGGATTCCAGCC
Organism: Aramus guarauna; assembly: GCA_013400195.1. Classification (NCBI taxonomy): domain Eukaryota; kingdom Metazoa; phylum Chordata; class Aves; order Gruiformes; family Aramidae; genus Aramus; species Aramus guarauna. Next base: position 617,604 of record VXBL01000841.1, on the reverse strand, counting down.
TAAGGTTGGGCTGGTTTCTGACACAGTTACCCCAGACCCCTAATGCACCTGCTAAGCTGAAAAGCACAACCAGGCGTCGATGGGGATATTGCTGTAGCACTGTGAAGTAATTCCTAACATCACTCCCTGGGCTGCTTCGGCTGTTACCACAGAACGCCGTCAGGTGTTTCAATATAATTATTTCGCCTTCCATAGCACCCTCCAGCCAGAGACCTAAAAGTGCTTCAGCAAACATGAACTAAGCCTCACAATAACCTCACAAATCCAGGCTAAACTGCCCCCATTTTACAGATGGGGAAACTGAGGCACGGTAAGGTTTAGAGACTGGCCCAAAGTTACACAGCTAGTCAGGAACAGAGTCTGTCGCTCCCAATTTCTTCTCCTTGGTCACACCACCTTTCTTCCACAGGAGAAAAGGAATTCCTTCCCCAATTAGCCCTGCTCTGGCTTCAGGTGGCTGAAGAAGAGAAACCAAGGGTGAAGGTCTGAGTTCTTCCCCCCTGCAGCGTCATATTAAGACTCACTATAATATCCTGGAAGCTGGGCTTTGGGAGAACGGCAGGTGATTCAAATACAGCAGTTTACAGGTTACAATAAAAACCAAAACACACACTTTTAGGTGACCCAGAGGAGGGGGAAAAAAAGAAAAAAAAAAAAAAAAAGCTATTCACAGTTCACCTGCCTGGGCTAAGAAAAAAAAAAAAAAAAAAAAAAAGCTATCCAAAGTTCCCCTGCCTGTGCTAAGAAAAAAAAAAAAAAAAGAAAATCACATTCCCTTCCCTAGAGATTCCAGCCCCTCCCAACCCGCAATAAAAAGAAAATACTGAATGTTAGTTAGGCTTAACAAAGCATTGAGGTTACAGATGCAGTAAACCAGCACAACTGGCATACTGCCTAGAACAGCACAGCTTGATATAAAAGTTGCTTCCTTAAAATTACTTCAAAACCAATTTCTGTATAAGAGGATTAAAAGTAAATTAGATATGAATTCAAAATCAGTGTAGAAATCTACAGTTCTTATCAAAGACAGGATACAGTATTCACCTTGATAGTAAAACCCCACGTGTGTCACACACCTGACTCAAGGGACTTGTTATACCAGTAACAGTCAATATAAAAGGTTATTGCTCTAGCATCTCTCAGTAGAACATGTTTAACAAGAGCACAGAAAAGGGAAATACCAAAGGCTGACAGGTCTCATTAGCAAAGAGAGGAAGAAGAAAGGATATAAAGTTTGCATCTTTTTTTTTTTCCTGGCTTCTTAAACCCCTCCACTTCTCCCTGCTCTTGTGACAATTTCAGGCCCCGATAGATGGGAGAGTTTCAGGCCAGACAAACGCAGATCACATTCACTCATGACAGGGACGCATGAAAAAGCTGTGTTCTAACCTATCTGCACCTGCTTTTAAAGAAGGGACAACGCCTCTTCCTCTCTCCCAGGAGCAGCAGATGCCCTGAGCAGACCTGGGTGCCGACAGAGGTGCTGGCATAGGACGTCACCCACAGGAGCGCACATCAGTGCTGAGGGATGGTCGGGGCTTACTCCACCCTCCTGCTCCAGTGTGTTGAGAAAAGGCAGGGAATAACAAACTAGGGAAAAAAATCACCCCCACACAGTAATATCTTGATTCCTCTTGGAGAAAAAAAAGAAAAAAAAAAAAGAAAAAATAAGTAAGTGGTATTGTCTCCTTACAGTGTAATGGAACTGGAGAGACCCTTGCAGGGTTCTCGGCTGCCTGCGCTGCCGCTCTGATCTCAGTAAGTCACACGCGCCACGTGGCTCTAGTGAGCAGAGCCAGGGTGGCACTGAGATCACAGGGCGCCCTCGCTGTGCTATTGCTCAGAGTGCAGGCGTGCAGACAAAAGCCTGAGAAAGAGGTGTCAAAGCAGAGGGCCGCGTTGTCTGCAAGTGTCAGGATTCGCTCAGGGAGCTGACACTGAAACTACTGGCAAAGGCTCCTCCTGCCAGGAGGGGGCTGGGTAAAACCTCCCTGTTGGAGCCCTTGAGCTAAGCTGAGCGTCAGTCACGCACAGACACGCACACCGTAATGAGGGGACTCGGCCTCTCTCTACTGAGACACAGCAAGGGCATTTCCAGTTTAATGGTCCGTCTCTGGATCTACTGCCTCTCCATAGCAGCAGAAAGCACTCCCACCCCACCCCACCCTCCTCCCCTGCCTGGTAAGGTTTCTAAATCACAGTAATGTTCAGAGAGACAGAACTGCCAAGGGGGTGGCAGAAAGATGCTTAGCGCCCATCTATGATCCTCTAACAGAAGAGCTTGAGAAAGCAGTTCTGGCAGTAGGGCTTGTCGTTCTGTTCCTTGAAGGTTCCTTTGTTGAGCTGCTTGAGGCAGAAGGCACAGACAAAGTGTTCAGGGTGAAATTTCTTGCCCATAGCAGTGATGCAGCGTCCTGTGATAGGCTTCTGGCAACCAGAGCAGAGCGAGCCGCGACGCTCATGGTAATGCACCTCGCAGTAGGGCTGCCCGTCATGCTCAAAGAAGCTGCCATTGATGAATGGTGTGAAACATTCCTGCAGGAGGACAAAGCAGAAGGGGACAGATTGTATAACACGAGCTGGGGATGCGGGCAGTTCCACAAGCCACCTCTGCTCTGTGGCACAGCCCAGCTGTAGCGTGAGCAGGGTGAACAAAAAAAAGAAAGCATCATCCTCTTGTCCAAAGAGCCAAACTCTGTCCGTCAAGAAGAGTTTCCAAAGAAAGGCTGATACATGGACAGAGACAGCCACAAGCAAGAGAATTAACCATGCTCCTTCCCCCAGATGGTTTCACTTCTACAAATAAAATATTATAGATGAGCTACCAGATGTGTCCAGCCAAAAGAAAGGAGAACACTCCTTCCCCTGAGATGGGAAACACTGCAGCAGCTTTCCCTTTTTTTTTTTTTTTTAATTGATTTTTAATCTCACTCCAGCTTCCCCACAATGGCATGCAGAAGCAGGGACTAACACAGACTTTCATGCAGCAGAATTCTGAGGAACATGGGACTGGTTCCAGCTGAGAAAAAGGAGGCACAATTAATCTTTACAAGTGATCTCTCCAGAATGGCTGGCATTTCGCAGGTACACATCATCCATCCTGAAACATCCTCACCAGACACACACACATCACTGCTGGGAGAAACTGTTTGTTCTACAGCGCTGATGATTTTGAATAGAAGAGGAGGATACACCAGTTATGTGCTTATTAGCATCCAGAGCTCCTCACCCCCCCTCAGTGTCAGGTGGGGGATGCTACACTTCAGAACATGCAACAGAAGCACCCCACAAGACTGGGGAGACTCCCCTCCTTGTATGAGAGGGAAACTGAGGCAGCAGGGTGCAGGGGAGAGTTGAGGTTACTGCCAGATTTACCAAACAGATCAGCAGCAAAGCCCAGAGAAGCCAGATTTCCAGAATCCTGCTTTTGCTCCACCCCAACACCTTCCTCTTCCCCAGGGAGGACACACAGTATCATACACTGCTGGACCCCAACACATACACAGGAGTCCAGCAAACAGCATGCAGAGCCACGGACAGCCAAACACTCTCAATACTGGGAGAAATGTTTTCCTGCAGTGAGTCCAAAACTTTTCTAATGCTGACAATTAGTTCAATAAACAATCCCCTCCTCAGTCAGCAGGACAGCTGAAAAGTCTGCTCTGCTTTAGCAAAAACAGGAAGAGAATCCCATCTTGTGTCCTGGAAGACACTGGTACTGGCCCCACTAATACAGGCAGTGCGGCAGCAGGGGGAAAGGAAAGTAGAACTGCTTGACAGAAGTCTCAATCTCTGCACAAAAAAGCAGAGCCCTCCCCAGCCCCACAGAGCCAGGACTGCCGCCTTCTGCCTCCTCTCTCTGCACACCACTCCGGGCGGCACAGATAGTTCTGGGCAAGCAGTCCCAACAGCACGGTGACAATCTGCTCTGAGCATCATACCAGGAAATCAGCAGCTTGTGGTTCTGCTGCTTGTTCTGGTCTCTGCCTGCCTAGGAAACACAGGCTGATTCTGCTCATCTCTTGGGGCCTGTAAGAGTTAATATTTGCAAGGCTCTCTGAAAGAGTGCCAAGCATTTAATCTGCTGTATTCCTGTTGTATTATGCCTGTTGTATGGAGCCTGCCACTATTTCACTGACTTGCATGTTTGTCTGAACAAGGTCAGTCTCATTAGTTTACATTGTCAGATGGAGCATGGGAGGAAGATCTTCAAAATCTGATTGCTGAGGCAAGTGCTCAGAGAGAAGCGTAGCTTACAATTATTTAAAGGTCACAGAAAATGTCTCTGTTTATCTGTGAGCTGCTGCAGAAGCCCATAATTGCAGTTGGGAACAGAAAGAGCAAAGCAGCTAGAAAGTTTAATGTAAACAGGCAGAGGAGCAAGAAGGTGTTTGGTTGCTGACATGTTTTTATCTTGTGGGGTTGGCTGCCCTTCACTACCCCACAGACACCTTTTCCTGATAAGAGACCAGATGCCTGCAGGGTAGAAACAAGAGGGGTCATACAGCAGCAGAGGACCTTGGTTTTCTTACCCGACAGACAAAGCATTCAGGGTGCCACAGGGTGTTCAAGGCAGAGATGTAGTTTTCCAGGATAGCCCGGGCACAGCCTCCACACTTGGGAGCAAACATGTCAAAGTAGTCCTTGCGGCAATAGGCTTTGCCATCCTTCTCATGAAATCCTGCCGAAGGAGAAGAGAGGCAAAGAGCATCAGCTCCTGATCTTTACCGACAGCCAGCCAAGCTCTGCAGGGTACCCAGTGTGGGTAGGATCATCCTTCCCCTGCTAACACACACAGCAGGTAGCTGTTCCTCATTCTGTTGCCCTTCCTGTCCCATGCGTGCACATGCACATGCAGACCCTTCCTCTCCAGGGACAAAAGATTACTGCTAGCATCCTTCCCCCGTAAACAGCTATAGCCCTTGGAACTTCTGTCTTCAGTAGTTCCCCTGTCATCTCTCAGGCTGTCCCCTAAGAGCAGCTCTGCTTTACACGCCCGTCTGCAGTTCAGGGAGACTGCATAAACCAGCAATACCTTCAGGTCCGAAGAAAGCTCCACACTGGGCACAGAAGAAGTGTTCAGGGTGCCATGTCCTGTCCAAAGCCGTCACCACTTTCTGTTCAGAAGATAAAGTGCAAGTCATGTAAATGATGGCTTCAGCTTGGAGGTAAGGGGGGGCTGGGCAAGGGAGAAGAACACATTAATGTTGGTACTGACAAGAGCGTGCATTAAAATAGACTGTCCTTTAGAGAGCTGAGTCAATTCACCCCCACCTCTGGCTGATTCAGGCTTTCCCACTGCACACTATTTTTTACCCTAAAAGGATCTTACACACTGCTTCCTCCCTTATACAGCCCTCGTCCGCTCTCAGGACTAGCACTGGTGCCTGTTACTACAAGCTACCAATAGACAAATGCCAAGAAATCATTACTGGAAAGATGGAACAATATGGGTTTCTGAAGGAACTTCAGCAAAGGTAAGAGGGACTGACTCCTCTCACGAGCATAAGAATTTGACTGGGCCAAGTTGTTTCCCTTTCAGAGCCAGGGCAAAGGAAAAATAGAAGTCCCCAAACACAACTGTCCACCCAGGACACATGGGTGAAGTGGAGTTTTTAACACCCAGGCCTGCAGCACCTTGCCAGCACCCTTAACCCCCCCAGGGAACTCACATCAAGGATCGGCCCATTGCAGTAGTAGCAGCGAGGGGAGAAGAGGTTGTGATAGTCCTTCTCACAGTAGGGCTGACCATCCCGCTCAAAGAAGTTCCGTGACCCGATCTCCTCCTGGCAGTGGGTGCAGACGAAGTGCTCAGGGTGCCAGGTTTTCCCCATGGCTGTAACTACCTGTTGGAAAGATAAATTATGAAGGACAACTCCATCTACCTCTCCCCTAGACCACATGACAAGATACCAGCTGGAGGTCAGAAAGAATGACAAGTTCTACTACTCAAGTGAGCCCTGGACTGGGGTAGCATGAAAACTGAATTACCTATCATCTCAGGAGAGGGCAGTCCCTCAAGGGCAGGGTAGAGGTCACTGGAGGAGCTTACAGCGTACCTAGCCAGTGGATAAATAGAGTACTTCAGTTTCTCCAGCATCTCCAGTCTCTTCAGCCTCACGAAACAGCCCTCCCCGTTACTCCCAGCTGCAGCCCAAGATTCAGCAATGAGACAGCACCTTCAACTCACCTGTCCTGCAATGGGCTTCTTGCAGGCTCCACAGACACCTTTGGCAACTGTAGCTACGCCCAGTTTGTTCAGGTCAGACTGGAGACTTCCCAGCATGGTGTCCAGCTGACTGCCAGGCTTGGAGGCTGTGGATGGAGGGGAGCTGCTCCCGGCTTTCCCCTGTGCCATGAACTGCAGGGAAGAGAAAACAAAGACTGTAAGGCAAGTGCTGCTGTGCTTACAAGATAAATGCAGGCTGTTGCTGCCAGTGGCTCCCCTGTAGAGATGGACAGGAGATTGCTAGGAGACAACTACACTCTCTGCAGAAGCCACTGAGAGCTAGGATCAAGTACACACGTATTCTGCCCACAGGATGTGTAACAGCAGAGCTGTGAACTGAGGATTTGATTTTCGTTCACTGTGCATAGAGCAGAAGTCACCAGCAGATCCTAAGCAGTCAGTACAGTGCTCTCTAAGCCTCTGCCAAAAATCTCCCTTTACCTCATCAGTTCCTGGCAAGCTGACAAAGCAGAGATGGCATCCAGAGGGCCCCTTCCCCTTGACCTCTCTCTATTTCTATGCTGTTGCTTGCTCTCAGTTGTCACTCCTCTCTGATAGAGATCCCTCTCCTCTTCCCATCTCACCTCCCTTTTGGCTAGAATATCTACTCCCTTCCTCTTCTGCCCTTTGCACCACCTTCTGCAGATCTTTTTGCCAAGTCTCCTTTGCCCCCATCAGGTGGCTCTCCTCCCACGCCTGAGCTAAGCAAGTGGAAGCGAGAAGGAAATAAACTTTCCTTCAAGTTGCCTGCTGTTTACCTACAGAGAGGGCAGTACACCCACAGCAGAGCCCCAGCAGACAGGGCCGCAAGGGAAAGACTGCCACGTCTATTGTCGGACCACTGGAAATGCTCGGGTGGGGGAAAAGGGATTAAGATACTTGTCTCAGAGGCCGTTTCTGAAACTCACACCACCACAGTACACACAGGGTGGAAAGGCTTCCCAGAGGAGAGGGAGAAATATTTAACTTAGATTCATAACTTATAAACAAAGCATAAGCTCTCTTTGGCCAAAGCCTCCTTTGCAGGCAAACTGCAATAATGAAATACAGATTATTTTAGCTGACTTTGCACTGCAATAGCTACTATCAGGTTTGGAGAGACCAAAAGAAGTCCCTCCCTGAGATGCTGGTCTGGAGCACATTTTGTCTTACTAAGAGGATAGATTAAAACAGACATAAAATCTACATCTGTGAACAACCTACCAGCCTGCAGCCAGCACAGCCCAGGGAGCAGGGACACACTGAAGTGCTTCACAGCCTTGGCAGAACCTGCCCTTCCAGCCACAGGAGGAGCTCCACTCCCTGTCCTGCAGCTGGTTGTACTTGTAGTCCACTAGTTTACTAAATGACAAGCTCTGGTTTCTACTTGTTTGTATAAAAATTCTCATGACATACAATTTTAGCCTTCTTACACATACATATACATGCACTCCTCATCGGCCTTGCCTTGCATGAGGCACGTCTCTCAACGGAGCCTAACACACAGCTTTTCCCTTCCTCTCTCCTCCCAGCCATCCCATAATTTGCAACCTTTCCTAGTCCGGCTGCACAGAGCAGTCCCATCACACCCCAGTGTCCTGAGCCTAAAACAAACCCTCCACCACAGAGCAGTTATTTGGTACCGAACAGTTACAGTGAAGGTCTCCAAAGCACACCATTGCAAGGAGACTTCTCACAGAGGGAGACAACAGGCCTTTGTATACAGAGCCAGGCAGAGTCCCAGGACAATACCAGGGCTTCCCGCACAGCGCAGCAGGAGGAAAAGGGCTGCAGCATGTTCAGAGAATCATATCCTCTCTCACTAAACAGGGGCTTGTGGCCACCAGGCAGGGCAGGCAAACATGCCACACACAAATGATGAATATCATCTGGAGAGAAATGAGAGGAGATGAATTCAACTCATAGCACGAGAGCACTTCACCCTTGCCTGTAGGGCACACACTCCTGCAAGCCACAGCTGACCTCACTGCAGACACAACCACCTATGCACACTCCAATTTCGAGCTGGCCCAGTGATCCAGCCTTCTTTACAGCTCACAGATGAGTCCCCACCTGAAAGAGGTCGGTTTCCACCTCCTGCACACAATGCCTGCTGTTTACAGGGGACACTCAGCACAGCACCCTCATAAATTCATCATGCAAAAGCCCTTCACGTTCCCGCCCTTCACCCATGAGATCTGCCGTCACTCAAGTTCAGTTAGGAGCTCTGTGAGCAGCAAACCATGCACTACAGGCTATCATCTACATTAACGGCACTGGGAGCTCTAGGAGAGGATCCCAGCAGCATCTGCAGCACACATTGACCAGAAGAGCACACCATGCTGAGGAAACAGAAAGGAGGTCCTGCCTTCTCAGGGGCGGGGGGGCCGAGGGGTGCAGGAGCAGCCAGCAGATTGGCACTGCGGACGAGGGGAGGAGCAGAGGTCACCTGAAAAGTACGACAGTTCGAGATGCAGAGGTGCTTCCTTGCTCACTACTTGAGCCTATACACATAACATTGCGCACCACTGCACTGCTCAGGTACCTTAAGACTTCCCACCACCCCGGAGCTGCACCCTGACAGGTGATGCAGAACACAGCTCTTGATCATACCATTGCATCCCCCAAATCCACTCACACTGTGGACACCTGCCTAAATGGGCAAACACAGGAACGACTGCTGATTTGCTCCTTCCAGTATCAAGACTTCCTTATCTTTTACACCCCACAATCCAAGAGAGATTGTGGCGGGGAGAGTTGCAGGCCATGTTTCAGAGCTATCTTCTTCATCTCAGGGGGAAACAGAGTCCCTCCTGCACAAACTCACCATCAGGGCAGACAGGAACCACACATGCCCCAGCAGGTTATTGCCGTGCCAGACAGGCACAGCTGGGATTAGGTATTGCCAGTGAGTCCTCTCTCCTATCTACCAGTTCAGTACCAGTCTCCACCTGAACATTACATCTACTGAGCTATCAAGTTGGGAGCAGTAGTTAGACTGGAAAACACTGCTAAATAAAACAAACCAGAAGAGAGAAGTCTGCCTGCATCTGTGGGAAGAAAGCATCATCTTCGGTCTGACAGCCAACAGAAACAACTGTCTTGGTGCTAGGGGTCCAGGTCTGGGAAGAACAGGAATGCCTAGGATCTTCAGAAGGAGGGGTGCCCACAACAGAAAGCTCATGATAATCATCATCATAAGTTTCCCACTGGAAGAGAGGCTGAGGAGCCAAGCTGAAAGAAGAGGAGACTGGGCTTGGAGCTGGGGTAGCTGGTGCATGGGAAGGCTGAGGTGGGACTGGGAGGAGAGGTGCAGGGCCAGAGACAGAAAAGGGAGCAGCGATAGCAGGGACTGTCTTTGCAGCTTGTTTGGAAGGCTGGAGCGGGGGAGAGGCTGGAACAGAGACTGTCCTCCTTGGGGGGAGCGGGGATTCTGGAGGAAAAACCACCTAGAAAGACACGAAGAAGAAAGGTGAATAAATCTAAAGAGGAACCAACAAGCACTTCCTGCAACAGCAACACTGGTTGTTATCTATGGGGGATGACATGTTTATCTAAGGGGATAAAGCAGCAAGAAAGAGAAGGGAACTAGGAAACGTGTTTTCCTGTGTATTTCAAGGAAGGGCACAATCTTACACCCAGAACTTCCTGCACAGGTACAGTATTGGGGAAAACAAAGCACACCTCTATGGCAGGCGTGGTTTTAAAAATAATCCCCTCACAGACATTTGATATGTGGTAGCAGCAGGCTGCCCAGATACCATCAGCAGCACCCTCAGATCCCACTCCAATTCTTAAACATCAAGAACTAGGACCTGAGTGTCGGTTCCCTTTTCAGGCCAGACAAGGGTCAGTAGAGCTAGTTCTTCATTTCATATTGCTTAGGACACTCAGAAACTCAATCTGCACTTCCAGACAATGCTGTCTGAACAGAGGGACATGCTGGAATTCCCCAGCACATGTCCCTCCTTTCTACCTTCTCTACTTGCTGTACACCATTCTGCTCTTCGCCCTGGGGTCTGGCAGTGATAATGACCCCCTCTGTCAGCCAGTTGTCCTGGTTTTTCCATTCCTCCTGTTCCTGTTTAGCGATGCCCAGTCTGTCCTGCAGCTCTTCAATCAAGCGATCTTGGGACTCAGTCTTGTGAAATATGGCAGGACCTAGTTTACGCCTCGGAGAGAGGTCACGATACATTGGATGCACATTCGCAGTCTCTTTTGTCCTCTTGATTAAAGATTTAATCTAAATGACAAAGGTAATAGTATCAGCAGAGAAGAGCAATGTCAGAGCAAGCCCCAAGATGCAAGAGCACAAACTCAAGCCATTAATGTCAATTGTGAGCAGGAAGAGTGATGACATTTATTCCACAATGCCAAAATTCCTTTTGGCACAGCCTAGAACAGTGACTCAGTGCAAGGAAAAACCCCGTAAGGATAATCACAGCAGCCAAAAATAACTATCTAGAAAAGGAAGGGAAAGATTAACCAGCAGGAAGCCAAGACAGGAGGTGCAGAATGACCACTCCACTGAGCACTTAAGAAACCTCGGCATCACAAGGACACAGAGCGGCCTCTCTGTGTTTGCCCTTTACAGGCATAAGACTCTTGGTCAGAAATGTCTGGCGCACAAAGTGTACTTCCAGCACTGGAAGGAACACTAACAGCTCCAGTAATGAGACCTAAAAAGGTGAGCAGAGGAGCTGTCATCCCAAGTCAGGAACATCCCTTTAATTTTTCAGAGGCCTCTGTGGACTGTCTTACCCCAGTTACGGAATAAAAGTCCACTTCACAGGGAAGTCCCCACAAACTGCCACGTTCTGTGCTGCTGACCAACATGTAGAAGAAACCACAAGATAAAGTGGAAGCTTTCAAACCTCCATGACATGCAGCTGTCAGTAACATTGCTCAGAGCTGCATGCTGTTAGTGTGGGTGAGTGCACTCACACCACACACAAAATGTTAGTACACTGTCAGAACAGTCCTTAGCTAGGACTTGTCCTACTCCTACATTCATTCAGTGCCTGCCTGGCCTGATGCAGAAATCCTCTCAGTGGGTGGTTTGGAGACACATGGCAGATCCCATTCAGCTTTCCAAATGTTTTCAGGAGATTCCGAAGCAACTGCAGAGCTTCTGAACTGCTCATTTTCCTCGTCTTCTCTGGCTTTGCTCATGTTAGCAGTACCTGCCTTCCTAGGAATTCTCTCTCTGCCCTGCCTCTTCTTGACCAGATCAGGACAGGCATCTACCTTGGTTTCATGTGGTACTTCAGCTTTTAGCTCCTGTCCATGCTCCACTACAAAGCCCGACTGTTTTTTAGTGTCTGGGAAGACATCCCACCGATCCAGGGCCACAACAGAAGGTTCGTACACAGGATTCAGAACACTGTCATTCTTTGCATGTACGTCTGGCACGTGTGCAGACAGCTCCAGGGCCCACAGCTCATCTAAAGCTGTTTCCACACTTCTGCCCTGGGAAGAAAGGGCTGAACTGTCCCTGGATGCTCCCTGTTGATCCAGCTCTTCAGGTATGTGCCCCTTCCCTTGACCATTTAAAGCATTTGAAATTGGTACACTTGAGATTTTGGGATCAGTTCTTGGCTCCTTCTTCTCGGTCTCTTTTGCTAAATCATACTGTAGGCCTTGTGCCTCCACATTAGCAGATCTACACAGAAGCTCCACACTGGAAGCCAGCTCAGCCTGGGAAGCATTTCTAGAAGAGCCAGGCTTTTTGTTCAGTTGACCCAAGCCTGCAGAGGTCATCTGCTGCCCACGAGCAGCATAACCAGAAGAGACCCGTGGTGGGGGCACAGGGACCGTTTGTGGCAAATGGGGCGTGCGTGGAGGAGCGGCAGAATGCAGAACTACAGCGTTACTGCCTTCCTCAATGCTGAGCACTGCTGAGGGGGCAGATGTTGGCACTGTCAGGTCCCCACTGTGACTTGCAGAAGGGTGTTTGGAATGGGATAGCACTGTTAAACTGTAAGGAGTGTTGCTGGAGTCTGCATTTGCTGAACTGGGAACCAGTTCTAGGGAGGGTTCAGAAGTCAGAGACATAGTGGAACTAGTCTGCAAAAAGGAGACAGAAGGAATAAGGAGAGAAAAAGATAAAGACAGACAGAAGGAGAAGAAAAAAAGCAAAGAATTAAGCATTATAGCAATCATGACCTCCAAATCAACGAGCCATGTTGTTCTAAAACCTTACTTCCAAGAGTAAGGAAAACGGGATATCAAAGAGCAGAACCAGTATGACCTCGTGCTGATCTTCACATGAGATTATCAGTGACGAAATTCTTTTCCGATGCCTTCTAAGTGATAGCTATGTGTTCACCTGCACCTGTGATGGGGGCATGCAGCAGCCGCTGGGAAGCCAGATACGAACCTGGGAATGTCTAGACTGCGAGTAAAGGTCACATTAACAACTTACTCAGAATAGGATGTGTAAATTTTACACTTCAAAGCTGAAAAAAAGCAATCAATGAATAGAACAAAGCATGACATTTTCTTCTTGATACACTAATAAAATGCTCCACTTGGCTGAGTTCATGGCAATGAAAACAAAGCCTCAGGGCATTCACAGCAAGAACAGATGACACAGGCTTTGTTCTATTCACATCACTAATCTCACCTTGGACATGGCACATACTGAATCTATATGAGTCTGTCAGTCACTCCATGCCCTTGTAAGCATTGCTTAGGTAGCTAGATTAGCCACTTCCCCTTAGGCCAAAGACTCCACATTTACATTGTAATAAAATCACTATTAATTTTGATCCAAAATGCACTCTAACAAGAGCAACTGATACAGAGGTTTTGGTTCTCCTTGACTTACAGGGTCTCTTGGAAACAAGAGATCATGGGTCCTCCTTTCCCCATTTTCAGTGGGGCCAAACTCTAGGAAACAAGCTGGCATTACCTCGTCTTAAAAAAGGAAAATCAGAACAGCGGTTTGGTCAAGTTCACACAGCAGGTCAACCTAAGACCAATGCTGAGCCCTCTCAGTTTTAAAAACACATCCACAAAGGATTTCCAAATCCAAGAGCTATCAAGACCTGCTCTGATTCTTAGTCATATTTTTCAAAGAAGCCTCAACAAGTCAGATGCTTATGCTCCAAGGTAGCAGGGCACATAACTTCCTAAGTCCATGTACGGTAATCTCAGTCTTTACTTACCTTTCTGAGATACTTATCATGAATAAAAAGTTAAAATTAACCAGAACATGAACAAAATCTGCCAGTAGATGGAAGAGACATGTACCTTCAGCTGACTTAAGCTGCTGCCATTCAAGGGACCAGGACCTGGCACGCATACACACATTTGTGAAGTCACAACACTAGTGCTACAGGGAGACCGCGCTCAGAAAAGAAAGAGCAATAGGGGACCACAATTCGTTACAGATTGCTCCTCCCCTTGAGTAGCACAGTAAGACCCACAGTCACAGCAGAGACGAAAAGGCCTAATAAGCACATTCATAGTTAAAATGAGGAAATTTCCCAATATTGCCCTCACCCTGTATTTTGCTTAAGTTGGATGCACCTGTAAAAGTAACTGGGCTTTATGCTGTGGTTCATGCTTAGTTTCCAGACTTCCTAAAATTAAGTCAGTCATTTTCAAGGCAAGACTAACATTTTGCTCAAAAGTAAGTATTTTGAGCATATTAGAAACATACTAGCTCCAAAATAAGAGCAACGGTTAAACACTCAACAGTAACAGAACAGTTAAATACAAGCATCTAGCTATGCAGTAAGCAGGCATCGTATTACACAGAAATGGCAGAGGTTGAAAAAACAAGTGCATTGAGTGATCTCAGTGCCCGCTAACTGATGAGCTAGATAACCAAAATCAAATGGATTCTGTAAGCTAAAAGAATGAGCAACTCATTAAAGCGAGCAAAAGATGATAAAAGGTTAATGTATTGGTCTGTAACAGCACCTTTTATTCTGGGATATGAAGGAAATTAAACATCAGTGCCTCCACTCCTCCCATCCCCATCTACTGCAACTTCTAGTTGTACCAAATACCAACTAAATACACATCATCCTTAGTTTTTCTGTCCTATTTCTTGCACACACACACACAGGTCTGGTACTCAAATGATAGCCTTTCATCTTTCACCTTTGCAAAGACTCCACTTCTCTCTCTTACGTCCTGCCACTGGTACAGACTAGAAATACATTTTTACAGACAAGCTAACACCATTAGTTGGCACAGAGGAGATAAAAACAATCAAAAAGAACTGAAGGGAAAATGAAGCAACCTGGAGGACAAGAAAAATGAAACTGTTAAAAACACTCAATGACAATATTAACAAAAGGAAAATCATCACAGAAACCATGTTCTGTGTGCTCAGGAAGAACATTTAGATGCAGATGATCTCAATGCTTTGCAAAAATACTAATGCTGCATTTATAAAGCCCAAATCTTAAAATCTTGCTGCATTTCAGTTTGCTTTCAGAGCTCAACCAGAGACTAAGACAGGAAGGGGGGCAGTATTGGAGACAGCAGCTAGTCTGTCACGCAGGTTTTACTGGAGCTGCACAAAGATTCGAAGGCCTTTTCTCAAGACTGCAAAGCAACTGAACACCCACACTTAAAAGTATCTCCTCCTTGTATCTCGCAAGGAAAACCTGTGCTGGGCAAGGTCATTCTCAGTTGCCAAGAGCTCACCTAGGAGCAAAGGCTGGTGGCAGCAACCACACCCCGAGCTTGTTTTCTGAGCCCTGATAAAAGCAGCAAGGGCAGCAAGCCGTAGCACTCAAGCTCCCACAGCACGTGGAAGGAGCAAGGCAGGGTATGCCAGCAGCGCAGGTGGGAACTCTCTCCAGCCTCACAACAGTGCAGTTTTTCAACCAGATTGAAGAGACATTTGTGGATATCCTGCACTCTACACTAGGACCTAATATGGAGGAAAAAAGGCAACGCTAAGGTGTCAATGTTTGCAATTGACTAAATACACACTACAGTAAGTCTAGAGAAAACACTGAGTAACTCCTAGATTCTCACAAAATGAAGTACGAGTGCCAGAAACGGCAGACTGAATTTAATACCAGTGAGCGCAAGGCGAGCACGGTCCCACAGAGCGTGCATGCTCACTGCTGGGTTCTGAACTCCCACACTTGGTCAAAACTCCAGGTATTGTAATGACCTCCATGAAACCCACAGCACACATCAAAAACGTTCCCATGAAGAGTGGCACAGAGAGAACAACAAACAGCAAAGCTGTCATTGAATGCCCTGTCTACCTCTCCTCACAAAACATTCTTCATCTCTGGCTGCCCCCCTAAAGTCATGGCAGGACGAGATGGAGTTCAGCACAAACAAGAAAGACCAAAGCACCATCTTCCCATGAGGGAAAACCAGAGAGTTAGGGACTTCCCTTAGGATTAGAAAGCAGACCTGGCATGTGTATGTAAGAAAGGCAAACTCAACAACGACAACAAAGAGAATATATTAGATACTTGCTTTCTCCACCTCTCTCAGAAAAAATTCAAGTGAATTAATTCAGTAAGGCTATAAGCAAAGCAGCTGAAAGTAAAGGAAGAAGAGAAAAATATTTTTCATTTTGCTATGATTATGGTAAATGAAGTCTCATGAAATTAAGCTCTACAGTTAATCATCTGCATACCTATATGAATAAAGAACAAGTTATCCAAGTGCACATGCCAAGTGCTTCACATATCAAGATGGATGATGGGCAAGTTACTCCTGAGCTTATCCTATTATGGGATTTTTATGTGCTACTTGTGACTGAAGTAGCAGTTCTTTTCCAATACAATAGTTTGATTTCCAAACAAGATTCTGAATAGTATTTGCCATCCTCTGCCTCCACAAGAAGCTCATACTTTAATCCCAGTTTGAGGCGAATAAGAGTTTTAAGATGGAAACTTTTGAAGTCTCCAGCTGTCTGATGCAAAGGCTTCAGTGCTCATACCACATGCCTGGAAGAGCCTCCTCAGGGAAAGCACATCAGGGTAAAAATACACTCTAAAGAGGAGGGTCATCCCAAAGAAGAGTCTGGTGTCTGTCAGTAAGCAGACTGGTGTCCCATGCTCCCTTACTTCTTGTTAAGTTGTAGCACAGCAAAATAATTCACCCTGTACTGAGCAATAACTAAGCTAATTATCTTTGGCAAACAGACAGACTGCAGAACTGAAGGAAAAACAGACCCCAGAACTGCCTTACTGCCTTACCCTGCCACTGATGAGAATTTATAGCAGTCAAGAACACATACAGCAGCACTCAGAAAGCAGAAATACCACCACAGGAAGCTTCGCAGAGCAAGAGGACGTTCTGGAGACCAAACAAGGTCAGCAGATGTGGCTAACAGGCAAGAGAGTTTGGTGGTGGGGAGGGCCAAGATGAAATATTAAGTTGTCACGACAGGGTACCTTAAAGTCAGAGAGAGATGCCATCAGCTCATCCAGTTCTCGTGTAGCTGAAGAAGCAGATATACGGGTCTGCTGCTGACTGGCAGTGACGCGCTGGGGGCTGCTCACCTCACCTTGGCTCACAGTGATTGCGGGGCTGACAAGAAAAAGGAAATAAAATTTAAAAAACAGAGTGCAGTTAAGCCTGGAAGAGCACTCCTAGACTGAAAGTCCCACTGCTCCCCCAAGCAAGCACAGCATGACGAGTTTCATCAACACTGCCCACACTGGCCAGCCCTCCCCCAGACCCAGCTTTCTCACCACATGCAGACCCTGTCTCTCTGCCAAGTCTAACATAAGCGTGCACACAGACACACACCATCCATTAAGAAATGGACGATGACCAAACATTCATTTTGTCAGACAGTGGGTATCTGTGATCAGCTATAAATGTGAGTTTGAACAATCCACCTCTCTTAACATGACATGTATTTTTTCATCCAGGAGTAGATAAAAGAGCACTAGCAGATTTGTGCTCCTCCTTGATTTCCAACCCTTTAGGCAAAGCCCATATTCCGTCTGTCACCCTCCTGCAACATCTGCCCCGACACTACAGCCACTATTCCCACAAAAGCCTGTCTCACCACACCCAAGCCAGCCACCGCTGAAACGCTACTCACACTGGACTTGGCACAGAGCTCTCCAGCTCATCCAGCAGGCTCTCCACACTGGGACGCACATCTTCAATTCCACGTGCACCATTTCGTTTTGGCTTTTCTTTTGTAGGTGGTGCAGCCTTCCCTCCCACAGAGCTGCTGCTCTCTGGGATGACATAGTGAGGTCCAGTCATGCTGGGCAGCGATGGGGTTCTGCTGGCTTCATCTTGAGAAAGGGGAAGCAGAGAAAGAGTCATTCAGACCCCAAGGTCCATAGATACATGCTAACCACAGACAAGAGCAACAAATTGCCCAGAAACCTTGTGGGACATCCATCTTCAAGGATATCCAGAACTTAACAGTGCAAGGGCCTGAGCAATCTAATCTAACTTTGAAACTTTAGTTAGAGCCAATTTTGAAGCTGGCCCTGCTTTGAGCAGGGTGCTGCACCACAGACCTCGAGAGAGCCCATCTGTACTAAATGAATCTTTGATCAGGGGCCAGAGGGGTCTCCCTCAGGAAGGATGTTGGAAAGAAGAAGTAGGCTACTATTTTGAGAATCAAACTATCCACTCGTACCAAGTGTCTTGCTATTCCTTACCTGCTGGGAAGCCACTGGTGGTATTATGTTGAACAGCATTCAGTTCCAGAAGAAGTCTGTCCAGTTCTGAGAGGTTGCTGCCCAGAGAGGAGCTGGTCATTGTGGGAGATGGCTCTGCAGACTTCTGCTTGTTCGGGAAACTAAAGATAAAAGGGTAGCGTGAAACTTCTACATCACGATACTGCAGAAGGATGGATGGAAACCTACATTAAGTTCACAAAGTTTACACATGTACTGTATTCTTTTCAAGCTGATGCTTTTAGCTCTGGGGGAAAGACGACGTGTGCTTTGTGAAATGACTACAACGCAGCTGCTGCTTAGCCCACATCTTCAGTTGTCAGTTACAAAGAAACAGCATTGATGGACAGGGCCTCAGGTTTTAGGACTCTGCGATGCACAGCCCTGTAGCAAAGAGTTAACCATCTGTAGATCCAAGATGCACAGAACAGCAGCAGAACCATTAGCTTGCATACAGGAAAATGACTTGTTTCTGCTGACATCACACCACGTGGCAAAAACTTCCCCCTGAAGCAAGGGAATGCAAGGCCAGCACAGACCAGAGAAAGAGGCAAACCTCAAGCTATCAACAAAAAGCCAAGGGCAGCAGGTTATGTGGTGGCCTTTTGCAGCACTCAAGGACACTCCAAGTCCTCAAACCTTCAATTTGGGGAACTCTAATCAATTTCTAAGAGAGTAATTTGAAACTATTGTCTACTGTGTTAAATACACAAGCCTTTAAAGAAGTTTACCTGTGCACAGGTGTGTATAAAACACTAGTTGTAATTATTCCTTACCCTATATGGGTGATCCCGTTTACCACACACAACCACAAACTGTTTCAAAGCAAAACTTAGCACCAATGCAGTGATTTTTATAGTAATTACACGGTAATAACAGTCTTCCCATCGTCAATGGCAGGGAAATTATTTTCTCCTAGTTTTACAAATGGAGGTACTTTCCAAATCCAAAATGGGAAGTTCTGTCTTGCACACACTACCATATTATGCTCAGGAAGTTAATAAGTAACAAGCTTTATGACACTGACATCTGTAACACCAGTGACAATTATGAAATTCCATAAGGGCAGTTGTTATCTTTCTCTTCAGATAAAAAAAAAATCCACATATACAACCTAAGGAGGGCACACTTTTTCCCCAACCCAAGCACACAAGCTACAATTCACACCAGAACCAAGCCCTGCCAGACCCTTGTACAGGAGGACTTCTGGCTGGAATTATCTCCATTTTGTACTAATTGCATGCAGCCATCTGAAAAAATTGCAATTACTGTCTCCATTGTGCCATCTCTGGATATGCCTGCCTCTACCCAGAATTCGTTCTGGCTGAAAGCAACTTCCTGTTCAGTAGAAAGAGCTGGGCATGGTTAGAACCCGACACCAGAGAAACACCAGTCTCTCCACACTGTAAGAAGGCACCCAGGACAGAGTGCACTGTACAGGGCCATCAGGGGTGAAGTTCCGATAGCCTCTTCCTCACTCACCTCCATGTCAGCAGAAAGGTCTGTCCTAGAGACAGGCTACTCCTCCAACCTCTCAGTGTAAGAGCAGCTGCCTTTGCGAGTATAAACTAGTCATTTGTCAGCTACTGAGATGAAAGTTTTAAGTTCTAATTTACTTGAAAATTCAAGTCAATGCTAGGCCACAGGTAACTGAGTTCCCCGGGATAACTAACACAAAAGCCACCCACCTCTGAAAAACATTTGGGGTGCTTAACAGGGGGATTTGTCACTTGTCTCTGGGTCATACCTTTCACAGCACAATCCAGATCCTGTTCTATCTGATGGATCCTTAACCTCTTCTGCAGCTGAGCAAACCAAAGGGCCAGGTCAATGGTTGAAGTGAGTATGAAAGTTACAGTGGCCTCTTACAAAAGAGGTAGCAAAAACCAACACAAGGCAACATAACATACACAGGGAGCAGTGTTTGTTTCCACTTATAGAAAGCAGCTTGAGCCATAGCAGGCTCAAGTTGTGAGTCAGGCTTATCTCTTAGCAGGGACAAGATACCTGTAGACGTGTTCCTCTTCACTGGCACGGGGAGGAGAGCTGAGCCCGTCTCTAGGAACAGAGGCACTGGAGCTTTTGGCACTAGAGCTGTATATAGGAGACTGGGACTGAGGCTGTGGAAAGGAGATGTGCATTGGAAACAGAGAATACAAAACAAATACGTACACTACTGCACTGCAACCCCATATGTGGATAGGACAGCACAAAGCCCAGCAGAAGAAAAAAAAAAAAATCTTCTATATAGCCAACTAGCCTCTATCAGATGAGCTACACCAGGAACAACTGTTCTCCACTTGCTTCAGATTTGCCTAGGAGTCACAGATCTGTGCTGGAAACCCCCAGTCTGCTTTCCACAAGCTACAAGACAGATGACTAACACTAATCTCATCACACTACCCTTTCATTGGAACAATGACGATGAGTTTCAAATCCTTTTTGCTGTTTGCTCCAACCAGTTAGGTCTACTAAACACCACCACTTCCTCCCATTTCCCCACTCTGTTCATAGCCAAACTCATCCTCACTTCCTGCTCTTCCCTCCCCTCATATACTTCCCTGAGAGACACTGCACCAACAAAAGAAGCGTGCAGCCTCCCCACCCACCCACATGCACTTACTTGCTGGTGGACGTATCTGGATACGTTAGGTTGCCACTGATCTAAGGGGTCAATCACAGTGCCATTCAGGGCCTCGCTGGAAGGTGGTGGCGGCACTGGAGGCGGCACAGTAATCTCCTGGTACGTGTGGTTTCCAGTTGGATAGGAGTAAGGTGTTTCTTCTGTTAGAAACACTGGTCGTTTGGAGATATGTGAGGTGGTAGATTCCAGGTCTGCCAGCAAAGCGTCTGCAGGAAAGGCGGGGGGGGGAGGGGAATAGAACACCAAAATGGTAAAATCCTGGACTACAGCTTTTTCTCTTTCATCTCATTCAGGATATCTGTATCAGAAGGTCTTTGGGAAGACTTTTCATCGAGGGTGATCTACTAAATGCCCTGAAAAACATTACTGCAGCCCAGGACTGAACGGGTTAATCAAACTTCTAGTACAAACACCAAGAGGTAACAAAGCAGCCAGAAAAACTGTGTCAGTCTCAGATTTTTGTCTTAACTGGAAAACCGCCCAACAACAGGGACTTGTAGTCTCAGTGCACCCTGCAGAAGAACAACCTAGGAGAAACCTGCCTAGAGATCTACTTGCAACAGGATATTGACACAGACTAATTACAGGCCCCACATCATCACAGAGTCATTTACCGTGGCCGCAGGCACTGCTTTCTGCAGGAAGCAATGTCTTGGGAGAGGTTTTCTCCAGAGTCTAAGGTAGTGGAAGAAGCATGAAACTTTCAGTTTAGTCTATCTGTGCAGCAGGAGTATGTGTTTCAGTTTTCCTAACAAAAATCCCCCTCAGTACATCACACAAACAGTTAACTAGTTTCCAGACGCTGCCAGGTAAACGCCATTTCTTCTCCTGGAAACAATTCTCAACTTGCTGGGTGGAGGCTGCTCACAAATTCCTGAAGAGAAGAAAAACTTCCACCAGCTAGAAACACTGTCACTCATGCCAGGCAGAGGAACCCACATCGCACAGTTAGCACCTCTCAGAAACCTTAAAGCAGGAAAAAGGCACTCCCTCAGAGACAGGGCATAAAAGGCATTCCCACCATTCCAGATTTCTCCCTGCAAACTATCCTCTGCCCATTCCCAACCCTGCACTCCTCCGCAATGACTCACAGGCAAATCCCGACTTGTTGGACCTTCTGTCCTGTGAACCCACCCTGTGGAGCCCACTGCAGTCCCTGGTGGGGGAAACTCCAGCAAGTGACTGCAGGTCTGCACTGTACTCACTTTCTAAAGAAAGGCTCACTGGCCGAGTGCCCAGCTTTCCACGGGGGCAGCAAGCTCTAGCGCACACCTCTTTAAGGCTATTAAGAGAGGAGGTGGTTCACTAGGGACATCAGCGCTCTCCATTATAAGAGCATGAGGACATACCTGGCAGGTCCCTTTGGAGATGTGGAATTCAGCCAGACAACAGTAATGCAACTTCAACAGAATTAGGAGAGAAGGCTCTCAGAAACTCCCTGCATCTCCGTCCCCTCCACACAGACCCAACCGCCTTCAGTTAGCAAGATTTGTCTTTCTCCTTCCGCACACAACAGGACATTGATACTCAGGTTTGGGGTGTGAGGGCTCAGCCTGAGCGCAGCCATCCTGCAGCATCCTCCACCAGGGTCACAAGGAGCTGAAGTTATCGGGTGGCACCAGAATAGCAACCCAGCAACCACTTGCCCTAATGGCTGCCTGCCGGCTCTAAGAGGGCAGGCACCTGCCAGCTCAAAGCCACTTCCTGAGCACAGCAGACCACACCAGCCAATGCACTTAGCAATCCTTCAAGAAAAGATATTAAAGGGTCAAATGGAGGACAGTATTATTGCATTACAAGATGAGGAAGGTGCTGCTTTTATATTCACTCTCTTCCACAAACTAAANAAAAAAAAAAACAAACCACACACTCCTGCCCTCAGAGAACAGAATACAGCCATTAGCAAATTAAATACTGTGTTAAATTAACTCTATACACCTTTCATTTAGCCAAAAAAGATGCTCCAAACCATTTAAGCCACACGCATCTTCCTACAAGGGCCACAAAATACCCCAGAAGCAGTTTCTCCAAAGGGATACATGCTTTCTGCAGCTGGGGAGAAATGAACTTAATCTTCTTTTCGAGCAAAAGAACATCTGGCAGATTCCAGAGTGAAAGACACATACCTCAAGGGAACTGCTGAAGAGCTGCAATTCCTTCAACCAGGCAGGTCCTAGGACTGGAGGTTTCGTGCACAGAGCCTCCAAGAGCAGTGCTATCCGAGAAGGTGTGGTTTTTGCTTCTCCCCACCAATGACAAAGGCAAATCAAACTCCACCAGGAAGTGAAAATCCCATGAGGGTGTTGGGCTCCTCCAGCCCTGCAGAGGGGACCAAAACCATTTTTCCACCCTCCACCCCCAGCCCTCGCTGCAGGACAGGCAGATGTAACCATCTCGCCACAAAATTCACCTCCTCGGCTCAGCACTCTGCTGAATGAACCATCGGACAGAAATCCACTGCTTTTTATTAACGGCACAGAGGTGAGTTTGCCTGATTTACTGGTTTGCTTTTACAAGTCTGCAGAAGAAGAGGGGCCTGGGAATGCCAGGAGCACTCTGCCCCCAGGTTGTGAAGGAGTTAAGGAGAAGACATTACAGTTTAATGATTAACTTCCCCCATACCCTCCCCCTTCCTGACTTGAGCAAACAAGGCAGAGCTGAGGAACAGGAAGCAGAGGGAGGAGAAAAGGCTGGAGAGGAATCACTCCGTTACTCAAACTGCACTTCAACTTTACAACTGATACCGAAGCAGTTGCAGGAAGGCACCACTCCGCATGGCGGGACAGGGAGAGGAGCAAGCCAGGAGCAGGACAGGCACTCACACACCAGTTTATGAGTGGCAAAGGACCTCTCCTTGTGCTTGCTCGCCTCCATGTTCTGCAAACCCATGGTCCGTGCTTCCTCACGCTCCCTCCAAACTCACTGCCACAACAGAGGAAAGATCTTCTCCATTCACATCCGTCCCCATTGCTGCTTCCAGCCACACAAACTGTTCTCCAATCCAATCCTAACAACAACCTGTTTCCTGAAGTTCTGCTGGACTGGAGAGTTGCGCCCGTTCAAAGGTTCCAACAAGGGCAGCAGAACTGCTCGAGGAGGGCACGGTGAGAGTAGTAGTGGCACGGTGCCCGCTCAGATCACCCACCTTGCGGGGCTTCACCCTGTGAGGGGGAAACGACTCCGCAACCCACAAGCACAGGCTGCAAATCACTCCCTTTGAGGTGAGCTGAAGGAGTTTTGCAGTCCAGAGAGCAACTGGAGGCAATTATTCAAAAGCCAACGAAAGGGATTAACATGTTGTTTTCCATGCAGCACCTCATCCCAAGAGATCCCAAAGTACTGTGCGTTCATTCAGCATTTGTGCACCTTTTTAACACTACCAGAGGGCAATGTGAGATACAGATAGGGGGAAATAAGGGCAATTTATTAGAGGAAAAAATGACCAATTGCTCTCTGTCTTTCACAAAAGGAGCCAGACAGCTGTAACCTGATGAACTGTAACAAAGATGCTGTGCCTTGTGCAGCACTGCACCTCACATTACAGGATTGAGTTCACTATAGCGACCACTCCTTAAACAGAAATATTAAATACTTAAATAGAAATATTAAAGGTTCAATCGATTTATTGGGTAATGAAGTGTTCCTTCCCAAGGCGACTCCTGAGGGACAGTGCTGCAGGAGGTATAAATCAAGCAGTTTGTCCCTCCCAACTCGTAGGAAGCCGTTGACTGGATCACCCTAATGCGCTGACGCAGACCGGTTCCCACAACCACCAGCCATCAGAGGGCACTACTACATCCTTACATGGACAGAAAGATGAAACCCAACGGCAATGGCTAACTTGGCAGTAACTTCACCTCACTTGTTCATCCCTGCAGAGTCGAGAACCTGTCCCTATTTTAGGCACGCAGAAACTTTCTGCTGGTACCACGTGTGCTGCACCTCCCCACAGAGACGTGCATCGTCACACCAGCACATGCTGCAGCACCTCAGGGGCTATCGCTCAGTACCCCGGAAACAGCCATGCACACTGACCTCACCACAGTTTTTACTGCTACCCCAAATACGCTCCAAACTACTACAGACAGCTCTAGGAGGCAGAATCTCCCAAGGTTAAAAGATCATAGATTCATTTACCTCTAGAGGATAGATTTAACCATTTTGTAGCAATAAAGTAAACCAGAGTTATACTAGATCTTCAAGCCACTGCTCCTCCACAGGATCACCCCTCCTTCCACTCTTACCCCTAGAAGAAGCTACCAACACAACCCGCAGACACGTGGATGGAATGGAATCACACAGCTCAGTTTCCAAAGTGTCAGTAGGGTTCAGCCTTCCCACAGGCATGGGCTGTGCACATAGAAAATTGTATTTTCCACTCCATTAACAGCATGCTGCTCAGTGGGGTGTGGAAGAGTGAGGGACACTGGTAAAGCTGCAGGCAAACAGGAGACAGAGGCACAGAAGGACAGCGTCCTCCCTCCACTGGACAACCCAAAAATTACATGCTCAATTGAAATCACATTCAGGCCAGAGGGCTACTCAAACCACATCCTCCCCAGTATAGGAGGACATTTGTGTTCACATTGATGTGTTTTTTCTGCACAGATTTTCCCATGGAGGAAGGACAGTTAAAGAACGGTATCACATTTGCTACCTTTACCGCTATAAAGCACTCCAAGACATCTGGAGGTCTGGGTGCACTAGTTTGCCCCTCTCCCCCTTCCCTCCCTTTTGCCAAAAGTCATTAACTATGAGGTCCTTTGGATTCTGGTCTCCAAATCCCACACACAGCTCTGCACATACATCATATATGTATGAGTGGCCCTTAATATCAACTGCATTGCTTCAAGGTAGTTCCCAGCATCTGCCAAAGCTCTGCCAGTGATTTAGCTTGGGACAAGAACTCTCAAGCTGATGACCAATACATTGAACTGCT
Source organism: Aramus guarauna (assembly GCA_013400195.1). Classification (NCBI taxonomy): domain Eukaryota; kingdom Metazoa; phylum Chordata; class Aves; order Gruiformes; family Aramidae; genus Aramus; species Aramus guarauna. Next base: position 592,174 of record VXBL01000841.1, on the reverse strand, counting down.
CAA
>VXBL01000841.1:513165-592122 GCA_013400195.1 Aramus guarauna | reverse complement strand
AAAAAAAAAAAAAATCCCTTTTACCAAGAAAATCAGCAAGAACTGGACAATACCTATGGGTAACTCCCATTTACCAGTTCAAGCTACACTGAAAAGAGTAATCTTCTCCCAAGTTATACCCTGCGCATTCCTGCGCTATCTCCTCTGCCCACACCTCTGTCAGGCCGAGGAACAGCTCATGCATTCCAGGGGCTCTGATGCAGGCTCCTTCGCCATCGCCGCGTGTCAGCACTCGCTGTCCTGCAAACGCAGTATCCTCTAGCAGAAACGGCCTTATGTGCAGCCGCAGGGGCACATTCTTCAGCTTCCCACATCCCAAGTTTCTCTGATAAAGAGCAGCAACTCCAGCCCAGGGATCACAGCGCAGTTCTGAGGTACAGAACAGGAATGGACAACACGGGGGCCCCTCTGTACTGATGCACACATCGACCCACGTTTCTATAAATTTGAGTCGCACTCAGCCCCCTTAAATAGAGTGAAGGTATTAAAAAGAAAGGAAAGAAAGATATTTACATGTATCTTCCCATGCATCTCAAAACATACTTTGTTCACTCCCTTCTTCCTGTGCCTTCTGCGCATCTCAAAAATGCTCTTGGATTAAGGTGGCACAGTGAAGCAGAACACATCATGAACTAGTTTTGGAAAAACCTACATGACAAGGCATCAACAAATTCACATTTGCGAACTCGCATCAAGCAGCTTTTTAATGTTAATTTTTCCTCAAGCAGTAAATTGTTTTCCACTCTTCATAAGCAGTCTAGGAATTTTTGTTTGTTTATTTTAAAGTGAGGTAATTTAGAGAAATCTAAATTTGCTTTCCTCTGTTAAGGATAAGGAGAAGCCTTCTGCTACTGAGTGTCCAGCATAACTCCAGCCTGTGCAAGGGCTAGAGACACATGGCGTACTCAGTCAGCTCAAAGATGACAGCGTTAGTGCCAGAAGAGAGAAAATTACACCTCAGATTTCCATATGCAGTTCATCTCTCAATAACTGAGGATGAACTAGTAAGCCATGCCGATACTCTATTGATAATGCTTTGATTTGCTTTAAGTAGATCAAAAGGATGGTGGTCAAATTTTCTTCTACATCTCATCTACTGCTGGGGAGGAAATGGAAGCGTACTTCAAATGCCTCAGATATCAGCCTTTCCTTTTCAACGGCTGAAATCCACATCTGCGCATCCATGAAACTGCACGCTGCCTGTAGCTCTGCTTCTTGCATGGGACATCTGGAAAGCGAGTGACACTGCAGACAGCATTCTTCATCCAGCCACCGCACAGAGCAAACGCCTTCAGCATGCAGCCACAGAGTCCCATCTCCCCCAGCATCCCTAATGCCACGTCCCTGATAGCCCAGACACAGGGTCATCAGGATGAGATATCCATGCGCAAACTACAGTATTTCCTCTAACGCAGCTGCAGAGGAAAGGTGTCTGCACCTCCCTCGTTCTTCCCCACACCCCACTAGAACTGCTACTGGTTTTCCTGTCTTAGGCAGCAGAAGATTCCCAGAGGACTGGCAAACAGAAATAAAAAGCAAGATAGTCATAAGGACAGGTCTAAAAGACAACACGGACTTTACATGATAATCATGTCTCAGCATAAGACAAATTGCAGACCCCTCATTTGCAGAATGACACACCATTCTTCAGCTCATTTTTCTTAATACCTGTCAGATGCTGAATTCAAATCCTTGAATTTCGGTGTCCCCTAAGACAACAACGGGAATTGCATCTCCAGAACTGAACCCTGAGCTCGCTGACTCATCTGAGCAGCCCCTCTGCAAAATCCCTGAATCCAAAGTTTAAAAATCTCATTAGGTTCAAATAAGTCTTCTCTCCCACACCTCCAAGAGTAAATGCAACTCCAGCTCACAAACAGGGAGACGGCTTGGGGCAGTAACCCAATCCCTGGCAAGACAGTTTTACATTGTGAGTAACAGCAGAGGAATGGGGAGCTTGGGTATATTTATCCTATTAAATAGCCTTTCAAAAGAAACATTTGCAATGCTCTACAAGAGCTGCATCAAAAGACTTGTTGGAGCCTTGCTATAGGTCTTCTCACTGCCCTCCAGTTGGAGTCTGGAAGGGATGGAGAGCCCAAAGAGCAACACTCATGCCAGGAATTCCCTTTTTAACAGCAGCTTTGACTTTTCTCAGCAAAATGGAAGAGCATTATCAGAAATAAGAAAACCGTGAACAAACAGGTGAATGCAGGTATTGACTTCCAGGTAAAAGAATGGTTCTTAGGGCATTATATTCTAATCAATGTTTTTAAATGCAAACAGATCAGAGACTACAAAAGCAATAAAGTACAAAGACTACATTCAAAATGAGACCTTAAATATCTGAAGTGTAATTAGATGCTCTTAAAATCCTGAAGTTCTCTGGTTCACATACATACAAAGCATGTGAAATAGCTTGGCTTACTTTCTAAAACATTTTGAGAAGGAGTTTTCCAAAATGTAACCAATATGTTGAGAATGTGGTTAGAATACAGGACACATAACAAGTCTCAGCTCTCAGCTCTCTCGTGAAGCGGGGACAGATTGTTATTTAAGACACAGGAAAATTCAAGGCACAAATGATCAGTCATTTGCCAAGACCTAACAACTGCTGGCGTACCAGCAGTACAGAGCAGCCATCGGTATTTTTACTTCACATTGTCTACACCTGCCTAGAGGAAGTTCAGATGACATGGTCAAAAAAANACAAACAAAAATTCTGCTATTTCTTTAATGTATTCAAGTGACTGAAGTTTACTTGAAGACTTGTGCTTTCTTGTTATCAAGGTAATGGTGCAAGTGTCAATGCCTTGTGTCATTGCTTAATAAAAAGAATGTCCAGACTAGTACCAATACATGGTATGGTGAACTCAGATAGAAGACAATATACATGAAAATCCTTGAAGCTTCTCTGTTCCTTGAAGCCAATACTTGTCCCTTACACTAAGCAAGACTATGCATTTGTGGCACTGATTTACAAAGTTGTGTGAGGGCTCCAGAAAAGCCTAACAGCAAAAGCAACCATCTAGTAGTAGTTGTGCCTAGCTACACCAGGCTGCATAGACAAGCTGAACAAGAATTCACCCTGTGAGAGACAGAACTGCTTTCAAAATCACGTGATGGCAGCCACCGTGAATCCCATCTATGCCATAACTCGAATATGGACAGCGAAACCAGTTAGCTTTCCCCAGTACAGCAGCCCACGCACCCAGCTCTGACCACTATCAGCGAACGTCTAAACAAAGACAAGACACTGCGCTGCGAGATGTGGTCTACATGATCAGCTGCAGCAATGATTGTGGCTTCCTGTCCCAACCACTGAGACCCAAGCTGGAGACTTTATTCCAGAGCTCATGGCCAACTAACTGCTCACAACTAACATGCACTACTACCACTGCAAGCACAGGGTTGTAAGAGAGTGTGCAAATATAGCCTGTTTAAAGCAATTTCTGTAACTGCTTATCAGTAACTACTCACTGCACATTTGGGGATAAAATGCAAACCCTTCGAGAGCTCTGGCTGTGGTTGCAGCAGAGCTGACACCACCACATGCAGCCAGCGTAAGGGAAGGGCCCAGCAATCCTCCCTTCCCCCAGCATGCAAACCCACACTGGCCCTGGAACTCGCCCCTCTGAGGGGCAGGAGGGCTATTTGTACCTGTGCTGAAAAAATCATAGGGGTCACTGCAAGATCCTTCCTGGAACCGGCCACACCACTTCCTTTGAAACTAACACAAGCATTTCACTCACACTCAGACCTGCTCTGTAACCTCAGCAATAGCATATTTGTCAGCACGGTGAGGGTGCTAAAGTGACAGCATCACAAGAGGTCAGCTAGTTCCTGCGTAACCCAGCAGCAAGGCTTTCAAGGGCATAGAGACACGCCGTAGGAAACTAGCTGACCAGTTTGAAGCTTCACACCAGCAGTTCCTGGGAACCACAGCCCCATTCCCTGAGTGAGCATCTCAGACTCACCTCTTGTCATCTTTGATGCAAGAGCCTGGGAAATCCTTCAACTGCTGGCTCCGTTCACATCAGCAAGTTGGCAGGAAGGTAACCTAATCTTAACCAGACCCACAGGGCATGGGATCATCGACGCAGCATGCAGGCTAAGCAACACTGCCACTGCGTTAAAGATCCGAATCAGCAGCGTTTCCTGGATGAAACAAAACAAATCCACAGCATGCTTTCGCCTACAGTCCAAGCTGTGTGAAGGAACCACAAAAGATTTTCCTGTAGGGCCAGAATTTTTCCACTTAGCTCTTGAACACTAAATTAGACCCCAGCTCAAACTGGCTGAGAGAAATGAACCACCACCTACAAAAGAAGTCACTCTGTCTTCCTCCAGCTTCCTTACAAAAACTTTCATCCCCTTTCTACCTCAGAACAGTTTGTCAGATGGCTGAGATAATGGCAAGTCAAGTCTCACAAAGCACATAACTGCTTACACAGTCAGAGAAATATTCCTCAATACATTATAGGTTTGCTGAGCATCGTCACACTGGAAGTGATTTGTCATTTAAGTATCATCATCTTTCAGAAGAGATATACGAGATGCTAAAAAATAAAAAAATAAAAAGTAGTGAGGTTACTAGACCAATTTCCAAAGAAAATACTGTTTGAATATGGGGTTTTTTGGGTTTCAGCCAACAAGCTGCTAAACTAAGTGTAACTTTTTCAAGTTCTTCTTCAAATTAACCTAAGCTGTTCACTCCACTTCCATGGCTATCACATTTGGAAGCTGTCAACAAAAACATCAGGAAGAACAAACTCTTACTGGCATTGAAAAAATCTAAGGACAGAAAGCACAGAGCAAATCAAGGCCATACAAATTCAGTTTAAGCTGGCTGTTGTATTCTTCACGTATTGCCTCCAAAAGGAATTCTTGAACTGACTTGCAGCACTGTGACATCTCTGGTTTCAGAGCCTGCTCCCTCCCTCCCCTTTATTTCTCATTTCCAGAAAGTGCTGGGGAGGGTGGGAGGGAAGGGTTATTTCCTGTCATATACAGCATCCTCTTTTTTTATAGCATGACTTTCTCCACACTTGAAGTGAAGAGACATCTTATATTTACTTCCCTCTGTTTATAGCCCTGAGAGGCAAACAGCTCATGCCAGGAGAAAACACCCTATGCTAAGACCTGGTGCCTTAGACTGAATTCATGTTCCAGCTTACTAAACAAATAAATGTTTTCAGTTTCACAGCTACCAAAGGCTTCTGAGAATGCCAGATCCCCAGCTACGCCAGCCTTGACTGCCTCTGTATAGCCATTCGCCGATGACCCACACCTGTGGGAAGCTTGAAGAAAAAATAATCTCTTGCATGGTTCCTTTCTATCCAGATTCACTACACTCTGAAACTAAGTCCTGAACAACAGGAAACAATTACCAAAGATGGATAAGCTTAGTCAAAAAGTTCTTCCACTGCTCTATGAACAATCTTCAGGAGGGTCAGGAAAAGTTTGTAAAGGGTTTGCAAGTCATAGCTCCAGCACATCCTGTGACACAGCGCATGCACAAGCAGTAGGCTCAGCTAATCTCAACACTTGTACAATGTTTAAGAGCACAAAGCCAGGTTCTGGTTTACTGAACACAGAAGCTGGAAATTGCACAAGAAAAGTTACTTTTCTTTTACTTTATTTAGTACTCCAGCTCATGACCTCCAGTGATTCAGACCACCATGATTTAAGTACTGCTGTCCTCAAATGATTGCCCCACCCACAAATTACAGCACTAATAGCAGAAGTGGAAGCCATTTTCAGCCACATTTTTCAGTCACAGCAGCTGACAGCTCCACACCCTAAACCTCCACGTATTCAATTTTTTATTGATATAACAGGCTGTGACCTGCAGCAACTATAGGCAGTGAAGTCTGCAGCCACTGCACCTGAATTCCAACAAGGATCACAAATCAGAATCCTCATCCCCTAACATTCACACCTCCTTGACAGCACAAAAAAATCATCTACCTTTCAGAAATGGAGAATTGATATGCAGCCCTGAACAGCCCAACATAACATGGCAAGTCCACGTTACATTAGAATAGAAAGCAAGTCTGACTCTCAGGCCTGTACTAAAAATACTTAAGTTGGAATTTCTCGGTCTGAATCTGCAGCCTGCTATAAGCTCCACCTGCTATCGAGTCTTTTGTCAGAATCCTCTCCTTTTGGAAGCAAATAGACTGGTGTTCCTACGAGCAGTTATAGTTAGCCCTATGAAAGATTACGAGGAGCAACAATCTGCACAAATTACAGAGTCTCCATCTCTCTCCCTGTGTGTCAACTGCCAAACTGGAAACAGCTTTGGTCTCCAAGGAAGGTAAGTATAGCCTCTGACTGTCATCTCCTAGAGTGGCTCTTCTTGTGCAAGATCTATTTCTGATCTCCGCCTGACAGCAAATAGATAGGCATTTCCAGGAAGTCCCAGACAAAGGCATTAGCAAATGGCCAGTATTGACCTAACTGTCTCTGGGAGGGAGGCGAGTTGATTCAGACAAAAGGAAAGGACATTAGCTCTGTTCAAACACAGCAACACTCCAACTGAACAAGAGTGAAATGGCAACCTGGTTGAGTTTGGTGGGAGGAACAGACTGGAGTGAGTGTAAATGTTTTACACTAGCAACTAAGCCATTCATACCGTCTCAGTACTGACCTGGGCTGGACTTCAGCCATCCTAGATGGAAAAAAAAATTTAAATTAAAAACATTAGCCACCAATACACTAACCTTTTTAGTCCTCTATTTATCTTTAGGCGCACAAAATAGTTAAGTTAACCCTCCCCATTTATTTGCTGCTGGCTTCCCTCAGCAAGTTTCTAGAAATTGGGATCAACATTCCAATGTCCAACAAGACCTGCTCTCCTCTGCCAAAACACCAAAAAAAAGAAAAATCATGAAAACCAAACAAGCAGCAACTGAACTGACCCCTCACGGACAATTTCCCAAGGCCTCTGATCACAATACCAGCTCCCTTGTATTCCTACAGGAAGAGGGGCTCAGCCAAGCCAGCTATCTGAGGAACCAGATCCTTCCTGCTACATCAGCATCCAGCTACTCCACAAGCACTAGGTCAACCCACAGCACGCACTGGCATTTTGCAAACATCTAACAAATCTAGTACAAAAGGGACTCCCATTAAACAGAGCAAAGAGTCCAAGGATGAGCATAGAAACAGCAGGAAACAAGATACTGTAGATTTTAAACCACACCTCTGGTAAACAAAACAAACACAAGCTCAGGGCTCAAGACATTTCTCATCCCTTGGCTGATCAGTCAGGCTAACACTCATGGAAATAGCACCAGTGGGCACTAAGAGTATCACAGTACTGGGAAATGTATCGTATCCTACAATTCTGCTACAGTGGATGCCATTCCAAATCCATGCTGCCCTCTCCAAGTCAGGTACATCAGGTTGATGTTATATAATTATTATCTTGCCAAAAGTCGGCTTGCCATCCTTGCGCAATGAAAGGAAAGACTCCATCTACCTATTATTCTTCCTCCCTAGCAGCACATAGAGCTACTGGGAAAGTTATTCATCTGTCTTCTCCAGCAGACTAGCTTTCTTCCTTCAGTACGGAAGTACGCTTTTTAGAAACCTGAACTGAGCAATTTGTTCTCACACCTTTCTGGAAAAGACAGGCTGAGAATGGTAACAACTACAAGGACAGCAGAGCAGAGTGAAAAACACTGCCACCATTTGTGTGCCAGACCTTGCTCAGCCCTGGACTATGGGAAAAGCTGCCAAGTGCAGAGGTGTGTGGCACCCAACTACTACCAAGCAGCCCTTCGCACGCCCACTGAAATAAAGGGTAGAAAACGGCATTTTTTAAGCCTTGGGTGGACTGTATTTGGTTGAGATTTGCATAACTGTAGGCAGTTGGGTCTGACTTGAACTGAAGTTTGTCATAAGCAGCACTGAGGTTACAACACATGCTAATCCAATACTGGATAACTCTTCTGAGCAGCTTCTAAGCAGTAGCTTAGTGCCATAAGCAGCGGCAAATCAGAACAGTGTGAACACACAGCACTGGTTTCCAAATCTTTGGGCAACAGCAACCCTCGTTTGCCTGCACTCCAGAGCCCTCGGGTGAAAACAACAAATGTGTAAGTTTGTAAGAATACACCCTACAATGGCTATAGAGTACTTATGACTTGGAGATGACAATTTGGGAACCGCTGATTCCAACTCATCTAGGGAAGGAAAATATGTTATATCAGGGTTTACACAGGAACCAAGCACAGGAGTTCCACTGGACAGGGAGCACCACAGAGTGAAGGATACAATTTCACAAGATGCAGAAAGGCAAATTAACTGTTTACCACTGCCAAAAATGGAGAGGGTTTTACTCCCTCTTCCAGACACGTGCTGCTGCCACTTACTTGTGTTGGCTCTGGTTCTCACAAGACCACTCTGTGAGCCAGGTCAACAGAATATATACACAGCCAAAAAAAAACCTGTTTTCTTCTGGGTCAGAAAAGAGAGATGAGCACAGCAGCCAGCAAGAAGCAAGGGGTATGTCCAAACAGCCAAAGGAGCAGAAAAGGAGTAAGGATGAGTGAAAGTAAAGCCATTCCCCCTTTTAGCAGCAGCAAGCCATTATATTTACTCAACTGCCAGCAGGACCACCACCTCAGATACCCTAGCATCTTACCCTAGCATCTCACCTTTGCCACACAGATAACCATAGTCAAGAATAAGATTGCTAAAGATCACTATGATCCTACCCATATGCATCTGTAAAAATGGGTTTGGACACAGTCAGAGACAAAATACTGTCAGAGCTCGCACATTCTAAGTTAATTATCTGCCTTTTTAAAAGTAACAAAAACAGGAAAGCATGTGGACCCTATAACCAATAAAGGGAAGGGTAAGATTTGCATGGCTATGCAAGAAGACATGAAACTTAAGGGAGGAAAAAAAATAGCATCTTTTAAACAGTGGAAATCCTATCCAAGCAGCATAAACAGATCTGAATAGAGACCCATCCAGGCAAAGTGCCAGTTACAAAATTTGAGACACACATAAAGATGATGAAATGAGGGACAGAAATATTAGTATAAATTCTGAATTCATTAGAAACATTAGAAGCACAAATTCTGCCCATGAGATGTAAAATGCCCTGGCTATCAGCAAAAGGAGGATTCCAGCAATAAGGAACAGGGACACTAAAGAGACAGTGCAACCGTACGGACAATGCAATTGTATCCATAGTTAGCACAATCTTACTGAGGTATTCCTATCCTGAAGGCTCTTAAATGGGATATCAGAATGCAGACCTGAGAGATTTTAGTCCTTGAAGAGAGTATTTTTCATTAACTCCAGCAACTTCCCATTTAGTAAGTAACAAGCATTTTCTCCCAAGAGCATAAGTGCAAAGAACATTCAACAAATGCAAATCTACCCTTAAAAACCAATGTATCTCAAGTTTGAAAAGCCTGTGCCTATAAGGAGAAAGTCCCAGCAATTCTCATCCAGATACTGGGGATGTCAAATAAAAGGTTAGTACATTGACAAGTTAAAAAGACTTGCTGGCTTGATCTGCCAACCACTCTGAGGCGAGTTGTTTCCCTTTTTTTTTTAAAAAAGCAACTTTTGTCAAATGTGGTATGTGGTTTAACTGGCTTGTTAAAAACCTAATTACTAAGGAAGTACTTTCAAAATGGTGGATTTTTCTTTTTAAGAAGTTTTCGTTTCTGCAGGGGTTCTCTGCAACAGAGTGGGAGCAGACTTGGAAGCAACACTGAACTCTATAAGCCAAAAAGTCTAAGTCATCATCAGCAACTGACTTTACACAAAGCACTGCCAAAAGCACAATGTAAACTCACAGAGCAGGGCAGGGGGAAATGACAACAAAATATTTAACATTTTTCAGTCATGTGGATCTTAGTACTAGTTATAACTATAATAGGTAGAAAGTTATAAAATGAAGCTTTCCATCTGATAAGCATTCTACTAGAACTTAAAGATAACCCAAATAATTAGAGACAGTGGGCAAGCAACATCTCTGAAAGACAACAGAGTACAAAGGGCCAAGCAGCACATGGTTAAAAATCTAATTAAAACAGCTTCTTTTTAGTTAAAAGCATTTTCTGGAAATGAAAGGAGGACAATATTCCAGAAATGAATGTGGGAACTGGTCCCCCAGTCTACTTTGGGAGAAGATGTGGGTGGTAATTTGATGGAGATTGCTGATGGCTCTACAGCTCTGCATTATTTTTTATTTATTTTTTTTAGCATTGGCAGAAGAACATGGCCCAAGAGTTTCACAATGTCATGAAAGAGGCCCACTGAAAGAAACCGTTAAAGCCAGACAGAAAACTAACATTTTTAGAACTGAAATATATTGTAGCCAGTGGATGGAGAAGAGCTGGAGAACATTTAAGGTTTTCTTGTCTCTTCCTACTATGAGAAGGTAGATGACGTATCATTCTACCTATCATCTGGCATCATGACAGAAGTAGTAGTTACAAGTCTCTTGCTTGTTTCATCACCAGCAAGAGAAATGGTGAGGATTTCTTTTTACCAAGAGCAGTATTAAGAAAGCAATTAAACACATGACAGTTTCTTCATTTCAGTGCCTTGCACAGAAGTTGTCATTTTATAAGACAAAGAAAAAATTTATTCTGTCAACTGAAGGGTGTTTTACTCACAAGAGAACGCATGACCACAGAAAACTGCAATTAAAAATAAATATTACAAAGACCAAAGAGAAAGTAGATTTTTGAGAAGATGAGTAAGAGAGACCAATCTCCAGCACTGACCAAAAATGGAAATGCCAGCAATACTGAAATAGAAGCAGCATGAGAATAAACTTCCTTTTCATAGGTACGTGAAATAAATTCTTCTTCAAATTACTTTCTAAAAAAGGGTTTTCAGCATGATCTCCGATTGTTTCTCCATCAATCCTATCATAAAAGTCAACAATCATCTGAAATAATTGGAGAGAATATTTTGCATTAGTGTACAGAAGTCAAGATTCACAGCCCCTACATTTCTGCTTTGCTGAAAATTAAGTTGACTTCTTTGTCTCCACTCATCATATTCTTCCCTGCCATACACTGAACTAGGGCACAGTGAAAATTTGATTCATTTTCCTATCAAGTACCTAGATGCATATATATTTTATATGGACATGTACCTACTCACATCACTATCATCTCATTACTGCTGGGTACTTGAAAATTAATCTGATCCACTTCAGAACCACACCGGCATTCACAACCCACAGAGAAACAGAGAGACAAGGCTCTTCCCCTTACACATTCAATGTACAAAGACAGTCTCCCACACATGCACAGCAGTGCAACTGCCTGCCCCCTCCCTGAGAACAATATTCCACTCTGTGACAAATCCGAGCCTAACTGCTCAAAGCAGCTGGAAAATACACTAACTCCCCCCCAAAAAAACAGAACATAAAAAAAATAGCTGTTGCTGCCAAGCAAGCACTGAATACACTGCATTCCATTTCATTAAAACAATTACTCAGAAGCCAGCCAAGAATTACATAAAGCTTCCTCCCTGCACCACCCTCAGCCCCTTCTCTTCAACCCTCCTCCCCAGCACGCAAACAGCTTCCCAACTCTGCAACAAGAGCGATACCGCTCTGCAGAAAGCGGCACCAAACGCCTCGCGTCGCACCGGCTATTCCATCCCACCCCACCTAAAGCAGTTTTCAAAGCTAAGCAGCACAATCAGAGGACTGTAGCAGATCCAGACAGCCTTGAAGGTCTGGGAATGTCACACCACCCTAAGCCATACCACGGTGATCTGTTTCATGTACTTTTCTCCCTCACATTCGATGGTAAAGTAGCATTCAACAAATTAAGCCCTTAACCAACTCCTACAGAAAAGAATAATGATAACCTAACAGATTTTATCTGTAATGCACATGACCAAGGCTTTTAAGCGTGATCCCAAGGCAGAAGGTGCTGGAGGCGCCAGATTTAAGCAATTAAGAAGTGCGGGAGCAGCGTGCCAGAGCAGCTGTGCGTGTGAGGCACTGCCCAAGGGAACTGCTCAGGACAGCCAAGGAGCAAATCTCAGATTAAGCACCAGCAGGATAGATTGAAAACTACAAACTTAGGGTTATAAGAATCTGACTGACAAATTCATCCCAAACTCGACACAGCCATTCCACAGCGCCCAGCCTGACTGACAGCGCTGAGCTCCTCACATTTCACAGCAGAAATAAAAGGCAGCTTCTTCTGGCCAACACCGCTCACCCACCCACAACACTGAGTTGGCCACTGATAAGAGATTTCATGACGTGGATGAAATGGCATTTCGTTCCCTCCCCCAGTGCTCCAGCTCTCTGCAGGGATCCTGTCTAACTGCTGGAGCTGCTCGCAGCCAGGCAGAATAGTTCCAGCTGTGTATCACACTGCCTAACCAGACCTACACAGCCCAAGAAAATTCTCCCACATAAAACCGTAACAAACAGAGGGAGAGCTGCAATGCAGAAGTACTACTCCTAGGCACCTCACTCTCGTGGACCACCTCCACCCAAAAAGGATAATTTGCTAGCAGAAAAAAAAAACAAAACAAAACAAAAAAAAACAACTAGTCCCAAGGCAGCTGCCAGTGCTGAGGAATAAGGAGCAGCACACATAACTAATGGCCAAAGACGACAAGGAGCAGAGACGACCAGCCAAGCCATCATCTTATTCCAACTCATGGGGCACCAGTAACCTCAACTACATGCAGATAGCCTTAGGCTCTTTTGTCTGACCCAGTTGAAATTAGTGGCTCCAACCCAAAAGAAATCTTCTCAGAGAGAAGCCTTGAACTTGTTTAGAACCATGAAAGAAGATAGAACAAGGGAGTATTAAGCCCCTAATCCATGGCAAATCATTTACAGCCCTCCTGCCCACGACCTTTTCTACTTCTGGCTTGTTTTGCTCCCTCCTGCTCTTAGAAAAACCCAGCCTAATCACAGTCCTTGAACCACCGCAAACTTTCCTATAGCACAAAGTGAAATTCTCTGCTCACTGCTCTTCAGGGATGGAAATAAAGCAAGATCCTATCAGGCATCTAGACAGATACAGGATTCATTCTGTCTGCCAGCTCAATTTTGTGACAAAAACATGGGATCGGTTTATTCCTGGAGACCCCATACAGTCTGATTTATAGCTGAGCTGTTTAAAGCACAATTCCCCATGCAAAGTATCATTCAGAAAGTTTATTCTCTGGAGCGCTATTTAGTTTTTTTGATGTTCTTCACATCATTTGCAAAATGTTAGAGGTTTAAACACGTGCAATAAACAGTAAAAAATAAGAAATCAAGCTACACTCCACTGCATGCTGTCACTCAGACATACTCAGCAGCTCACCCAGCAAAGCCATCATATGCAAGTTTGGTGTAGATAATAAGAACGCTGTGAGAAGTGGCACAAAAAACTGCATTTAAAGACTTTAGACGACCCCATCATCATTTAAAGAACTTGAACTAAACTTGTTCACAGTGTAGAGACAGTCCAGCACAGGGAAAAAGGAGCCAAGCAGTAACAACACAGGCTGCCTCCCCCTGTGGTCTGCCATAAGTTCTCTTGGATCCTCAGCTTGTAGATGTGTCAAACTGCTTAGATAGATTTCCCATGTAAATTCAGAATAATGACCGTCTGCTACATGAAAAAGCCACATTTAGGTGAGCAGAAAAAGAGCTTAGTAGACTCCTAAACAGCACACACACATAACCTCAGCGACTCAAGTTCCTATAACTGAAACACCAACACCAAACACTCCACAGCACTCCAGTTACCACATCTACTTTGTTTGCTTCATCGGGATTTAAAAACATACATACACAGAAGAGAAAGCATGGAGTTTAACACCAGTCAATCGAGGGAGACTGTCCCCAGCCAGTTGGTTTCTCCTGCTCTGGAGCCATTTGCAATGAGAATAAGCACGAATGAGAAAAATAGCTGAGAGCGATATGAGAAAGTCATCACCCACCTCCTATTTTTATGGTGTATCTTTAGCATATGACATTCTTTGAATGACTTCACGACGCTCTGTGGTAAAGGGAAAGACTAGAGTAGGACTACTGTGGGGAACTTGGAAGGGAAAGGAAATCTTTTCTCCCTACTCACAGCCTGTCATAACAGAGGATGAAGAAAGGATGAGCAATCAGAAAGGCAGAGAGGGAACATTGAACAGGGCTGAGAAGAGAATAAAAACTTCTAAATCTAATTCCAACTTGCCATTATAAGCTTTTCCAGCAACGGTGACCAGCGAAGTTTGAAAGAGTTACTATTCTGATATATTCAGCTGGAAGCTATTTCAGAAACACAAAGATCTCAACAAACACTAACCGTACTTTGCAGGTAAGGAGCTATTATCCCTATTTCACAGACAGGGAAACAACATGTTTAAAGTCAGGACAAGTTTTTGAGGCTGTGGATAAATGGTTACCTCATGCGAGATTAAACATAACACACGGCTAGACAGGTGGCCTCAACTACTTACCAGCCCACTGTCCATGTAAAAAAAAAATCCAGACTTTCAGAAGAATCAGCTGATCCAGCTAACTGCCCAACGGTTACTGTGGGCACAAGGAAAGGACATGAGGGAGGCGTACACAATACACTTGACAGCAGCCAGCAGTTAAATCATGTTCAACCAATTTGAAATCACAACTTCCACTTTCTCTCCAATCCATTTAATGTCAGCCCAAAATGGAAAGGAATGGTACCACTCCTTGCTTCTACATGGCGCTACATCTTGTTATCTTGTCAGAGGGTGAGACAGTTCAAGCTTGTTGATCCAATAGCAAATCATTTATTCAATTTGGGCAAAAGAGCTGGTTCTCCAAAAGACCAAAAATTTGAACCAATTAGCTCTGGAGTGTGATACTCACTAAGCAAGCAGCAAGCACACAAGAGATGGGGAAGCTGGAATCACCGTTTTTGAGCACAATTTGAAACTAGATGAGACGCGAGGTGAGATTTTACAAACACTGAAGCAAGAACAGGACCCAAAAGTCTCCAGTTCCCTACCTAGCATTATGTAATAGCCTAGTACTCATGACACCTGTACTTCCAGAGCTTGTTATTAAACCTAAGTTAGTTAGGACAGGCTAAAGTCAGCAAGAAACTCATTCCCTAAACCTCAACTTCTCATCATAGCCTGGGGAAGCTTCCCACAGACAATGTCTCACTTTCAGGCAGCCGGAGCAGAAGAGCATCTTCATTAACAGCTTCCGCATCAGACAAAGAGAGACACAGAAGATCAGTACACAAAGGGAGGGAGGCGTAGTATGAGGCACAGAGCAACAAACTTGGAGCAGAGGATCCTATTCACTTGCAATGATTTTCAACTAGCACAACACAACTGAATTCATAATCTGAATTCTGGCTTTCTCCAAAGCTGCAGTAGATCCTGGATATCACAAGTAACACATTAGTCCGATTCCAAAAGATCTGTTCTGTGGCCATGGTCAGGCTTTCCTCCCCCTAGTTGCACAGATTTAACTTAAGGGATTTATATATGTCTGCCTTAGCAGTAGATCAGAAAAACAACTCTGATCTAAGGGCATTGCTACTGCTTGCTCTGCTGACAGACTTTAGAATTTTATCCGTCATTTCTGCAGTTTCACAACTCATTTCATAAAATAAATTTAACTTCAAGAGGAAAGAGGTGAGGAAAAAAGGAACTGGAGAAATTAAAAGGCCATGATTCCTGGTAAAGGAAGAACAAGTAGAGAGACAGTGTTAAAGATGATGTATGAGAAGTTACCCACTTCTTTATCTAGTGGTAGACGTGGTGTTGGAGGATCAATTTTAACCAGGAGGGCAGCTGAACACTTGGGATAAGTTGACCTCTCCCAGCAAGGGACAAAGGAGCTAAAGACAGCACAGAGTCCAGCCTTTTCCATGGAAATAGAGCAACAAGAAAAGAAGCCTCTCTCTGCATCGCACACTGCTCGAGGCAGAGGACTCCCTGTCTGAGTCTCTCAGGACAATGAAGTCCCTGTTTTACAAGGGGTCAGGACAGCTAAGAAGCTGAAACAAGTCAGAACCCCATTGTGCAGAGTATTAATTCTGTTTACAGTCTTCTCGCCCAGCAGCAGGAATGACTCAGAAACCTGAGCCAGTAGAAAGCCAAGGGACCAAATTACTTTACCAGCATTTCCCCCCCATACCATTTCCTGGGTGTAGCTGACCAGAAGTAATTTCACACTAAACTTTCAGTCAAATAACTGCATATGATTTTCAACTGAAGGAACTGAGTCAGAAGCAGGCAAGCACTTCCCTCAAAAGAGGGACGGACAGCACACCCCTGCAGAACACAGCAATCTTCCAAATGTTAGGAGAGATGACAGATGGAAACACATGTACCTCTCTCCACACTCCCATGAAAAATCAATGGCAAGATTGCTTCCTTTAAAGTCAATCTTGAGAGGATTAAGCCCTGAAGAGAGGGTGGGTTAGAGTTCCTAAAACAGAGGGGAAAAAACTTTTAAAGCAAAATCTCTTGTGCCACTGAACCTTTGTGCCCAGAATTTTGAAGCCACACTGCTAGACAAACGTTCTGCAAAAGAAAAATCCTTCCAGAAGTGAGCAAGCACACCTAAACTAAGAAGCTTACAGCCAAAACACTGCTATAAATATGTTCTTACTCAACAGAAATAACTTCTTTGTAAAACAGCTTTTACAAGCTTTAGTGAATGCTTTTTTTTGATTGCAAAATCCAGTTAAGGATTTTCTGAAGCCTTAAAAAAAAAAAAGCAAGCAGTAGAGAAGTGAGAATTTCAATGCCATCAAAAAAAAAAAAAAAAAAAAAAGACTTCACAGTAGTGTTTGCAAACAACCCCTCTCAGAAAAAGTCTGGAAAAAACAAAGTCAAAATCAAACAGTATCTGACTAAACCAAATGTAAAGTTTCCTTTCTCCCACTCCTCTAACCATAACATACATGACACGCTGCATGAATTAGGTTTCTTCTGCACCCAGCAGATCCCCATGGACTGTTCACACGTACTACTTAGACAAGGTAGCACCACAGAAACAAGAATAATTCAACATCTAATTCAGTATCTCAAATTGTCTGAAGCAAATACGTGTTGGTCACTTGCGTGCTGGAATCACAGCATGTAACAGTAACACGCTGTGCTTTGGTAATCCCCTGAAAGGGACGATAGCCCTGAGTTAGGATATTCACTCTTTAGGACTAAGTTTTACTCTCTGTGCCAATTTACAACACTGCAGAATGGCAAAGTCATTCAGCAAGCTTCCTGTCAAACTCCGCACATCCGCAAAATGTGCTTCCTCAGAGAGATTTGAGGAAGACAATCCGGACAAGTCTGGTCAGCTGCTCGAATTCACCATCTCCTCCCCTTCCCACAATGTAATATTCTGGTTTATACCCGGACCCAGCATCGAGTGCCCTGTGCCATGGAGGCTCCCCCAACTCAATGGGGTGCACGAGTTCCGCTTGCAGAGCTCTTTACAAGTTTCCTGTGTGAGCTGTGCACTGTAACACCACTTCTTCAACACTGAGAAGGGAAAAAAAAAAAAAAAAAAGCAACAAAGTTCTTTGCAACTCCAAACGAATCCCCCAAAGCAACACAAATCCATTCTCACAGATGTTTCCTAACCTCTCCAGCCCAAGCAGCATGAAATTGAGATACTTCTGGACCTCCATTTTACAGTGCACAAGTACACACTGATTAACTCCATCAGCTCCAGGAAGAGGGAGGAGATTTTTAATAGATTCAGGGAGTTAAGAACAGACACACCAACAGGTTCTATGAAGTGTTCCCTCATGGCCAGCAAGGTCCATCAGTCACCAGTCATTTCTGCACCACACAGATTCAGAAGCATGGTGTGGAAATATCTAAACTGATTTTATGTGACATCAGCTCTGAACCTGCAAGACGTATTAGCTCAGGCTCAATGCTAAACTACTTTTGGGTCAAAACTGGCCCTGGAAGCAGTGCAGCTATGTCCACCCGGTGTTGTGCCTGAACCAACAAGTCCTGCTGGACCAGCTTGACTCTGGACAGAGCCAGCGCAGACGTCTGTATCCATGGCACAGTTAATCCACAACTCAGATAATCCACCCATAGATAATGAGGAAAGAAAAACAAACAACTCTTACTTTAGTTCAAAAGTTTGACTTATTTCAGAGGAGTTGTATCAGCACAGCATTGTTCCCTTATTTTTCTAAAGCTGTTCACCTTGGGATGCATAAATAAGTGAGCAACTTGGGGGCTAACAACGATTTGCAGAGGGAAAATAGCTGCTGTGTCTTTCCATGGTGAATTTTGTACACCAAAGAAAAGCTGAGAGAGAGAAAAGGTCCCACTTTTTTTGTTCAACTGCTTACTGTTAGATAATCAGATCTTGTCCAGTCTGAAAGACTGCACAAAAATTGAGAAAGACATGGTGTAACTAAGACTTGATGAAATCAAGTTGCCGAGACAAAAAGTTCTATTTTAACAACCAGATCGCAACTTTAACTTTTGGTTGTGCCAATACATTTAACACCTCGGAAGAACAAAACAGACACAAATTCAGATCATTTTCAGAATTTCTTTGCAGTTCACTTCTAATCCTCCTACAGAGGAAAGGAAAAATGTGTTGAAACTGCAGTAGCCTATCGGCAAGTCACACTATCACTGTTCAAGGAACGCAACAATTGCGGCGGGCACAGCACAGCTCCCATGGCTGGTTACAGAGGACGTTGATGAGACACTGAACTGGCCCTACACAATGCTATCTGAATGCTCACCTTGAAGGGCCACTCAGCAAGTTAATACACGGACTGGGTGAATCCTGTTCTGACTAGCAACGCATTCCTGAACACGCTAGAAACTTGCTGAAGGAGCAGCACCAAATCTCCAAGAGATAACCGGGCTGAGGGATACGAGAAACGGTAAACAGAACTGTCTCCACTTAAAGAAACAATAGCCATGAGAAGAAGCTGCAGTAGAAATTCATTCTCTTTGAATCACCAGCTACTTCACTCAGACAGAGGGCGAGGTTTCACACCCTAAGAACGAATCCTTCATGGCACACCTTTCACCAGGAAGCCATACAGCTGATGGACTCTGTGCCCTGTAAGTTTTATCATTAGCCCAATTCAGAGTCTGTTTTCTGAAGGTGTGACCACCAACTTTATGCCAGCACTGTAATGTGAGCTTCCATGTTCAGAAATAAAACTGCAATTTTCCTGGAGCATATCTTAACAGGACGTCTGGTTTCTATTAAAGGTAGGATGGAAGTAACGGACTGCAGCCCCTCCCCAGTGTCTGATTTAATCAGTTTCATGAGCGGAACTCAGTCACCCTAATGTCTCCCAGAGCACAAGGGATTTTGGCAGATCCACCCCCTTTCCGGCTTGGTACCAAAGGAACTCAAACTCTCTAGATCTTTCCAGTGAGACCAGTTGCCTGACACTTCCCCGCTGCGCAGTTTTGGAAGGTTTTGACACACCTGGGAGAAGCGAAGGGAAGGGAAGGAGAAGCTCTGAGCCGGGCAGGGGCTGTGCTCCGCTTACCCCCGAGGGCTCCCCAGTGATCACTCTATACCCACGCAAAGTTACGGATCTCGCCCAAGAACAGACTCGAGAGGTTGCGGCAGCGGCAGCGGAGGACGCGTCCGCTGAAACCCGACCACACTCCGCGATGCCCCCGGGGTACGGGTCCGAAGGACGCCGTTCCCGGCCGGGGCAAAGCCGGGACAAACACCGGCGGCCCAGACGGCGGGCGGGAGTGGGTGGCGGCGGCCCCAGGGCAGCCCAACCGAGGGGCCTGGGGGCGGGCGGTGGCTCGGACCGGGCCGGCGCGGCGAGCCGGGAGGGCCTGCGCGGTCCGCGGGGGAAGCGACACGTCCNAGGAGCCGCCACAGCCCGCCGGGCCGGGCCAGGGCCAGGGCCGGGGCGGGGGACGGGACACGGCGGCTCCCCGGCCCCGGCCGGAGCTCCGGTGCGCAGGCCTCGGGGTGGAAAAGCGCCCCGGGAGACGCCGGGCGGGGCAGCAGCGCCCAGAGCTGCCGCCCGCGGGCCTGGCTGCAGCTCCCTGCCCTGGCGGTGGGGCTCCGAGCCGGGGGCAAAACCCGCCCTGCCGCAACAAGTCATCACCGGGCGAGGCACCGGCCTGCAAGCCCACGCGCTGCCGAGGCTGCCGGTGCCCGGCCAGGAACGCAACCCAAACCCCTGTCGTCTTCACTCCCCGGGAGCACGTCTCCCCGCCGAGGGCAGCGATGCGGGCGTGCCAGGCTCGGCCGGGGTGCTGCAGCCCGGGAGAAGCCCTGCACACTGCAGCTCCGTGCCGCAAAAGCCCTCAAACAAATCGGTGTTTCTGAGCCCCAGACGATTTACCTGATCTACAGGAAAGCTTGGGCAGGGGAAACCTTTCCTGAACAGTTTTCCACAAGCTGTTGCCACAATAAAGGAAAGTCACCACTGCTTCTCTTTTGCTCTGTTTAAAAACCCTGACAGCCCTCCTGGATTTATCATGTCATAGTGCATCTCGAGCCAACATTTCCCACTGGCTTTTCCTTTCAAACCACTACCAAACCCTGCTCCAAGGCAGCAAAGTCTTCAGCCTTGCCCGAACCACAGAGCAGCTCCACCCTCATCAGAGCTAGTGTTTACTCTACCATCGCGCTCTGGCCAAGTCGACATGGCAGCAAAAACAGTTGCTCAGCCTAAGTGTTCAGCTCCTGATCTGATGAGAGATACACCAAAAACTATCAGTGTGGGAACAGCTAAGGGTCCAGGAAACACGACTCTTGTAGCACTTTTCTTTACAAGACTACTACCGAGTCAGAGAATGTTCTCAGAGCTGAACAGCACGTGTCCTGTTGTCTAGCCTAGATTATGGGATTGCATTTTTATGAGGTCAGCTGCTTGCAGTCTCTGATGCTTTATTTTTCACTCTCTAGGCACAAACACACCCAGTTTCCCCAGCTAGCAAATTCAACGGACATCATTATTTCCTCTGTTAAGACATGCTATAATGAGAACAATCACTAGGGGGGCACGGAAATACCCCCTCCCTAGTCCCAGCCAATGCTAGCAAATAATCAACAGCCTCCAGGAAATTCATTCCAGGTTTTAGTCCAAATCCAGGACTTCTCAGAAAATTACGTCCTTACCTACATCTAAGTACAACACAAATGTAAGTAAAGACTTTCACCGTGTGCTTCACCATCAATGCCAAATATCTCACCTGACACCTCCCTTGCTGGTCCCCAAGCAAAATTTAAAACATTATTTGAAGGGATTGTTACGTTTTCTCAAAACCTATCACTGGCTGTACAATGATGACTTCAGGATGTGTCCCCACAGGTGGAACAACATAAACCAGTAGCATTTGCTGGTAGCACAGTGGACCTAAGGTCATCAGAAGCATATCCTTTCCTGGGATCCGTATGTTTCTTCTAGCAACATGTGACAGGCATCTGTCTTGACTTGGGCTGTACTGTTACCTCTGCATAAACAAAGTGTCCACTGTGCTCTCTTCATACTGTAGCCTAGTATGCAATTTTTATCTTCGGCTCCCTACAGCATCCTTTGGGAGCCTGGAAGTGAGTGCAAACCAAGCAAGCGGTTTCTATTCTGTCTCAGGACTGAAATTAACATGTCATAGCACCAATTAGGGTTGCACTCACAAGAAATAGGTTGTGTCCAAGCTGCTCAGTGTATTAAAAAAAAAAAAAAAAGTCATTGCCTCTCAAGCTTTGCCTGTGGCTTCAGCACTGCTATGAAAGGGTCAGTGAGGTGGAAGAGCAGAGCTGTCACATGAGTGATACTATCCTCTAGCAGTACGGCTTTTAAAACCAACCTTACTCTCATTGCACTCCTCATAGCCAGGTACTGTTCATAACTGAATTCTGCACACACAAACATTTCTTACTTAAAACTGCGAGTCCTTAGCCCTTCTGTGATAGCCTAAGGAGTAGGGGCAGGTTAAAACCCAAGCGGCTAAGACAGCTGCTCAGTGGTGTGGGCTCAAGCTCAACTCACCCAAACAACGTTCACCCTCTCCTGCCCTTGCTAACACCCTGGGACTCCTGTTTTCTCACCATCTACCAGCTCTCTGCCTCTGAAACTCCTAGTGACTCACCAACGCCTGCTTGCTGCTCAAGCACCATTCTTACGCAGCTGCTGGCAGAAGCAGCTGCTGTTCCCCAGTGAAGGCACCTTCAGCAAGCTCTTTCCCACCAGAGCAGCGGACCTGAGGCATGCCCAGAGGCTACTGGTGGGACCAAGGGGGAAGTGACGCTGAGAGCAGCTACATCCCTCATAACTGGTGCCTGCTGGGAAGCGCTAGGGAATGAAGGCAGGTGGTCCATCACAGAAATACACCAGAGAAATACTTCCTCTCATGTCGTGCCCTGTGATGAAGACGCATTACGACTCAACTTATCTTTCACAGAAGGTGCGACAAGAAGTTATTGCCCCCATTGCAGATGGGAAGCAGGGCTGAGAACTGGAAATAAATTCAGACAGTGAGTCAATATCAACCTAATGCTGGACTTCAGGACTTCCTGGCTCCACACAACTCAAGTGTTCAGAGTACTTGCTCAAGGCATCTTTCCCTCTTGTCAAAGCATCGTTTACCAGTTTTGGACGAGCTCCATAGAAGGGTGGCTTAACCCTCTGACCTCCGCACACTTGACACTCAGAGACTGGATCAATGAACTGTCCACCTGTCCCCTTCAGGGCTGTAATCTCAAACTGGCTGCCACCCAGAGGAGCGATCCAAGCTCATTTCATAATACCTCCTATGAAAAACACCCTCACTTAGAGCAGACAATCTCTGTCAGAGAACAGATATGAAGCTACACTGACTTGTAAGGCACGCTTAGAGCTTACCTGTGTACTTGTCGGAGAGTGACGAGAATGACTTCATTGCAGCGTGTGTCCTCTGCACTGTGCCACATGCACATCATGCAAGAGCAGGTAGCTCTTTCTGCAGGTGGATACATAAAAGGAAAAAATTAGACAGAGCTTTAGGTTTAACGCAACGGCAGTAAACCTTGACATGCAACTTGCCCATTCAAGGTCCAGCTTCACACTTGTTGGATCTATTACAGCAAAACAAAAAAACTTGGTTTATAGCATAAGATATAGGACATGACTTTGCAATGCAGAATGAAAGCACCATACCAGGGTATTATCACGGACAGTTTTGGCAGAAGAGATGCGAAACAATTGAGTGATAAAACCAATACTTATCAACACAGTTTACATGAACTAAGCAATTACATGAAGTGCATTACCATAAACTTTGGTATTTATCCGTGTGGCTTATTCTGCCAAAGGGTAATGGCATCCCTATGCTTCAGGTTTTGATTTCAAATTGATATTGCTAGCAATGAAGTACAAACTGGGGGGACAAATGCAATCTATGAGGTTTCACCGTCACTCTCTGGTCACTGTTGCACGCAATACCCCAGCATAGCTGAATGTCACAAATAAACCTGATAAAAGAGGGAACATTAATGTTCACTACTAAGTTTTCTACTCTGCCTAGTTATAGTTTAAAACAGCTGCCAGGCTCAGGGTCTCATAGGCAGGGTAGGAGCATCCGGATGGCACACACGACCATACAGAGGTAACCCGTCAGCAGCACGAGCCACATCTAATTCACACAAAGTGACCGTGGGCAGCTGCTGCCAGCTCCAGCAGAGGTTCGGCCCGGGGAGATGGTGCGCAATGGTTATTAGTCTCCCTCCCACAGGGTCTGCTTAGGTATTAAATAAGACAACAGCTGAAACTTAGAAATGGATGGGGTTTCCTTAACTCATAAAATAGAATTTTACACCAAACTGAGCAGCTGTTTTTTCCAGAGTACAGGTTTGGGATTTCTTTGACAACAAGGAGTCCTCTTTTTTTTTTTTTTTTTTTTTTTAAAAGCAAGTGATACCGATGGATACAGATTAACACACCCCCACAAAATGCAGTTTATAGCGCTGTGCACTGAAAGCTGTTCCCTGTGAGGTCTCGGAGCAGTTCTGGAACCAGTCAAACACAAGTTAGACATTTCCACCCCCGGACTTGCTCCAGACACGCCAGCCCTCTCCTTGGGGCCTCAGCCACCTTCGGGAAGCCGTGCTCCTCCAGGGATCCTCGGCAGCAGGAGCCTCAGGAGCAACGGCCAACACCATCCGGCATTTCACAGACCTGGTTCTCCCACTTAAAGTGACTTAAAAACTTTGTAACTTCTTCTCTGTTTCCATTTTTCTATTTTTCACACCGATATTCAGTCTCCGTAGAGACTGTCAAAAATTGCCAATGCCGACTATATTTCAAGTCGTCATGGCGGGGTATNAGGGGCCGCAGCCCAAGGCGGCACAGCCGAGCTGGTGACGAGCCCCACAGCCCCGGCCCGGAGCGAGTCGTTCCGCAAAAATCCCCGCCCAAATCAAGAAAACCCAACCAACGGTTCCTCTATTGCCTACTGCTCGGGATCTGCTTTTAACCGTTACGACGCAGCCTCCGAAGAGGCCCNGGGAAGGGGCTGCCCCGCCGCGGGCCCGGGCCGCGGGGGTTGGCCAAAACCCGCCGTTTTCCATCGCGGGCGGTAGCGCACGGAGTGGCGCAGCCCCCCACCCCCGGGAGCAACCGGGCGAAAGGGGTTTTACCGGGCGCGGGTTGCCCTCGCCGCCCTAGTGGCACCGAAGCAAAGTCACTACCCAACGGTCTGAAAACGCATTTAAACTCTTAAAACATGCACTAACAGCCTGAGGTCATCGGGACTCACGGAACTGCGGAGAAGGGGGTCGTGCCCCACGCCGCCGCAGGCCGGCAGGGATGGGCAGGGTGGGCACCGCGCACCAGGCAGGCAGGACGCGCTTCTTCCTCGTGATGGCAAAATTACACACCGCTATACACAGACTTGGGCACTTCTGGGCTTTGAGGCAACTGTAAAAAGCAAGAAAAATGGATTAAATGAATTAATCAATGGATTAATTGAACTAATTAGCAAGAGCTATTTGGAGAGCTTTGAAAAGCAGCCCAAAGTATTAGAAAGAGCCCACTGTGCATAAAATAGGTGAGCATCTAGTACCCGGTGGCTACTGTGCAGCAGTCTGGACCGCCTCCTATTTACTTGTTCTTCAAAAAAGCAAGAATCCTTTGAAAAAAAAAAACCAACCCCCTTATTGCCAGGTAATTCATACAGTTTATCATGTGATTATGGAGACTGACAACTGTGCCAAGCCGTGAGGCACCATCGGTTCCTGCCAGGGAGCACGGGATAGGCAGCAGGCAGGTCAGCGCAGCCCTGGGGTTGAAAACTGCGTGGTGTCAGCTCTGCAAAAGCACCGCAGGCCACAAGGACTCAAAGAAGTTCACACAAGGACTCAAAGAAGTCACCACGAGTAGCCACCCCTGCCCATTCCACGCGTAGAAAGGAGGATCTGCTGGATCAACTGGGAGATGCTGGAAGAAATCCTTCCCGCTAATGAGGTGGGACTAATCAGGGCAGTTCTGCAAAGATGGGTTGCTCAGCTCCACCAGCCCATTCCCACGGAGAGGTGGTCCCCATTCCCCTTCTGCGGCTGTCAGGTTTCACCGAGCCAGCAGAAACCCAGCTCCTGCAAAGCAATGACAGGTAAGGCAAACGATAGACTGAGCCCAGGAAGGAGTTGGTGAACTGCACGACTGGTACAAGCCCTTTGGGAGCCAAGAGTTTAATCCCAAAGTGGCTTAGGGCATCTGACTATGTCTCAGGAGAGGTCCTGCCAGATCAAAGAAACAGCCGCCCTCTCATTTTTCATCCATGCCCCCTCTGAAAGCTGCACAGAGACCACTTGTCCCATGCTGGCCTCTTGGGTTTCATCTGGCCACACCAACTACAACACAAGGCACCAGACTCTCATTATTTGTCCATCCTTGCTGCCACAGGCCCTTTCCACATCTTTCCCCCAAACCTTTCTCCTGTCATCCCCAAACGGACTGCCAGACAGATCCATCTCTCTGGGGCCAAGTGTAGGTACTAAAGGAAGAGTATCAGAACAGGGCAAGTATATCAGCCCAGCGTAGTCCCTCCAACAATTTACATCTCAGGGAATTCCTAAGCTAGAAGAGATGTCTTTAACAGCCCTCAGTGGGTTTTTCTTCCATTATTTCTTCAGTCACATTTTAAACCTAAAACCTGTTAGCATCAGTGGGAAGAAAATGCATGTTTTTATAAGAACAAGCATCTACAATGTATTTTATCAAAGCTATTAGTTGCATTTGTATCAAAGCAAATCTGATTTTATTCTTGTATGTTTCCTTGAGGGCAGCTAGGAAGCTTTTAGCATTTTCCAATTGATTTTATCAGGTGTCAAGAACTCGGGGTTTGTTTCCTCTTTGCAGCATGGGAATTGTAGTCGTTGTGCTTAGGGCTGCCTTTCGGTGTGAACTACATTTCCCAGAAAACTCCTCTCCCGGCAGGTCAGCCCTTTCCTTCCGCGGTCAGGCACGGCCGTATCATGAAAGGTAAGTTTTCAGGCATTATTCACCATATCACTCTGACTTCGTTACATGTGTTCGTTCGGCTGTTACCTCCCTCCCGCCCCCCTCCGGTCATTATTACAGCAGAAGGGACTCGGATGACGTGGGTGCCCTGAAATTCTGGCCTGGAACCATTTGTAGAAACCTGTTTACCTTCTACCTTACACTTGTCTGATCTCTCTGTGGAGCATCTTGGATGCATGTTAAAAACAAACTCTAGCCTCACATCGCGATAGGTATGTTTAAAGAGTTTCACTTATGTACAGTAGTTATTTTTTTTAATCTGAGCACTTTAATTTTAAAAGCAGCTTTGCATTTCACAGGAAATATTCTGTCCTTTATAAGTTTCTCTCCTACGCTGTCCTACTCCTACGCTTCACAGCAGCTCTCAAATGTATCTGTTATTTTTGCTGCTGGGCCTATGATCATCTTCTCTCTCTTGTGGGCCAACCCATATTATATCTCCATTTCATTCCCCCACAGAGCATTGCCTTCTGAGAGAGCTTTTGATGATAAGGGACAGGAATGGAGAATTTTCATCAGTTAAAGCAATTTAAACACTGCCAGACTGGCTTAACAGCCTTTGGGGAGCATCATGACAGAAGTTATTCTCAAAGCAAATTACATTTTATTTGGAGACTTTGTCCCTTCTAATTAATTCATATTGAAAATTAAACCTCTTCAGATGGAATGCCCAACACAACTCCTGCTAAACAATGAAACAAGGCAAAAATCATTGTGAACAGAACCCACTGCTTTGATTTAAAAAAAATAATTCAGGACTACGGAGGAAGTCCGATCTTCCCTGTAATTCAACTGATGAAGCAAAGCCTTGAGAACTGGAAATTAACTGAGCCAAATCTACTCCACCACTAGCATCAATTTAGCATCATGATACTTACAGCTGAACACCCAGACTTTAAATGCATTTAAATATTGCTCCATTTACTGTAAGATCAAGTACTTGAGGGGGACCAGGGACTTGAGGCAAAGCAATTCAGATGCAGCAGGAGTCTAAAATCCATCCAGGCACTGAAGCACAGGTCATCAAAAGTACTTAAGTGCAAACCTTTTAGACAAGTAAGCTCACCGCTTGAATACCTCTGACTTTCTCAGAGCTGCCACAGATCTCACAGGCACTGCAAGTTTCATTGATGAAACTGCCACATGCTTTCACCTTTTCACAGCTAACAAGTTGCAGAGCCCTCCTTCAAACCACTGCCTGAAAGACCCAAAAGGGATCTGATCTACCTGGCTGAGAACTCCCAGTGAGACCCAGTCCCTTAGGTGTCCTCCCAGTAATTTGTGATGGGGAGGGCAGAAGTGTGAGTAGGCTTGAATCTGCACCCAGGTGTCCCACATTACCAAGCAAGCTGTAAGCACCAGACTGTCTGGGGCCTGTTGCAATCACTCTTTAGAGATCATCTGCTTTTATCAGCAATTAAAGTCCATCCTCCATCTTCCAGATCTCATACAAGCCCCCTTGCCAAGGGAGATGGTGGGAGGGAGAAATACCAGACAGTCAATTCTTGGTGCTGTTTCTTTCAAAATTTTTTGTACATTGTATGCAAAACCATAGAGAGGCCCAGAAAAAAAGTAGTTTTGAAATAGTGAAATGGAGAAAGGAGAACTACAAACTGCTAGAAAGACCAAACAAAATCAAGGTCCAAACCAATCTCCTGTCAGAACAAGTCCTGCACACAATTCCAGGCTACTTGTCAGCAAAGCCATCCTGCCTGTCCCCAACAGGGCATGCCATTCCTCCCTTTAAGCAGGGTATCCCTCCCATTCCTACCTGCCAGGCAGTTGTTTGTGCCCCCCACGCATTTGGGTGATTCCTTCTCAGCAAAGCCCCCTGTTCCTGCTGGAGAAGCAAAGCAGTACCCTCTACCTCTCCACCGACTCTGAGGAGGTGGCACTCACAAAGGAGGAGGTGCCAGAGGCATTTAGGCAGTGTCCTAATCATCTTCGGTCCCACTTCAAGGCCTGATCTGCACCAGGCCTTTATAAAAAAATACTCCAGTCAAGGTATTTGTACTGAAAAAGCAACATTTCATGGTTGTTTTTCTCTCCCTTCCCACAACACGTGCAAAGGATGGGCTAAATAGAAAGGACTGATTTGGAGCTGGCAGAACATTAAAGAAAGCAGAGCAAAGGTCTCTTTTGGGGAGGAACCAGCCAGCCAGCACCTCTGGGGTGGGGTGCTTAGCCTTCCTGCCATCTCTTCTCTGCTCTCTTGCACATACCTGGGAAAGACTTTGCATGCTCAGGTCTTTCTGTGCTCTTTACAAGCCCTCTTAGGCAGCCGTCCTTCACACCAGGATAGGAGAGCAGGAATCCTGCAAGGCAGGGGTGCTAACTTTGTCCTTGTACCTTCAAGCAGTCCTCAGCGTTGCCCTCTGTCAAAGGGACATATGAACGCTGTCCTCAGATGGAGGGCTTTAGTTAATATTTCCAAAATAATTTGTGTTTCTTCACTAAACAGAAAAAAGAGCAAATAATACTTATCAGCATCAATTTCCAGAGAATCCCAAGAAAATGGACATGCTCTTTGCTTTCTTTTACACCTGCCATGTGTTCTGTTCTTGGCTTTTAGCTGAACATGTTCTCTGCGAGGAAGTTGTCTGGAGTTTGCAGAGCCATCACATTCCACCATTTCAGATCCCATTCTGTATCCAGAACCTCTCCAAACTTGGCTTTTGTGCCAGTCTGTCTTCCCCCAGATCCAGTGGAAGTAAAGGAGCTGCAGCGCTTTGTTTCTAATGCCAAGAGGCTGTTTGTAATGACTGGAGCTGGAATCTCAACTGAATCAGGGATCCCAGATTACCGCTCTGAAGGTATCGGACTCTACAGCAGGACAAACAGACGGCCCATCCAGCACGCTGAGTTTGTTCATAGTGCCAGTGCCCGGCAGCGGTACTGGGCAAGGAATTTTGTGGGCTGGCCCCAGTTCTCCTCCCACCAGCCAAACACAGCACACCTGGTACTAAGAGATTGGGAGAAGCTGGGGAAGCTGCACTGGCTGGTGACCCAGAATGTGGAT
Organism: Aramus guarauna; assembly: GCA_013400195.1. NCBI lineage: Eukaryota > Metazoa > Chordata > Aves > Gruiformes > Aramidae > Aramus > Aramus guarauna. The sequence continues at coordinate 562,626 of VXBL01000841.1, read as the reverse complement.
GCCCTTCACACCAAAGCCGGGAGCCAGCGCGTGACAGAATTGCACGGCTGCATGCACAGGTACTCTTGTCAGCAGAGGGAGGATGGTTAATCATCCAGTTTCTCATTCAGGGTGACTGACAAACAGGTACAATGTTAGCTGCTGAGAAAGGAGGCAAAATGTTGATGCTATGTTCCTGGAGATGACATGCTCAAAGGCAGTGTTGGGCTGGGGTGGAGAAAAAAAAATAAATCACAAAACAGGGCCATTCACAGCACAGCATTTAAGAAACACTAACACCATTTTTTGGAGCATTATTTGGATCATTTCCCTTGGAGCCTGCATCAGTCAGAATTTCCCCTTTCCTTGCTACAGCAGTTGTCCTCTTAGTGAAGAGGACAAGGGGATCCTGAGGCTGCAAGGATTACCCAGGGCTAAGCAGAGTGAGTAGTGCCAGAAATGTGCAAGATGAGTGGATGGGAGAGGGGCCACCACAGCCTGGCTGTTATCACCCAAAGTTTCCAGATGAAAAAGCACAGCCTGAACTGGGCGAGAGGATGCACAGTAGGGTTCAAAGCACTTCCTCTAGAGCATTCCTACAAAGCAACAACTGGAGGTAGAAAGACAGCTCCTTGACCTGTACTATTTGGTAAATAATTGTGGATAATGACAACAGATCTTCCAGGCCTAAGGAACAAATTACAGACTCCAGATCTTCAGGTGACATGAAACTCTTCATTAAGACTTTGCTGTGAATTTCAGGGTTTTCTGCCTGGCCTGCGGAGACCAAATCTTGCGCTCTGAGCTTCAGAAGCACTTTGAAGCTCTGAATCCTACCTGGAAAGCTGAAGCATTCGGTGTGGCTCCAGATGGGGATGTCTTCCTGACGGATGAGCAGGTGCATAATTTCCAAGTCCCAGCCTGCCATAAATGTGGAGGAATCCTGAAGCCCGACGTGACATTCTTTGGAGACACAGTGAGCCGTGAAAAAGTGAATTTTGTGCACCAACGCCTGGCGGAATCAGACTCCATGCTGGTGGCAGGATCCTCTATGCAAGTAAGTAGGTCTTCCCCCCGCACTGCATTCCTATTTCTGTGCTACTCTGCCTGCGACAATTCTTGGTCTCACAGTTTAGGACTACTAATGCCTGTGGATCAAAACACCCTCTCCAGAGCTTCTTTGTATTGTATTTTTACTGTGGTTGGAATCTGGCTTCACAGTTGGCCTGTTTGGGCTTCCCTGTCACTCTACTGCCAGTCTACTTCACGTTGCAATAAGTAACTCCATTCACACATTCAGACCTCTCTCTGCTACCTCCTCCATCAGTACATTGGAGGTTCACAGTTGCCCATAAAGCCAAGATACCTGATAGAATTGAGTCTTGCAGAGATCAGCACCCCACATTTTTTTGTTTGATTTTTTTTTGAGCCTTTGGCAGCCTTCTAGGCCTCACGGCACACTGTGTGAAATACCAGATTTTAGGACCTCTAATTCCTAATTAAATTCTCAGAAAGAGAACAGAAATATCTCTGCTTGCTGCTTAGGATTGTTCTTTGTATCACAATGTGTTTTCTTCATTAGCCTCTTATCTATAAGTAAGGCAGTCTAGAAACCCCTGTTGTTTAACCCATGAAAGCTTTTGGAATGGAGTTTGTATAAGAGAATTTTTTTCTAGGAACAAGTTCTATTACATTAAAAAAGCTTTCTCTAACACCTACCAGAACAAGATAAAACCAAGGCTGCCTGATTGTGATTCTCTTGGCTTCAGGAAACTGGAGACAAATTCCTTGAGCTGGCACTTCTTAATCTTATAATCCTTTGTACAGGAATGATTGAAATGCCTTAGGTTCATTCTTGTACTACCTAAGCTGGGCCATGTGAGAACCATCAAAGTAGAAGCATTTAAGTACCTATGATAACTAATAATAACTGCTGCAGAGATTTGCTAAAAGACAAGGACGTTTCCTTTCAATGTACTATGAAGTTTCAGTTTCTATGAAACTGCAAATCCTTCACTGACAGAGGTTAAAAGCTGTTCTTTTCTGTGCATTCCTGAATGAAGACATTTCCAACCTGAATTCAGTGCAGTTGCCTAACACAGCATGTACATACAGCCCCTTTTCCCACTGTCATCAGCAACTACTTTACTTTCCTTACTCCTTTCTGTAGCTGTTATTTTGCCTAAGCTGCCAGTAATTTTGTCTTATGGTATTCCTGCAGGTATACTCTGGTTACAGGTTTGCTCTTGCTGCCCAGGAGAAGAAGCTGCCAATTGCCATCCTTAACATTGGGCCCACAAGGTTAGATCACTTTGCAACCTTAAAACTGAATTCCCGCTGTGGAGAGCTGCTGCCTTTGATTGTTGCACATGACCCAACAAGCTGAGCTTCAGTAGCTATGAGGAGTAAAATTATTTCTACAAGGTGAGTACCTTCCCTGATTAGTCTCCTTACAGGGTAAGAAGATGAGTTCCCATCAAATGCTGAGATGTGCTGACTAAAAAATACATTCCCACAATGTGCACCAAAACATGGCTGTAAATTTTCATCTGTAACTGGTACGCTTTGATGGGCCATACTGTTTCCCATGATCATAAATGAAAAGTATACTAAGTGCTAACATTCCCAGAAAATCAGTGTTGAGTTCCAATCCATTTGTCACAATCTGAAAACTACAGGGGATCATCCGCAGATTCAGAGAACCTGATCAACACTGTTGCCTTTGCAACTGACAATGCAAAAGCTGTGCCTGGTTGAATTGATCCAGCTAATCTTAATCAAAACACTGCTGTTTAGAACAATAAATTCCATCTATAAAGCAGCATCTTCCCTCTGGTCCTGCAGGACTCGTCATCTCAAAAGGGAAATACTTCAATTTAAGAGGCAACTGTGAGATCCAACACCTGGCCCCTGATGATACCAGAAGAGGGCAGCAAGCCTCGCAGATGTCAACCCGGCCAGTTTTATCCATTGAAACCGTCTCCACTTACCAGGAAACAGGATGATGACGGAAAAAGTACTTTTCTGCCTTACTTTGCCTTGGTAAATGGAGCCTTTTCTTTTTGTTCACTGGGACAGTATAATCAGACTACCATACCTGAGAACAAAACACGTTTCTTATAATTGTCCCTAGAGAAGAATGAGGAACACGGATTTTGACCGAGTAACTTGAGGCTATAGCACAGGAGGGCGATGTGGAAAACCATGGTATCTGCTGGAGGATCCAATACCACTAGCGGGCAACTGTGGAGCGTGCCAAGAGGAACTGCAGTTGTCATTTAAAAAAAAAAAAAAGGTTCAAAATAGAGGTTGGACAAGAATACTGCTCTTGTAAGAGATTATTTGAAAGCACAGACTATAAGGCTGACATCTTCTAGCAAGGAGGGGAAGTCAGCATTTCTCTCAACTGTCAACTGACAAGCTAAACTGCTTACTATCTGAACCCTTTAAAAATTATATATTGTTGAGATGCCAGAGGAGTTATTTTAAGCTAATCTGACGAGCACTGCTTTCAGTGTGGCTGCTACATTTTCCAGAATGCATTTTTTGGAAGGTGTTATTTAATTAATGAATAGCTAAGTAGTGAATTAAAATTGTTGACAAGACTGGTGCTATTTGCATTGTCATTTCCTCTCCCTCCTATGATTTATTTAAGTACAGTCTCAATAGCCAGTTTAGATTCTTTTTCTTTTTCCATTGCAAAAATACAGGATGCAATTACTAACAGCTGATGAATTAAGAGAGAAATACAATTAAATCTGTACAAGAGGTCTCCCTCAGGAGGTAATCTCAAGCTATTAATAGATGTAATTTTCCACACTCCTAACAGAAGATCCATCACTACTGGGTAACCATTTTTTGTTGATCCTTAGGGTGGTAACATAAGACATATTAAACCATTTATGGAGTAAAAGACAGAATCTTGCCCAGATTAGAACACTATGTTTTTGACCCAGCCTTCTGCATGAATCTACCGCTCCCCTTCTGGCTATGAGGGAGATAAATTGTTGGGGTCTTCCAAATGCCCCAGTCCTACTCTCCACAGAACCTGTCCTGTATTCATATTTTGACAAGGACTGTAACAAGCAGTTGGAAGCAAGATTGCCAGATTCATCTGCTAAAAGGTCAAGTAGCAAAGCAGGACAACTGACCATGTGATGCAAAGTTCTTTTTTGCTTTGTTGTTGATTCGAATTCATGCCAGGCAGGAGCAAGTAAAGCACAGAATCTAAGGGATACTTAGGCACCCAATTTCTGCAGAAGTTAGAGGGAATTAAGATACTTAATGTGTTTGATCCTAAATATCTTAATATAGCCATGTTCAATGTGGCTATAATGGGTCAGAGGAGAGACTACTTCACTTAGAAGCCAAGCAAGGTAAGTTCAGGACCCCTACCTGCATTCTTCTCTCATTTAATGGATCTGACTTTCCAGCAAGTTAGGTATCTGCTGCTTGGTAGTGAAGAAAGCTCACAGATGTCACTCCATCTTTGGCATAGTACAGCTGTCCTGCTAACCCAAGCTTTTGCTGAAATCATCACTAAGGCATAGCAGAGTTTCCACACAGAGTCAGGGAGCTTGCAGAGAGTGTTTATTTGCACAGTTTTTTCCATGCAAGACGAGACATTTATGCCTCCTTAGAAGAGGAACTGGGGCTGGGTTTCTCACTATCCATGTCTTCTTCCACATCACCTCGAAACTTGCATGACATAGGCGTGTTAAAAACAGAGGCTGTAGATTTATTGCCAGTTGAGGCAGCATTTTGAGAAGGTGTGGGAGCATTGCCGAGAAGTCTAAAACAAGAAAACATTTCCAGTGAGGACTTGGCATTAGCAACATGACAGGTACCTAAAACTCCCACATCTATCCCTGCTTCTTCTCCAGTTCAGCAGCAGAGCCTGTGGGAGAGGAGTCAGGGTGTCTCTTCAGCATCACTAATAAATGTGTCATGTTACCCTGACCATCCACTGATTACACTATATATTTTTAAGTCACTAGGACAATGACTTACAGTAAATGAACATTTACAGTAAACTTCCTGTGCATGGTTTATTACTATACGTTAATGAACATATATACAACAAGTATATGAGGCTGAGATGGAGTTACTTTTTTCCCTGCTAAGCTGATCCAGCACTACTAAAATGGACTTACTTTAGAGCAGGATCAGACCACTTAGCCTCTTAGTGTGTTCCCCAAGATACCATTGAGAAGTAAGTTCACTCAACTGAGCAATGCCAGAGAAAGCCTAAACTTCCTACACCAAAAGCCAGATCTGCATCACTCTAATGCTGATTGACACCTTCCCCTGTCACTCCTTGGGGACTCTGTGTGGGACGATGCAATGCAGAGAGATAACAGCTATCAGAAGATAACTGTGTCATTGCAGGTAGCTAGCAAAAACCTATTCTGAAAAGTTTGTGTTTCTCAGCTTACTGATGTAGTTACCAGGGAATTATAGAAACCTCCAGTGTTGAGCAATATAGGATGTGAATAAGCCATGCTATGGGAAAACAATAAACTCAGTAAAAGAACTGACCTAGTATTCAGCTTTATTCTCTCAGCCTATGCAGAATTTGCAAGGGAGGAAGTTTTAAAAGGGGAGAAATATTGTTCCTAAAAGCCTAAACAAAACGACGGTAATCTTTGTGTTACTGGCTAAAACTAAGAGAGTGTTAGAGAGCCTGAGCAGTGTCGTCTTCCCCGATCACCAGGAAGGAAATGCGGATCCTTTCTATCTACCTTGTCTGCTTCAAGCCAACCTTGTCTTCCACGTGATTCAATCCTCTCCTACCTTTTCTGGCTCACTGTTGTTAGACCAGTCCACCAGTATTTCAGATCGGGGCTTGAAGTCGTAGCTCTGCCCACCTATGGGTGGCAAAGTACACATCAGACAACAACACAAGGACAGGTTTTTTACCATTACATTAGCCGAATCAACAGCTTGTGCTCTTCCTTTTTTCTTACAGCTGTTCCTACTAGGACAAGCTCCTGAGGTTTGGATAGAGGAACTGGGAGTGCCTTGTAATAGATTTATCTGCCACTCTTCTGAAAGTGGGGTTGGAGTTACCCAAAGCAAATAAAAGCTAATTCCCATTTGGCAAATCTCATCTTTGTTTTTGGGCAAATTCTCAGAGCAAACTTTGTAATTGAGTCCCGCAGCCTGACAGGGGTATTTCACATACTTTTTGCTCCAGAGAGGGCAGCTCAGACTGCAGATGGCTCAGAGGACTTGTGCCTGATGGGTATGGTGTAAGCACGGCCTCCCCATCTTACTGTCAGATTCCTCCTACTGACTAACCTGCTTATTCACGACTTCTGGAAAAGGACCAAAGACCCTGGGCATGGTGAACTTGGGAGGTTCAGGAACCTTGGAGTGAAGACAACTAAGTCTACCTTCTACAGTGTGCTTCTTCCCCCTTGGATGTTGCCCCTTCCCAGTCTTTGCAGCTGCAAAGAGAGAAAAAAAAAATTTTCAAACAAGTGCCAACTTATTGGTTTCCTCTGTCTATTCATTCAAAACCTGGGGCTTGGCAGGACAGATGGAGTCTTTTTCTCACATAACCTGTCCTATGGCAGCCCCAGGTAAACAGCAACTGAAAGCAACAATTCTAGGTGGCTGTCTGGAGTCAATGGGAAAGGAATGAGGAGGGTCTCAGCCAAATGCCTGAAGTCAGAGTTTCTTATCACTACACCCAGCCATCCTCTATGGTGTCTCAGTGCAAGGCTTTTGAGAGCTGAATTAACTTGGCCTTAGCAGTTGTGGTTTTAGATTACAGCAAAGATAATAGTGATGAGAGAGTAAATTTATGATAGAGGACTTTGTCTCCCCAGTCCTATTGGTCTGGCCGTTATCATCACTGATAGATACTGTCAAAATTTCTTTCAGATGCCAAATTCCTCCTGGCTGATGCTTGCTTTCTGTAGGGACAGGAAATTCTGCTACGTGGGCTGCTAAACAGCTTCGATTTCTTTGGTCATAGCCTTAAAAAAAGAGGCGGATGATGCATTTGGAATATCACCACAAAGGAGCCCATTAATCCTTTTCTTCCTATCCTATCAGTCTTGTGAGCTTTTCTAACTGCAGGGGTCCCCAACAGGGGCTCCACAGCTGAGTGCTCTGTCACCTATGCACCCAAATCCTGATAGATACAGCAAGTGATGCAGGGGACACAGACAGACACTAAGAAATTCATATCCGGTCACTCTGCCAGTACAATTAGGCAAGAAGGTAACAATTACTAAGGCTAAAAATAAGAGAAGGAGGAGAGGAGAGGAGAGAGCATTTTGTGCTAGTGGCCCTCATGATATAGAGCTGTGACTTTTACACACGACTTTTGAGTGAATGACCTAAGTGCTGCTTGCCCTTGCCAAGACCCAGACAACATATGCAGCTTCAACATATGCAAATCAGAAATGGTGCCTTTTTGCTAATATAAGAGGATTTCTGGGACATTCTGCTATTTCTTTACCAGAAGACTCTTGCAAAAAAGAATCATATAGAAAGACTTAGACACATGCTACATCCACATGACCCACAGATTCCAGTGTGATCCTACATCTTCACATTGGCAAGGGATGAGGAGAAGAAAATCCAACTGGACTTTAATTCTAAAGACTGAATATCTGCAACAAGTCAATCTATGCCACAAAGTTCATAGTCTGACACAAACTGCTGCTGCTAGGAGGGCAGCAGCACTTGGCTTCTCCCTCAAGCAAGTGGCATATGATAAAAATCAGATTATACCCTCCCCTATTTAGCATTTGGCATGACAGAACTTAATTGGGTTTAACAATCAACTCCTGGGCACAGGACTGGCCATGGCTGCAGTAAGGCCTCATCTCTCTACTACTCTCTGCACCTACTACTACTATAATAAAGAAGCTGTGCCTGCAGGTAAGGAAACCTGGAGGATCCTCAGGAAATTAAGGCTATCACACAAGTGGGATTAAGGCTGCCTTCTCACTAAGGTGAGTCCCTTTGTTGCTTGGGGAAAACAGCATTGGAGCGGAGACAAGAAGGAAATGCTTTTTGATGCGTTTTCACAGCTTAGGATGAAGAGGAAAAATAACCTCCATTTATTGAGTTGCATACCACCAAATGGGTTGAAGACAATTCCTAAAACTTTGCCAGATTTATGGTGATTGGCCCTTTCAGTTAGAGGGAAATTTGGAGCTGTGAAGAGCTTATCAAAGAGGAAAGCTTGCTTTAAAGTGGGTGATGAAACATGGAGCTTGTGGTTCATGAAAACCACCCAAAAAATCCAGTAAATAAGTTTTAGTGATGCCCTGCAAAATGGAAGATAAATCAGATGTCTTGCAAAGCAAGTGAATACGTTTCTCATATAGAAACTTGCAGCAAGTGGTTTCTGCTCAGGTGATGATAAAAAAAAAAAATACTGCTTGCATGCAGTATTTAGCTGGTGAGTCATTTCGGGAAGGAGGTATAGCTGCCCATAATGGACAGAAGCGGCCTTGCCCTCCTTTTATGGCAGATACTATTGGGATGCAGAAGAACTGGCGTAGGGAGTAGTAGCCCTACTGGTCGTCGCAGCAACGCTACTGCTTGGTGTACCGGGGAAGGGAGCAGAAATTCCTCTTACCTGCCTTTTACTCACCTCCCTCATGCAGATATGGTGTGAGGGAAGCACGTGCTAGTCACAGAGAACAAATAGCCTACGATCAACTGGGAGTTCACTTCATCCTTGCTGCCAGAAGACAACAGCAGTTCAAGGAGGTAAGGATGCATGACAGAGCAATTAAATCAACTGAACATTTAGGGTCTTTCTAAACAGAAGTATGCAGTTCGGCTCGGTAGGGCACAGACAGCTGAGCATCTAAGCATCTGCTCAGCAAACCCTCACACCTAGAAGTCAGGTTCAAGACCTGTCCTTGTACACACTGTTGCTAGCCATCACCTCTGCTCCCCTGCTTGTAACACTCTCCACCTATATTCAGTTCTCTGAATTCTCCTGTTTATTAAGCCAGGATAAATTACATGCTCTCCACTGTACTGCAAATAACCGCTGTACAAACAGCCACAGCAGAAAGACCGTATTTGTATACAGTGGTATTGAACCTGCTTTTTTTCTCTCCAGGTGGCAAAACAGCGTCTGGTTCTGGGAACAAGTTCTGCCAGGCATGTTTTAGTAGACACAAGCAGTCTCACACAGTCCAGAAAGTCACTGAAAACATCAGATACAGGCTGGGTAAAGTTTTTGTCTGCCAGTCCTCAATAAACAGTCACTGGTCTCTCAAAATTGCCATAAAAAAAGTATTCTGAGCCTTGTTCAGATCTCCATACTGTGTCTGCCTTTCAAGAACTACTCTCCACAATAAAATAGGGTAAGAGACATATATGGATGCCCATTCCTACACCAACAGCAAGAACCTTAGCATCCCACCAGTAGGCCCAGCCATGCAGACCCGACACACAGCAGAGTTTGTGGAGCGCTCTCTTTAATAGCTGGTTATTTCAGTTGACACGAGCAGAGCGACTGGCTTTGCAGGATTTCTGCACATTGCAGACTTCTCTGTGTCTAGCAGGGTTGGCTAGTCCCAAACTACAGCCTGATGGGCTACAGGAGATTTTTGGTAGTGTGCACACATTGTAAGTAGCGCAGTTCCTCGTATCAGGGCACACAGGTGGTATCCGTGGAGCTGCAGGCCAATGATGCACACCACAGGAGCAGGGTCAGCCGAGGGAGCAGGGAGGGACCTTCAACAGTCCACAGAGAGGAGAGAGAAGCAGGAAAAAGCATCTCTGCAACAGCTGGCATATGAACCACACAGGATCTGATTTATTGCTCCATAAGGGCCTTGCCCCCAGTGACACCAAACTGCAGGAACAGTCAGTGCTGAATAGGAATAATTGTATAACTTCTGTACAGGCCCACACATACCCACTATATGGCCTGGAAACAAAAAATCAGGCATTCAGCTTGGAGTCAGAGCAGCAAATATCAAATAGGAACCTCAGTTCCTCTCCTAACTTAAGGGAGTTTTGATACTGACTTCAAGAGCAGTAAGTTCTCACTCTGAAAAGAAAGTCAAAGTAATATTTTCAATTAAACGGGAAGGGTTTGCAAAACCCATCACTGTATGTGTTGTCTTCTGTATCTTGTTTGTGGAACACTCTGGCAGTAAAAGGTGCTTTTGAAATGTTGAATATTAATTACTCAGAAACGTTCTCCTGTCTATTCTAACAGACATTTCTGCTTCAAAAGATGCATATTCTTCATGTCTCTTGATTTCTGGGGCAGCCAGCCCCAGAGGCAACAGCATAGCCAACAGGCGAACAGCAGAGTCAAAGCAAAGAAGAAAACTTTGGTAGTGTTGCCCAGGGGACAGGGCACTAGGCTGGAAAGGATGAGACCAAAGTGAATTCTCAGTCCTTTAACTATCCAGAAGTCACACTGTGACATTCAGAAAGCCACTTCGCCTCTCTGAATCTGTTTTCCATAATGTAATAGACATAATACTGTGGGCCATGCCTTTTTGTAAGGTATTCTGAGGTCTACTGAAGAAAAGCATGAAAGAGACAGTAGATAAACAGTGTCACTATTCTCCCCAAGATCTTTCCTGAATGATCAGGAACAAAACTTCTTTAGGAAGGTGAAAGGCAGAGTCTAGCCAGCTGGGGTTTAAAACCACTGTTCCAGATTCAGATGGTATCTGCAATTATCTGTGCAGCCCCCTGTCCTCTCCCTTTCCACCACAGAAAGATACCCAATTACCACCTTCTGCATCACTAACTAGGCAGTGGTAGAGAAGAAGAAGAGCTGAGCCTGAGAGGAAGAGCAACAGTATAAACATCTAGTATTGGTCTCCAGGCACAAATGGAAACTGAAACATGATCATTACCACAAGCATAGTTGTTTGCTCTCTGCATGTCTTGTCTCAGCTGGAGTACTTTCTCTTTCATCTCTGCAATGCCCATATAGTTAGAGTAATTCAGCTCTCCCTGCAGAGCTTGAAAAATCTTGGCCTAGAAAACAACAATAGAGAAAAGGAAAATAAGAGGCTGAGACTTCACTTCGGCAACATAAGCCCACAGAGCCACCATCCCTCCAGCATTTCACACACCAGCTGCAATGGCTGCGGTGTTGTGTATGGCTTCAGTGCTCCCCTGCTTGCTGAGCACAGGGATACCTTGTGTCTCAGGTTCTCTGTTTCTGGTCTTGGAACAGAACTACAGACCAGCACGGCAGGAGATCTTCACCTACTCTTAGTACTTGACATAAGCAGGCAGTAAGTCAGTCCAAGCAACACTGGCCTGCTCTTAGATTCTGCTTTCCACAACGTTCCTCAAAGCCCTAAACAGGAATTTTGCAACAGTACAACCTCTTCAGCTACCCCTGCCTCTGCCATCGCCTTGGGCCTGGTGCTTCACATCACGTGGGAAGATTCCTGTCCTGGTTTCACCTAAGATAGAATCAATTTTCGTACTAGTAGCTGTGCTGTGTTTTGCATTTAGGATGAGAATAATGTCGATGATGTTGATAAAACACTGATGCTTTGGTTGTTGCTAAGCAGCGTTTATACTCAGCTTCCCATGCTTTGCTATTGAGGTGCACAAGAAGCTGGGAGGGAGCACAGCCAGGACAACTGGCCCAAACTGACCAAGGGGTATTCCATACCATGTGATGTCATGCTCAGTATATAAACTGAGGGAGTTGGCCGGAGAGGGCTGACACGGCTCAGGAACTAGCTAAGCATTGGTTAGCAGGTGATCAGCAATTGTGCTGTGCATCCTTTTATATATTGTTTTAGCATTATTACTATTATTCTCTTCTTTTTCTTTCCTATTAAACTATCTTTATCTCAACCCATTAGTTTCACTTTTTTCCGCCCAATTCTCCTCCCTATCCCATGGGGGTGGGGGGCAGAGTGAGCAAGCAGCATGGTGCTTAATTACCATCCGGGGTTAAACCACGACAATTCCCTATCTATTGGGCTCACTCAGGGGACTTTTTAAATCTACTGTTAGGTCTTTCACGCACCAAAGCAGCTAGTAAATAAGAAGTATGATCAAGGGACCAAATGTAAGTGCAGGCTTATAAAAATCTGTACGGAGTAAGACAGATATAGAATGAATTGGTGCCTTCATCTATCTGTTGTGCTTATCCAGGCAATGCTAGCGTGACCCAAATGCTGGATGCCAGGAGTAGATATACTACTCACCTCAAATCTAGGGAGTTCCTACTACAGGAAAAATTTATACCAACAAATTCTGAAATGCTTCCAACTGCACCCCAGCTCTCTTCCCTGCTTGTGATGATATATCTCAAAAGTGCAGTGTTTCTTCTAGATAGTGATGCTATTTTACTTTGGGATTTATCATCACTACAAAGGGATTTCAGTAACATTTACATTACTTAGGACCTTTACTGCTCTACAAACAATAATTTCAGAATCAAAGCTAGCGTGTGAGGACAGGAGACCTCATCTTGCATTTTTAGCCCTAGGAATGATTCATCTTAGCCATATGATGGGACTGCATCCAGGATCCTCTGGATTTCTGTGGAAGACCCCAAGAGCTCAATGTTTCCAGAAAATTCACCTACACCAACACCCAAGGAAAAATAATCAACAAATATTGGTACAAAACTAGGACTCAATCTGCCTTAAGATGGAGTATCTGGCTGAGACACACACACTCTTTTCTTTTTTTAAGAAAAGAAACAAAATGTAATTCACCATCCTATCGCATTATAATTATTATCCTAATACCCTCAAAGATCCAGTGACCTTCACTAGGAAGGTCTTGCAAGTACCTTCAAATAAGATATCAAGCCAGCTTCTTCCTTCTCCATCTGTTTCTGCTTTCTCAAAGCCCTCTCGCAGATCCTTGGGTTCTGCTCCATGTTTGAATACAGTTCACGCAGGCATTGCTGAGTGTAGGACAAAGACTGCTCCTCAAAGTCCTCTGAGGAAATCAGCTTGCAAAATGATATACTGAGGGGATACTCGTTGTCAAACTCATCCAAGATCTCCATTCTCCACCTGATCAAAGATGACAGGGCAGGCTGTACGCACTACTCCAGATGGTGGCGACAAGAGAGCTATTTTCTGGTGATGAACCAGGGCCTTCCTCCTGCCCCGTCAGCAAACAAGGACACCACAGGAGCTCACCAACACACTCTTGAGAGCCTCTGCCAGTAAAACTGCCTCTGTAGCATCATAGCACCAAGTCCGGGTGGAAGCTTTGGCACAGGACATTGTCAAGACAGGAAAACTGGGGCAGATACTGACCCTCAGAGGAGCTCCCTGCCATCCCCTGACTACCAGGCCAATGTCACCTCTTCCCCTACAGCTCCGGACCAGGAACGGCACTAGGCAGGAGAAGGCCTCCTCCAGGTAAGCACATATGGGTCTCTCAGAGCACTAAATGGCTCAACCCCCTCACGCAGCCGTACCCCGATGGATACGCATCCACAAGAGGGACAGCTACGCTGTAGCCAACCTGTGGGCGCCCCGAGGAGCAGCACAGCACCTCCCCGCTCACCAGGAGGGCAGCGGGGCCGAAAGGGCCGCCGTGCAGCCAGCCCGGGGGGGAGCAGCCAGCCCGGGGGGGAGCAGCCAGCCCCACAGCCCCCCTCACGCCGCGGTTACCTGAGGGGGAGAGGGCGGGGCTGCTGGCGGCCTCGCGCCCGCGCCATCCGCGNGGGCCCGGTGCCGGCCCGGGGGACAGGAGCGGGACTAGCTGCAGTATTTCTTGGTGTCCAGCGCTCTGTGCTCGGGGTTGTAGGGCGCCTTGGCGAAGCACATGGCCGCGGTGCGGTCGCAGTTGCAGATGAACATCTCGCACTCGTTGTTTTTGCCTGGAAGCGAGAGCAGGAGCGGTCAGAGCCCGCGGCTCCTTCACCGGGCACGGCAGCGACTCAGGCAGGCGGTTCTGCCAGGGCACCGCCGTTTCGCTGCTGCCGTCATTTCGGGGCTGTACGTGCTTCTCCCCAGTCACCCCCCTGGCCCCAGAGCTGTGTGCTCCGGCCCAGCGATCTCCGTGCTCCTTCCTTCCTTCCTTCCCTCCCTCCCTGCAGCCTATCTGCTGTGCACCTCCATTCAGAGCCCGATAAAAGCTCCACGTTACATCAGAGATGCCCGGCAGAAGCTGCGTTAACTCTCCCCGCTCAGCGTGCTGCTCTCTGCAGTGCTGCCATCAAAGTGACTCCCAGAAAAGTACCGCAGGGATGCAATCCTCTGAAGAGGGGACGTGCTTCCCTACCTACTGCAATACCGTATGTCTGCCATAAACTTTAAATTGTGTGGTATACGGAGAATATTCACTCTGGTGCCTGTGAGGTGCCCCGTTTCTAACAACTGGCCCCCCGGGAGGGACCTGCCACAGAAGCGTCCAGTGTAACGCAGCCCCATTCCTTCAGAAAGAAGAGAGACTGGAGTCGTGTTTGAAGCAGAGTGATGTGGAAGTGGACATACTGCTACACGTAATCTGCCTATCGGAGCAGCTGAATCTGTACGACTCCGTGTAGGGGTTGTCCAGGACGGGTGTGCATGACTTCAGTTTCTCTGCCTGTCCGTAGCACTCATCATGGGCTTGACAGCACCTGACAAACAAGGAGGAAAAGGTCAAAAAATTACCAGAAGTGCAATCTCAGCTGACCTGTAAGACACATAAATACACTAGTATTGCAGACACTGAACAACGAAAAAAGATACCCAGCGATAAGAGAACAGACACAAGAGACCTCAGAGGGACGCAGATCTGCCAGCTAATGGTCCAAGAGCTGTCTGGTACACGGGTACTTACTGGAGCATCTTCCCAGAGTTCTCTATTGCGCACAGGGAAAGCAAAAAAGGATTCACCCTGTGCTCCCTGTCAGTGCCTGGTAGTGGAAGAGCTAACAGCTGACACAATGCACTGCATCTTGGCTATCAGGCTCATGTGATCTCTAAACTACTCAAGCCACTCCTTAGCATTTTGCAGCTCAGCCCTGCACGTGTTGATGGTCGAGCACCGGGCAGCATGTGCTCAGAGCTGCACCCGGGCTGCTGGCACAGCACTGCTGCAAAACAAAAAAGCTGGAATGAATGCAGCCTAGCTGCTACGGGAGAGAAAACAAAGTTATTTGGATTATATTTTATCTTAGTGATAAGGTCTCAAAGTGTGATACTACACAACCTTTTTTCCTTGAATCGGTCTTTGAAAGAAAGCTTCATTCACAGCAGCTGGAGTGTTTTGTGAACATTTATAGGCAGAGCCAGCTGACAGGAAGCTGGCATGCAGAACCATGAAAGCAGAGGCAAGCAAAGAGGTTTGTAAAAGCAGAGTCTTGTAAACCTGTCAAGCTGATCCACTGGTGTCCCGTGGCCTCCCAAGCCACAGTAGCAGCCGTAGTCTCCGAATTCCAGCAGAGGATGGCTGCCTGGGATGGTGCACTCGATCATGCTGCGCAACTCCCACACAGCCCTGGGTGACAGAGCAGCGCTGGCTGCGCCCGCTGAGGAGAGACACAGAGGTTGGAATTAGGCACAGTGTTATCAGTCCAGGGGGGTGCTGGGGGGGCAGTGCCACCTACACACCAGACAGCAGGAAAAGCAGGGCCAGGGACTTCATTCTTGGAGGACTTGATGGAGTGCTGCTAAAGAAAATGCAGCGCTCTTTATACAACAAGCTCACCTTGACATGGATATGAGCTAATCAAGCCAGTATTTATGTTACTAAATGCAGAATTCTTCGATCGGAGGTTGTGACGTGACCTGTTGAAGGCCACTGGAGCTAAATCTCTGAAAGACAGGAAGGCAAGTATTTGCTCTCTAGATTTTTTGATATTAAATTCCTTTAATGCCACTATTAGAAGCCAGCCTGAAAGATCTGGACATTTTTAAGGGCTCTCTACTAAAAAACAGGAGCAGTGTAGTAGTTGTGTTGGAAATTGCTGGCGCATTAATACCCATCCTACCAATACTGGCATCCTCTTTTCTTGGTATCCTAATTATCATTAATCCTGTATCTCTCCATAGATTCTCCTGGCCTAATTCAGAGAATAGTGTACAGGTCCTCCACTCTTCCCAAATGGCCATTTGGTATGAGCTGAACTGAAAAAAAATTCTGGGTTTTTTTCTGGTTTTTTTTTTTTTTTTTTACTTTGAAACCACACAGGATGAATAGGTACTATTAGTTGAAAAACAGGAGCCGAACAACCTGGAAAGCCTCTGTGCCTGGCTTAAACAAGGAATAGTGTCTGACCTTTAAGGGAGTTAACACTGGAAAAAAACAGGCTTCGAAGTTTCGCCGTACATAGCAGACTTCACTAGCTTAGAGACAGCAGTTTCTCTTTCTCCAGCACCAAAGCAGAAGCCAGTTAGACCCTTTGGTTCTTTATGCCAAGGCATGAGGCAAGTTGGGACCT
Organism: Aramus guarauna; assembly: GCA_013400195.1. NCBI lineage: Eukaryota > Metazoa > Chordata > Aves > Gruiformes > Aramidae > Aramus > Aramus guarauna. The sequence goes on along the minus strand of VXBL01000841.1, from coordinate 546,275 downwards.
CTGAAATAAAATTAAAAAATGGGTAAGAAAAAGCTTCCTGGAATCAGCTAGGGGTAAGTCCAAAACACTGCGCTCATGTTCTGACCCTAGAGGCTCTAACACTGTCAGGGCTACAGGTTTGGCACTTTTACACACTCAAGATACAGATCCTCCATTGCTCACTTGATAGTAAGAGCCTGCATTTATTTCTAAAGCACCAAGCAAGCCTTCAGTATTAAGAGCGGAAGAAAAGGCAAAGCCCACCTTTCCACAACAGCCTAATACACTAGAGCGCTTAGTCAGGCAGCTTAAGGTTCAGACCTGTCCGTAGGTTCAGATATGTGTTTCTGTAAGGGATGATGAGGACCGCTTCCCCCTCATAGTGGCTGAAACTATGCCAGGGTGCCCATAGTATCCATAGGATGTTGAGAGAGTCATAGGACATCCAGCTAAAGGTAGACATGCTGATGAACAACCAGAACCATTCCGACTTTTCTGAGCTTTCACAAGCTCTCTGATTCTCTGGGATTCCCGACTTGCAGATCAGCTAAAGGCACCGAGTTAGATTTGAGATTCTTGTGTCCTAACAGTGAGAACATTGAACGAACATTAAAGGCTGGTGTAAAGGACAGTCTGTACCACAGTTAGGTCAGAAAAAGTAATTTAATCCTTTGCCCACAGATCAATCTGCTGACTTTCCCTTCAATACCCATTTAAGTGTTCTCTTTATCCTTTGCTACTTTGGTCACTTTTACTCTTTTTTAAATTATTTCTCCGTTCTCTCACCTGTGAACCTTAAGACTCTGTAGTTTGTTTTTCCTCACTTCTCAGTGTCTGATTTATTATTGATGTTGCCAGGAAAACTTCCAATAAACTGGCCTTTTTACGTCACAAATCAAAAATACTGTCATTATCTTGGATTTCATACATTTTAATTCAACAAGAGGATCACAGAGTGTGGGAAAGTGAGCACGTGAGCATTACAAGAGTGCCCCATGAGAAAAATCCCAGCAGGGTAAAGAATTTTCCACCAATACTATTTTTGGTTTTCCCCAACCTGTGCTGCGTACAAAACTACTGGTCCTTGGTATGTCCTCAGTATGCTAACGAGAACATTCCAACATACAACTGGTTCCTAAACTTAACAGGCTTAAGCCTTATTTTTAAGAATTCTCTATAATGAAGACCTGCTGCATAGGGTTCCCTACCATTTCACTATTAGACTTTACCTTTCTCTTGTAGTCTTGTCTGTTAAGGACTTTTCTTCCCATCTCCACATTTTACTTTCTTAGATCTAGTCTCCTTAGTCCACCAGTCATTGAATCCAGAGCATCTGAGCCAAACTTTAAGCACCGCACTCTCTCCTCCTTTCTTGAACCTACAAATATCTACACAAAATCTCTGTAACATAGAAGAGAGATATAATCTTCATTATAACCAGATCCGCCTCACATTAGAAACTGGGGCACTGCCAAAGCCTGGGAGAACACAGAGCCAGAGCCCTGCCTGAGGTTTTATCCTAATGGCAGGATGCGACTCCTGCCAGGTCCAAGTTCACCTGAAATCTCCATTTGAAAATCTCCCGCCCCCAAATAAAGACAGAAAAGGACAGTTTTCAAATAATTTATTAGGAATTTAAAACTGAAATCTGGAAAAAGGGTTACAGGTGTGGAGAGAACATTGGAGTGTAATAACTTACTGGCTTAAAAACACAGCTTTATTTCTTTTAAAAAAAATGCCCACCCTGAAACCGGAGCCCCAGCCTCCAGGCAGTGGCAGCACTGGCTAGAGAGTGAATCACAGCCCAGCAGCAGCACAGCTGGCCTTGGATGTCTGGAGGGGGCACGGAAGCAGTTCAGCGCATATACCAAGAGGGAGGAAAGCGCTGTCCGCAGACCCAAATTTGAAGTATATAGAATAAAAATAAACCCAATAAAATGCAGCTCTTCTTTAATTAGGAAATATTTAAAAAAACAGACATACAGACTCTTGTCTCAGTAACAAAAATTATTGCTTTGTGTTTTCAGTACTGATCTGTTAAGTACCCTCTTACCTAAACAGAACTCTCCAAACACATCGCCCAGGTCAGGACAAGCTCCAGCAGACGGGGCAGGGGTGGGAGAGAAGGGCCCTGTAGGCACTGTGGCCCTCCCAGTCCTTTTCTAAACACCCCTCTCCCTTACAGGGGCTTAGTTTGGGGGAAGAGAGGGAATGATTCTTAAAACTTAAGATGAAGCTGTTATTTCCCTGGGAAAAGAGTTTGGCTGCATCTTAATAAAAGGCTTAATCACCCCCCTTAACAAGGTCTTTGGTTCACTGAAATCCAGACCCAAACCTGCCCTGTGTACTCCCGCCGGAGGCTTCCCCTGGCAGCGGGCTTGTTAGCAGGTGCCCGGACCGCGCCAGGGGAAGCCCTGGCAGGTTCTGGAGAAGGGACCAGATCACCCACACAGAGGACAATGGACAGATTCCCACAGTCTTCGGAACACAGAGTAAAGCAAACGGGAAGCTGCAATTCTATAAGTCATATAATCCCTGAGAAGCCCTTAACCCGCCCCCAAATCACCACCCTAATGCTTTTCTCCCCTGTTAATGACTCCCCAACCCAGCGCCCTGCCCTTCAGAGAACGACCACCCAAATCTCCCCCTGGCCCTGGCCAACACCCCTTCTGATACCTTCACCTCTGGAGGAGGATCCCCTTTCCCAGGAAATCTTGACGCGAGCGATAGTGTTTGGAGAGTGAATTTCTTTCAAAGTAACCAAGACAAGCAACGGCGGTAAAGCCCTTTACCTAAAGCCAAACCAGACGCTGGCACTACGGAGCCCAGTGATGGAGTCTGTACATCGAGCAATTGGAAGCAGCTTTAACCCGCTCAGCAAAACAGCCGATGGCCGGTACGTTTCACCCCCGCCCCCACCCACCCCCTTTCATCTCATCAGAGGTCTTAAAATCTTACAGTAAAAGGTGTACAAAAAAAGAACGGAGTCCTGTCAGGATTCTGCTGGAGAGTATTGCTCACACTGCGGCACCAAGTCCAGGACATGGAGCTGCTCCTTGGAGCCAGGCTGCAGGCGGCAGCCAGGTTCAGCTCGCGATATTTACATATTATACAGGAGGAAAAAGAAAACCCCACGTAAAACTAAACCTAGGAAAAAAAAATTCTTTCAGCTGTAAGGATAGTGTTTTTCACTTAGCAAAATATACATTTGTTTTGTTCCATAGCGATGTCCAACGTTTTCGGATCCTTGGAGTTTCACACTTTTCAAAGCCTCACATTTACAAAACAGAAACAATTAAAAACAGTTTCTTTAAAAAAAATAGAAATACATCAGTTCCTCTCAGCCTTTGCTCTCTCTGTGTCTCTTTCTTCCCTTCAGAACTGCATTCTTGTTACATACCGTGCTTTAAAAACACTGACGACAACAACAACAGAGTTGAAAATATTCAAAACAGTTTCAAAGCCAAATAAAAATACTCCTCAATAAAAACTACCTAACACAATCACAAAGCCAATTCATAAAATATGTCTACTAGCTCGGGAAAGAGCAAACAACAAAAAGAAGGGGTAGCCCCAAAAAAAGATAAAAAAATAAAATAAAAAAATAAAACTAACAGCTAATAAAATAAATAAAAGAAGAATTGGTGGGCTGGGGGCAGGGAGGGGGGAAGCGTAAACCATCGGTGGTTAGTATGAAAGCGAGATGATCTCCTTGGGTTCAGTCCAGTGTGGTCTGGTCAAAGGGAGAGATCAGGGCAGGGCGGCAGGAGCCTGGTAGCCAGCCGGCAGTGTGCAGTTTGATTCAAGAAAAAGGTAACCTTGGCTCATCCCCCGAGGCTCACCAGATCCTCCAGCCGCTCTCCTCGGTTAGGTCACTGGGGAATCTGCAGGACACAGCAGGGGAGGGATGGGACAGGATCTAGAACAACCAACAGCTTCTCTCTCTCAAGGTTTTCTTCCAGTGTGATCTGACAGAAATACCCAATACCCACACTTGCCCCAACACGGACTTGCTCTGCACCTCGCTGGCAGAACGACGGGGCACGGCAGAGATGCTTCCATCTTTAATGGCAACACGCAGGCCTGGGAAACAAGGCCCCGCACACCGTGTAGCCTGCCTGCCCGCGCCTGTGGTGCTTCTGGTCCACGGGAGGCCTGTGACACAGCGGGGTTTGGCTGTTTCTCCAGCACTCAGCTCAGTGCAGCCCTGCCAGGCTGCCACGGGGTCCTGTCTGGACACTGTTCCCTGCAAGTGTTTGCCCTCCATTTTGAAAAGCTAGGCGTTCTTTTATTTTTAAGCCAGCTAACTTCAGCCACGTTTGCAAAGCAAACCAGTTCCCTCTCAGGCCCATCCAAGGACCAGAAACAGAACTGATCAACCTCAGATTTTCCTTCTGCCCTTCTCCCAGGCAAGAGAGGAAAAACCTCATTCCCCAGGGACAGTGATCTCAGCAGCAGTGAGAACAACCAGCTGCAACGGAAGAGGCTTCCCCAGCCGCACAGGTGAGCCAAGCTTGTGTCTCAGGCTCACCACTGGGTTGTGATTCTTGCCAACCCTGCAGACCTTTCCTCTTTCTGTCAGTGCGCCCATTTCCTTCCCCTTTGCGTCCAGACACTAAGTGATCTCTCCACAGCACTGCCAACCTGGGAGCACGAGGTAGGAACCCAACCTGCCAAGCTTCTGGTGCAAAAGAGAGCCCCAGGGTGGCCGCAGGACCCCTCCTGCAGGCTGGGTCAGGCTGGGGAGCCTCACAGCGACATCCACAGCTCCTGCCGAGAGCCCAAGCACAGGGGCCAGCTCAGAACTTCACTCCTCTCATTACCCGTTCCCGTTCAAAGCTGTCTTACCTCCTGCCTCCTTGGTCCCCAGCTTCAGTGATACCCATTGGTAAAAGCTGTTGCAATCAAGGGACCCTGCGAAGAAAGAGATAAAACCCCACTCTTAAGCAAACAAAAGTGAAGGAGAATTACTACCGCAACAAATTCAGTCATGGCTCAGATGCTGGGAAAGCTGGTTTCAGCTGGGGGTGCCAGGTCTAAAGAGCACCTCACCCTGCAGGACACTGCGTCAGAGCTGAGACGGGCTCTTGGAAAGTCTGAGCCAGACCAGGGAAAGGCCTGGACATCAGGACCTCACGTGGTGGTCACGGCGAGCCAGCAGAACCCAGGAATGCAGGCTCTAAGTGAACTGCTGCATCCTGCACCATCCGTCTGTGGTCTGGGGCTCAGCGGTGGCATGGCACGTACTGTGGCAGGTGGCATTTCTTAACCAGAAAGCAAGCTGTGGGCTCAGAGGGGGCTGCCCACCACTGCTCACCTCCATCACCACATGGAGACACAGCCCCTTCCCCTGGCCATGCCACTCTCCATCTTCCTCCCCCTGCGCAGAGCCCGACAGGGAACACTCACCCCTAGGCTGTGGCCAAAGCCGGTGCTTGGGGCTGGACTGGCAGCGCTGATGTAACTGCTGACCCCTGAGTCCTGGTTGGCGGCTCCATAAAGCTCTGCCATCGGCCCAGGGCTGGTGGTGCCCAGAAATCCACCGGTGCGACTCGGGGTGGAACCTACGGGAGGCAGCAAAACTACAGAGTGAAAATCCCAAAAATGCAACCCCATCCCACCCCCCCTCCCTGCAGCCTGTTGCAAACCTCAGTGACAGGACACCGCGCTGGGGAATAAAGTGGCAGTTACCTGTCCCTCGCACCACGGCTGCCGCAGCCGCTGCTGCCGCCATTGGTCCATACGCAGTGAGGGGGATTGCTGGAAAAGAAGGAACAGGCATCTCAGGGGCGTTGTGACTACATGGGAAACTCCTCAATAGGAGCCTTCATTTCCTGCTGCAAAACACCAGGCCCACACAGATGTATCAGCTTAGCGCATCACACGGGACATCCAAGGATGACAACAGGGGATTGCACAGCCCGGCATTTATTGGTATCCTTTTGCACAGCAAATGTCCAGGGGAACTCACTAGCCAGGCTCTGCTAAGCCCACAGCCTGGAGCAGCTGAGGGCACGACGTGGAAGAGCTGGACCAGAAGTGGGCAATTTCAGACGTATCCTGTCGCTACTTAACTTGCACGATGCAGTTAATCTGAAGCTACAGTCCAGATTTTGGCTGTAAATGTGGAGACGGACAGCAGCTGGCAGCTCAGCATCCTGAGGCTCAGCCCTTCCTCTCTCTCCCTTGGTACTATTCTTGAATAACAGTTTAATAGCCTCTTTCTGCCTATTTCTCTACTCTGCTCAAGACACACCATCCCTCTCACTGCAAGTTTTGCTCCTGAACTGCTCAACCCCTTGCTGTTCATCATAGAAGAGCAGGAAACATATACCTAGGGAGCAGGAACTAGAAATGGCTTAATTAAAACAGTAAGTCTTAATTTATATGTAGCAGTTCTAATTCCCAACTCTACTGCCACAGGCATCCAGCCCTCGGGGCAGGAGGCATCTAGCCAGTATGTTTCTCTCTGCCCTTAAAATGACTGGGTCAGCATTTCATGCTTGAATGTGAAATTCACTGTGATTCTGTTTAGAGCACCATAAAAAGAGGTCAGAACAAATCAATCCCGTTAAGGCTGAAACCCAGACTAGCTTATAAGGGAATATTTAGTAGCAGGCACCAGCCTGTTTCAAGCAAACGTCATATGAGGCTTATATCTGGGTTAGCCGCTCATTACAGGCCCTGGGCCAACGTGAGCATGTTGCTGCTTCACATCACCCCCAAAGATGCCGTTCCAGGGAGGAAAGGCTGCTGGCAGGCTCCCTCCTTCCCCACCATTGCTTCAAGTCCCTAACACACAACTGAATGAACGTGGATTTACTGAGAACGGAAGCCAGGTCTTCTCAAAAAGCCTCCAGTTCTTTTTCCAGGAAAAACCCTTCTTGCTTTTGCAGTCTATCTACTGAGACACCGGGTTTGTGCTGTGATGACAAAGCACCTGCACGTTAGCTCCCTGCATGCTGGAGCAATCATCCCTGCTTGTGCCATCCCCTCATCTCAGTTCCACTTGCCAAGCCCATAAAGCGCAGCCCATTTATGCACACGCATCCACTTGAAGGCACAAGGGCCCTCGAGCACTGCACAGCTCGCTGGGCTTTTGTAGGAAAGAAGGGGGCCCTGCCCTTCGCGGGACCAACTCCAGCCTATACATGGGAATCGCAGCTCTTGGCCTAGCCAAGCGGCTGCACAGTGACTGTTTAACAGTAGGTAAGCGTAACGGGAAGGGAAGAATGCCACGATCCCCAGCTGGTACTTCAGTGAGACACTCAGGACTGTAAGCTAACGTGGCACCCGGCCAGGACAGCAGCATTAATAACTTCTTGTTGTACAGAGCCCTGGTGCACCCCAGCCGCTGGTGACAGCCAAGCCCCTCCGCTAGGAAAAGGCACAGTGCAGCCGGTGGCGGACCTCGGAGGGAAAAGCACTTTTGCCGAGTAACCAACGTTCCTCTACAAATTTTACAGGTTTTGCTGAAAAACACACATGTGAACACACACTGGACTCGCATCTCCTTTGCTTAGCAACCAAAAAGGCTCAGAGGTGGGTGGTCAGGTGCTTATGCAGTTGTATACATGGTGTCAGGGAAGGGTTTTATTAAGAGGGAGCTAGGATTTGGTGTCCCCCTACCTCCCTCGGGGCAGTTTGTTCATTGGTGGCTGCCAACCTCAGCATCCTCAGGAACAGAGACTCCCTGAGGATCAAGATGGTCCCATGCCACAGAAACCCCCTTTCAAGCCTGTTTGTACTGATGATTCCAGGGGAGCTTCCCAGGAAGCTTTCTCCCACTCCCACTGCAGAGACATTCAAACCCTGAAACAGGTGGAGGCAAGGAAGCGCTGGGGAGGAGGAACACCACGGAAATGAGATGGCACACGGGGAGCAGGGTGCTACAGAAAGCTGCTTTTCTACGACAGAAACCATGGACACAACAGAGCTGGGGAAAACATGGCCATGGAAGGGAGAGTAGACAGAAGGAGCGTCATCTAGAGAGAAAACACTGCACGCAACCCAGGGGCTGAGGATCCAGCGGGTATTTGCACTGTGAGGACACCGAGCCAGGACTAGTCTCTGGAGAATGGTCCTCTGCCCCTGTTGCATTCCACAGTTCCCTACGAGCACTGCAGGACTTTACTGTGGAGTCCCACCATGCTCACTTCTGCCTGGGAAGCCTGTGTGGGAGTAGCTGGGGAGCTGCACCACCTGGAGTGGGGAGAGCATTCCCTGCAGCCCCTCCTGCACAGGGAAATGGGATTATTCGAGCAACCAGGAGTGCCCCCGCACCCTCTCCCTCCTCCCAGCACTCCAAATCTCATCCTTGCAGCAACTCAGGTTAAGGTCACTTGTAGACCTTTGAGAAGGCACCCTGCTCTCTACAGTTTTCCATATCTGGTTTACACCCAGCCTGGGGCGAGGAGCTAAAAATGAGGCAAGCAGCAGGAAACACCATCTAAGGATTACATGCCTTCATTTGGTATGACCTGCGTTGCCCTTCTAAGAGGCAATACACATGGGTCTGATCGCCTCTCCATCTTTCCAGCCCCAGCTTTGGATGGAGCTTGTACAGATGGAAGAGGAAATAAGGAACATTTCCAGTCTAACTGCACCAGGCTGTGGAGCAGGACACCACTGGAATAGCCCAAAGCCCCCTTCTCCCCTTCCAGCTTGTGAGTGTAGGAAATGAGCGGGACTGACCTGTGAGCTCAGGGAGGACGGGGGCACTCGGGAGAGGGGTCCGCTCTACACGGAACTCTAAAAACGAAATGCAAGACAGCTTAGGAACTCGTCAAATGCCCCGAGGGAGACCCCGCAGAGAGACAGCAGCCAGGGTCTGCTGGGGGAGCAGCCTGCAGCCAGACTGTGACCAGACCAGTGTCTTCTTTAAACTAATTTATAACTGGTGCTGAAAGGTGCTGGACTCCTGCCCTGGAGACTGAAAGGATCCATTTATCCTTAGAATAAATCCAGCCAAGGCAGGGCAAGTGCAAGCTTCACTGTGCAGCCTCAGGTCTGCCCCGGAGCACTGCTCTGTGACACATCCATCCAATGTGACCTCTCGGCCGCATGCCGGTGGGTGCTCAGTACGTGCCACACTCGCGTGGGCACGGGTTTACAATGAGGCACTTGAAGCCACTACAACTGAGACCCATAAACTGGAGTCACAGAGAGCTTCCAGAGTGCTAGGAGGCAACAGCAACTTTCAGCCACAGTCAGCCTGGGCTCGTCTCAGGCGAAGAGGAAAGTCCCCATTCCCAGCCCCTAGCATCAAGACTTCATATATAAACCATCACACTGAGGAATGGAGTAAGGAAGGGATGCTCGGAGTTGCCACTTCTCTAGAAAATAGCAAGACAGCCTTTTCTCCAACTGTGCTCTGCCTCGTTCCCCTGCCTTGCAGAGAACGGGAGGGAGAAGAGGCCCCAGAAAGCTCTGAGCAGCTGCAGCACAGCAGGTTTCAGCCATTGATCGTAGAGTCCATGTTCTGAGCACATGGTGGGGCTGGGAGCTTGAAACCACCCAGTTTGTGGGGAAACTGCAGCCCACCGCCCCAGCAGCTGTTTTCCAGAGGCTGTGAGTGGTCCAGGCGCTGTTCAGAACACAACCATAGCATTGCAGGCGCCTACGTTCCGGGTGCCTAGGATTTCCCTGACCCACAGAAAAACACGTTTTAAAATCCTGTGCTACTTTCAGAGCAGTGGCAACTCTGGTAAAGAGAGACAGACACACACAAAGGCAGCGAGACAGGCAGAGCTGCAGGGGCCCTTCTGTGTCACAGCAGCAGCCCTATGGAGGAGGCTAACATAAAGGGCAGCAGAGCAGCCTTGGGCTTTTCCTGCCACTGGAGTGCAAGGATAATCCTAATGAAGGACAGGCTGTTCCCACCTATTCCAGGGCTTCACCCCTCCCCCTTCTACATCCGTCTCCAATTTAAAGAAAGACCAAACAAGGGAAAGGGTGAAAGGGGCAGAGCCTGGGTCACGGATCATGCCAGGGACTCCCGTCACCTGAAGGCAGACCAAAAGACCAAGCGGGGAGCACCACTCACCAGGGAACTGGTAAGTGTAGCCAGGTGCAATGCCAGTGTAACTTCGACTCGCATAGGTAGCAGCTTGGAAGCCCGGATAACCTGGGGGAAGAGAAAAAAGGCTCTGTTACTGCAAGCTTACAAGGTCCACGTCCTCAGCGCCTGGCTGCTCACGAGCAGTGTGACCATTAGTGTTAGAACGCACAAACAGGGCCAATAGCAGAAACTCCAGGAAACTGCTGTGCAGAATCTGCACACGTGCAACTCTGCAGAAGAGTTTTAGCAAGCCCACATAATTTTTTCCTCACTCTGAACATGTCAGGATATGGAGTTTTCCTTCTCACTAACTCACAGCTCTGCAGATGAAGGCTTTCTGATGCATCAGCTGGATTTACAAACAGAGGAAGATCAGGAAGGTGGGGGCATTTGAACAGCTGAATAGCTCTGAGTTGCTTTTGCACTAGAAGTGCTGGTGAACGCAGGCAGAAAGCTTCTTCCTGGCACTGGGCAGGAGGACACTTCCTGCTGTTCCCCAGGAAGCTGACCACCTATCCAGAACAAGCCTGTGAGAACACAGGGCACTGACTCAGAGATGAATATTTGATTTGAGATCTCCCAAGACGTGAGTACATGGATTTCCCAGTGACTCAGCTTGAGCCTTGCTGCTTTAAAATTCAGATGACTTAGAAAAGGCAAAACCCAAACCCACAGGCTGGGGATTTATTTTCCTTCAATAAGTCAAGTGAAAACATTGGGGAAAAAAATGCCCTTTTTGGAGTTTTGTTCATTCACTAACTGCTATTCGGCAGGCTTAGCAAGTAGAGCCAGGCTGAGCTCACCCTGCCCAGCAACACCAGCGATGATCCTGAGCAAACAGTATGCTCTTGGGTCAGCTCAAGCCTGGCTAGAACAAACGGGGGGAGGGAAGGAAGCCAGGAATAGCACCTGCACTGGAAGGATCATGCTTGACTCTCAGATCCAGGCACGAGGGTTTATAGACCTGGAAGTGGGGGCTGCAAAGGACTTTTTTCTTTTTTTAATCTTTTATCTGAACACATTTGCCTTAGAACCATTGACAGAAATGAAACCCAGTCCGCTTGTCACCAATTTCTCCTTACAAGACAGTCCCACGAGAAGTGTATGGTTTTCCTTGCAATACTGGATACTTGCTGTCCCCGAGAGGGAGGGAACAAAGTGAGACCAAGCTTAACTAGAACTTTAAGGGCATTTTTATAGTCTTTAAATAGCAGTGAGAATATTTATATGGACCACTGTTTCAAGTGGAAGCTCGGGGGGATCTTTAATCAACTAATTCATCAGATAGCCTGTAGAAGTGTGGGAGGAAGATGTGTGGGCAGATTGCTCCACACTCGGTTCAGCTATGCAGTTACATCCTATTCCACGAGAGGCATTGAAGAATTACAGTCTACATGCTGTGTGGAACCGTTAAATGAGTTGCAGAGGGCCAGAGCTGCCCAGCACATGGCTGCGCCCGGTCAGATCCGGCTGTCGCAGGGCAGCAGTGACAAGTTTGCAGTTTTTCCAGGTGCCACCAGAGGGCAAGTTGTGATCGCAAACAGGTCCTGGCGCCCTCCCAGCGTCCCCAGCCTGGCACCAGGAAGAGCCGCCCTTGGCCGCACTGCCCGCTCTTGGAGTAAAACCTCTAAGCTGCTGCCCGCCACCACCGGGAGCTGGGGAGGAGATCCGTCCTTGGGCTTACCCAGCATGCCGATCCCAAGCATGAAGGCATCCATCCCGTAAGGCATGACTCGGGACCGCCCTCGTGCCGAGCCCGTTGGGGACATCACCTCCTTCGGCTGAGCTTTTTTACACTCCACCTGCCACAAGAACGTAAGGATCAGGCTCAGCTGCCACCAGCACAGAGCAGTGCCACAGAGCACAGGCAGCGCCCCGGCTGCGGGCCAGACAGGGCTGCCAGCTGTGACAGTACTCCCCAGCCCTGGCCACCGCCACCAGCCTGTCCCGCTGTCCTTCCCCGGGGTCCCTGCCTCTGGCCTGCATGCTGCCACCTTTCCCCCTCACTCTGCAGCCACCACAGGTAATGGGGAGCTCAAACTTCCTTTGCTTTTCTCCTCCCTTGATGCTCTGCCTTGCGCTGCACCAGGGCCTCAGAGTTTGATTTTCCCTGTATCTGAATAAAGGTAAAACCTGCCCTCTACCAGGCTGCTAAGAGGTTTCATGTAACTTTGAAATCTCCAAGTACTGCACAATTCCTTGTTAGAGTTAGCTCTTCTCCTTGAAAGCTCAGTGTCATGCTGGTTCACCTCCACAATCAGAGCTTCTGTCCCAGATTGGCTGCTGTGATTTTGGGGAAAAGACTCAATCCAATTCCCCACTGCAGAGGAAAGTGTGTCAGGATCCCAGTGCCTCCCACCCTGCCCCTGTGCCACTGCCCCGCTCTATCCCATACCTCTGTCCCTTCTCCCCCAGGTTCAGCCCCAGACACTCACCATTTTGTTGTTGATCTCATGGAAGTGGATTTCACACACTTTTTCTACAATGTCTTCACTTTCAAATGTGACAAACCCAAACCCTGAAGAAAAGGCAAAACTCCTTGATCAGGTCAGAGCTCTGTGCAGTTTGCACCTGCTACCCACATCCTTTTATTGGCAGGAGAAGGACGGTACAATCAGCCCTTTCTAAAACGGCTGTCACTCATCTTCCCTCTCCAGCAAATCCTGCTTTTATGCACAAGAACAGGACTGTCCCCTTACAGATTCCCCTTTCCTCATCCTTTACTTCCCACCCTCTCTGAACCCAACTGCTCTAAAAACCAAGTCTGTTTTTTTTTTTTTTAAACTTTCCTATTCGCAAGGCAAACCACATGGCTGATAATGCTGGGGAAGATCCCGGCAGACGCTCACACAAAGAGAGTCGGTGAAGAAACGAACAGCTGCTTGCCAGGACATCACCATCCTGGCTAAATGCACCCCACCAGCAATAACACCCTGCACGTTTCCTCTTCAGTCACTGGTCATAAAGCCTTGTATAAGCAGGCAAACATCAGCAATGCAGTTATACAGAGCAAGACATACACATGAGCAAAGAGATTTGCAAAGCTTCACCAAAGTAAGGTTAGTATCTGCGGTAAGACAGGACAGGATGTTCCTGGCCTCTGGCCCACGCTCACACCTCCTTTCACTCACCAACCCGTTTGCTGACAGTTTTGGCAAAGACTAGCTTGGGTGGGCAGACTAAACTCCTCTCAGCTGACTGGAGCCGCTTCCGGAAAACTGAGGCAGGTGGGAGGATGTCTTTAAGCTTGCCTTACAAGCAAGCTGGGATTAAGCAAAGCTTTCCGCTTTCCAGAACTGGCCAATTCCATGGTGCTTTAAAATAACTTCTAAGAACAGACGGGGAGTTGCTGCCCAAAACCCCACTTTTTCTCCATACTGCCAGAAAAGTCTCTCCATAAGCTCGTTCGTCTGTCGGTGGTCAGGTAGTTTCACACCATTCACCTCAACATGCACAAGCAGAGGAGCTCAGGAATTCAAGAGCAACACCTCGAAGCTGAAACCAGTCCTGAGCCCCACCAGACCCCCACCAGGTCTGCCGCGCCCTGGGCAGAGCCCCACACTGCCAACACAGCAGCTGGCAGCTCTCCCTGATCCTTCTGAACTGCCCCACAACTCTTTAATTGGCCCAGTGACAGGGAGACATCCATGGAGGAACAGGGGTTAACACTTCTCCCCTTTCAAGATCAAGCTGGAACAACATCCTAGGCCAGGCAACCAGAATAGATTTAATGGCTTTAGAAAAAAGCAAAAACCTGAAGGGCACACAGTGTAGCAAGAACAGAAGGGAGCGTTCCCTCGCTGCTCTGGGGGCAGAGGTGCTTGGAAGTGCTTCAAACAACACACAGACACGAGAGTGGCCCAGCATAGGGCTGTTACTGGCCTTGATTTGGGAAACACTGAAGCTAAGTTTGCAGATTAAGTTGTTGCCAATAAATCTCTTGAGCTGGTGCGATGCTGGCTAGTGTCAAGCCCTGCCACGCGCTGGGGCAGTCCGTCTGAAGGCTTGCCGGGAGAGCGGCAGGCAGGGACGCCCATGGGTGGGCTGGGTCCGGACACACAATTACAGCCTTGCTCCCATCCTGTAACCAGACTCCACCAGCAAGACTCGGGTAAGAAAAGGTGACCTGGGAGCACAAGCGGGCTCCGAGCCGAGGAAGGGGCAAGAGGCAGGCACTCTTCGAGCTCTCGTGTCAGCTTTCCCGGAGCTCAGATTACTCGGGACAAGGTAAGACACACACTGCGGGCTGGAGCCATGGAGGTAAGCGGGCAGGGGAGGGGGCCGCCTCCTCTCACATATCTGCAACTCGGCGAGTTTACAGCACAGGAAATGCACTGGACAAAAGCTCTCTGTGCTGCAAGGGACGCTGGTAAAGGATGCAGATGCAAAAGGATGGGGCGACTGGAGGCAAGATAAAGAGCAGCTGCGACCCGCATGCCCTGCTGCTGGGATACTAACCCCTCCCTACGCAAGGCAGGAGGCAAACCCTCCGCAGTTCCCTCTGCTACGGCCAGAAGACCGCTCTCACCTCGGTGTCGATTGGTTGTCTTGTCAAACATCAGCATCGCATCATCCACCTGCAAACAGAAGAGCTCCGGATCAGATTATTGCCGTTGCCAAGAGCATCCTCCGACACATTTGCACAGAGCTTCCCGGACCTCCCCAAACCAGAAGGGATCAAGATGAGACCTCCCATCCCCGCGAAGGAAACGGTGTGCGCAGACACCTATCAGCNGGGGGGGGGGAGAGAAGCAAAGCTGGAGAGGGGAGAGGAATAAGGGGCCTCCCAGCGACAGGGGAAGCGGAGGCCTCAGACAACAGAGCCTGCCTGGGAAAGCTGGGAAGCGCCCCCGCCCCCACCCCAGAGGAGCCTTTCCTCTAAGTGAGGTTTCCCACTGCTGGAGGCTGTAATTAGAGCAAATTTACTGCAAGGCCTGAGCAGGGCTGCCTTCCCGGGGGGAGGGGCGGCCGGATCCCATCCCCCAGCCGGCCTGGGGCTGCTCTCCTCCCCGGCGAGCACATCACCGCCTGGTGCCACTTTTCCCCCCCATCTTCCCGCTGGGTGTTGCCTTGCAGAGCCGCATCTGCACCACTCCCCAGGTCAGGCTGAGCAGGGTTAAAAAATACACTTCAATCCCCTCCGTGTAAGCCCCAGTGTAAACCTGTCCCACTGACCCATCCCTCCTCTCTAATACCACTGTCTTAATCCGATTATGAAACTGGACATGCAAGTGCTCAGGGGAGGCGGCAGCAGTCTCCGGCCAGCAGCTGCCCCAGCCCTCCTCCTCCTCCTCCTCCATGCGAGACAGCCGCTCCCCGAGCAGCGAGCCCTGTGTGCCCCCGACTCCGTGGAAGGATTACTCCCTTGCCTCGTCCCTTGGAAGCGTTGCTGCCATCTCTGGAACAGCCCGTCAGTGAGGGCAAAGCGCTGCCTGTGCCCCAGCCCAGGCAGCTACTGGCTTCACTCATGGAGAGCCCACAGCCCCCGTCAGGGAAGGGAGACGGCTCCTAGCCTCAGCCCCTCCAGGACACAGCTCCACCTCAGTGCCACAAGGATTGAAGGAGCCCTTGCCAGCGTTTCCAGTACCACCATGAGCAGACAGAGGTCATCTTTGATACCCTTGGGCTTGTCCCAACACAGCCACCCCACAAGAGCCAGGTGACAACAGACAACCTGGNCTCCAGGCATGTCCCCGAGCCACAACCCAGCACGGTCCCCCCACCAGCCCGGGGCAGGTGCTGCTGGGCTGAGCCCCCTCGGCCCGGCCCCTGGCATCAAGCGACCCCGATTGTTTGCCTGCGGCTCCAGCCGGGGGGCAAGGAGCAGGGAAGGCATTGTTCCCAAATCCCAGCCTCAAAGGAGAAGAGAATTAAAGGGGGGGGGGGGAGAGAAGCAAAGCTGGAGAGGGGAGAGGAATAAGGGGCCTCCCAGCGACAGGGGAAGCGGAGGCCTCAGACAACAGAGCCTGCCTGGGAAAGCTGGGAAGCGCCCCCGCCCCCACCCCAGAGGAGCCTTTCCTCTAAGTGAGGTTTCCCACTGCTGGAGGCTGTAATTAGAGCAAATTTACTGCAAGGCCTGAGCAGGGCTGCCTTCCCGGGGGGAGGGGCGGCCGGATCCCATCCCCCAGCCGGCCTGGGGCTGCTCTCCTCCCCGGCGAGCACATCACCGCCTGGTGCCACTTTTCCCCCCCATCTTCCCGCTGGGTGTTGCCTTGCAGAGCCGCATCTGCACCACTCCCCAGGTCAGGCTGAGCAGGGTTAAAAAATACACTTCAATCCCCTCCGTGTAAGCCCCAGTGTAAACCTGTCCCACTGACCCATCCCTCCTCTCTAATACCACTGTCTTAATCCGATTATGAAACTGGACATGCAAGTGCTCAGGGGAGGCGGCAGCAGTCTCCGGCCAGCAGCTCCCCCAGCCCTCCTCCTCCTCCTCCTCCATGCGAGACAGCCGCTCCCCGAGCAGCGAGCCCTGTGTGCCCCCGACTCCGTGGAAGGATTACTCCCTTGCCTCGTCCCTTGGAAGCGTTGCTGCCATCTCTGGAACAGCCCGTCAGTGAGGGCAAAGCGCTGCCTGTGCCCCAGCCCAGGCAGCTACTGGCTTCACTCATGGAGAGCCCACAGCCCCCGTCAGGGAAGGGAGACGGCTCCTAGCCTCAGCCCCTCCAGGACACAGCTCCACCTCAGTGCCACAAGGATTGAAGGAGCCCTTGCCAGCGTTTCCAGTACCACCATGAGCAGACAGAGGTCATCTTTGATACCCTTGGGCTTGTCCCAACACAGCCACCCCACAAGAGCCAGGTGACAACAGACAACCTGGCTCCCGCTCATCCCCTGCTCTTCCCGACCCAGCTCAGACTGCCTTGGCCAAGTCAACAAACACCTGAGAAATGTGCCAGGCATCCAGTCAGAGCCATGGGGGACAGAAGACTTCACACAGACACAAAGCAACTCCTCAGCAGCTTCCCAAGACAGAGCCTGGGAACTGACAGCAGCTCATCACACTGCCATTCCCCATCTCTGCTTGCTCCTGCCCCTGCACCATTTCCCTTCACGGTGCCAGCACAACTGTGACATGCTGGGAGGAAACCTGATGTGGCTAAAAAATATTTCAAGGAGGTTTACTGTCTTTGTTTGCTTTTTTAAGCTAGATCCATTCCAGTTCTCAGAAAGGCTGGGGACATAGCTGTCCTCCTCCCCAGTAAACAGTGGGACAAAGCTGTGTCAACGGCACTCTGCGGCAGTGCCGCTCCTGAAGACTTCAACTCAGGTAGCTGGAGCCCACAAACCCATCACGATTGAGAGATGGGCACGAGAAAGAAAAACTTAGCAGGGATGGGCACAGCCCAGCTGCTGACTTACTCTGTCCAACCAGTCCCAGCAACAACTCCTTCTTCCCAGAGCCTGGAAAGCAGTAGCAGCTGCAAGTGGCAGAGCCCAGCGCACATCCACACACAAAACCACTTCGCAGCAACATCCTGGGCAACTGCCAGGCGCTCCTGCGGTGCTCAAGCACTCAGAGCCAGGAGACATGCAACTGCTTCATCCTAAACCACACTCCATAGGCCTAGAGAAAAGCTGCAGCCTTCCTCCATCTGAGCCTTTTTCCAAGTTTCTGCTTGTGCTTTGAGATCAGATGCCTACCCACAACCCCAAAATGTACTCGCCTCGCAAAAACATATTGACAATAACACATATTTTCTATTTGAAAGCTGTTTCCTGCCATGAACTAAATGTAAGATAGACATCTATGTGTATACACACACATGAAATAGTCTTACCCTACTCACTCAAGTCTAGTGCCCCAACTATAGCTACCACTGGGGTCTTTTATTGCCAACAAGACCTATACATGAGCATCTTCTCATCTCCTTCCAAGGCAACAAGTGAGATGAGTGGGGTGGTCTCAGACAGCACGCAGCCAGTGCCATGAAGTAAAGCAGGGCCCTGCAGCCTGGAGGGGGTGCAGAGGGTAGTGCTAGAGCCTACGAAGGCGGGCAGGACGGGCTGCAGACCAAAGCACCCTGTGGAGCCAGGAGAAAGGCCTCACCTGCATCCACTGGGAGCGGCCATTTCCAGCACCACGGGGTCCAGCCTCATGCCAGATCACTCCTACCTCTTGCCATCACCTCCCCTACTCTGGAGCTAGGCGAGAGGATGAAAACTGGCTGCCTCGAC
Source organism: Aramus guarauna (assembly GCA_013400195.1). Taxonomy (NCBI): domain Eukaryota; kingdom Metazoa; phylum Chordata; class Aves; order Gruiformes; family Aramidae; genus Aramus; species Aramus guarauna. The sequence continues at coordinate 528,058 of VXBL01000841.1, read as the reverse complement.
TCACAGGACTCCCTGAGGCCCAGCACCACCCAAACACCCAGGCAGACCCTCACACGAAGCAAAGGGATGGACATGGGAATCCAACGAAGGCCCGACCCTGGCTACCCCAGGCAGGGNACCCCCCCGGCCGGTGCCCTCCCGCAGACCATCACAGGCAAAACCACCATCGTACATAAGGGATTCACACCTCAAGGAGAAAGGTTTCACAGCGAGACCCCCCTCCTGGATCGACTTTGTCCCCTTCCCGGTCCTGCTTCTGACGGGACAGAGGTGCCGCCATCTTGCCTCACCCCACATACACACCCCCTGAGGGAAGGAGCAGGCCCGGGCTGAGGCAGGTTGGGAGGGAGCGTGGGGCTGTGAGGGACTGAGGGGACACGGAGGGAGGGAGGGGTGTGGAGAGGGATGAGGGGGATACAGGTGTTTGGGAACAGTGGTGGGAAGGGGGTCTGGGCCCTCCAGAGGGACAGGAGGTGGCTCCAGCCACTTCCCGATGGATGGCAGAGACAAAACAGGTCAACTACCCAAGAAATGGATGGAGAAGCGTGTGGAAANCCGGGCTTTTCCCGGCTGGGCCGCGCCGGGCCCCAACAAAGGCGGTCGCCGGCGGGGCCGTCACCACGGCAACGCGACCGCCAATAGCAGCTGCCGCCCGGATTAACGCCGTGCACAAAGCCGCCCCGCTGCGCCCGCCCCGCCAGCGGCNTGGCTCCAGCCACTTCCCGATGGATGGCAGAGACAAAACAGGTCAACTACCCAAGAAATGGATGGAGAAGCGTGTGGAAAATAGCACTTAAGAGTTTTAGAAACAGCCCTAAGTTCATTTTTAATAGGGTGTGGAAATAATCTATGATCATAACTGTACTTTTAACAAAGGCCTTTTGCTGGGTGAATTGTCTTTCTCCCCATTCTCTCTCTTTCCCCCCCCCCCTTAAATAAATATTTGTTTCAATTCTTTAAACATAGTCAAAGAAGCAGATCACTTTACTAGAAAACTGTTTAGCTTAGTGGTCAAGGCTCTCTCCCAGGGAAGTTTTTAACTTGCTGGTCCAGGCTGCAGTGATCCAACGTTTGAGGTTAGAAGTTCAAGGTTTGTTAATTTTGAGGAATGATGTTTCTCCCCATGTTTAGCCACAAGGGTCAAAAATATCAAGGAAAAAAGAGGAGATCCCAAGAGCAGTGACTCTTGTTCTCTAGCTGTGTCCTTCCCAAGGAACCCTACCGCAGGAGACAACTTCTTTGGCAGGTACTTGGCGGTTCAGGGGTAAGTACCGCACACCCAAGCCTTAAACCCAAGCTGTCCAGCGTCCCCTCCTCCTCTGAATCCTGTCTCCAGTGACTCTCTCCAGCTTTGGAAAACCAAACAGGAACGGCAGAAAGATAAAGGTTTTGGCTCAGTGGAGGTAACACATTCAGAAAGTGAAAACAAGTTTGTCCCTGGGGAGGAAGCTCTTCTAATCCACCATGGATTTGCCACTGCCAAGACCTTCAGGAGGGCGGCAGGCAGCACCCTCCCGAGAGGAGACAGGCCCTTCTTAAACCAGCACCTGGTTTTGATGAGAGCAGTGTGGTGGTGACAGGAAGGGAAAGTGACAGTCACAGGTTTCACAGAGAGACTCTCCACCACAGCAGCCTTCAGCCTAGCCAAAGCATTCAGGTGCACAAATATGAGGCATTTCATACCAAAATGGAACGCAGTATGATCCACCTTTTGGTCTTGGCCAAAAGGCTGGATTTTTTGGGTTTTTTTTCTTCAATGCCTTAGTCCCACTCTAATATATTTCAATCTTCCTGGGACAGTCATAGGTGTCTGCAAAGGAGGAAGCCAATGACAGCCCCATGCAAATTGAAAAAACACTAATAACATTTCCAGCATGAGTTTGGTGAGAAATGTTGGATGCACTTCCATATGGGCAGATCTTGAAGACAGTTGTAAACAAGCAAAGGTTTGCCAAAACACGTATCTTCCACCTGAACAGCAACTAATGATGGTTTGGCTGGTCCTAGAAGGAACCATGGCAACATAGTGGTACAAAAATCAGGCGGAAGAATAATAGCTGCCAAGTCGGCTTCAACACCGGGAACCAAAACAATCTAGAAACGCGTTGGCCATCAGCAACCCTGCAAGGTTCTCCTGGCTGCTCAAACAGGACAGGCCGATTCTGCAGAGGAGGATGCACGGACCTGGCTCCAGGAACAAGCATGCTGCACCCGCACGGCACCGGGAGCACGTTTCTTCCCTGCTCCGCAGAGCTGTTCTCAAAACTCTGGGAATGAGACTCAGACAAGGGACAGAGCCCGCTCTGTGCCACAGGTGAGCAGGACAGCCTGTCCAGGTGTTCCTGCCCACTCTCGCACCGTGGGCACCTGGCAAATATCAAATGAACCACTGAAGACCTGAATGACCATTGCTGCTACAGTGTTTTTGGCTATCTGCCTACCAGATGCGGAGCACAGAGAACCCTTTGTTCCAGTGGCATTGTTACCACAAGCCAAACTGCCTACTGCCGCAAGAGAGGTGATCAGATTCCCCTTCTCCTCCCCTCCCCATCTGTTCATTGCAACCATGTTACGTGTGAGAATTTGCATAAATTGCCCTCTGATCTGTGGAAGAAAAATCTAAAATCCAGTTTGGAAATCCACAGCAGGTTGACAAGTAGCTTTGATCCCCGAAATTTCCAGAGAGCAGCAGATTAAGGATTAATTAATTAACATTCTCCCGATCAAAAGTGAGGGAAATCATGCCCACCATGAGCACAGGAACAACTCTTCCTATAAAGAAATTCCCCATCAGTATCTGAAGGTTCTCCAATTAGTCAGCAGGGAAAACTCATTTCATATACCCAAGTCAACCACACCATTCTTCTGGCAGGTGTACATGAATATGCATTTGTGACAGACACACAAACTCTCATCAAATCCAGCACCTCCTATACAGTGGTTTTCTCTCAGTCGGGACAGGATGAGAGTTGTTGCTCGAGTGAGATCTCAGAACCCATCTGAGGCAAACCGTCCAGAATTTGGACAGTGTATTAGATGGCAGCCTAAAGGTCAGAATTGCCCTCAGACCTCAGCAGATCTTTTTTCTTGTTTGCTTCCAGGATATTTTTAGAGAGCAGATCTCTCTCCAGGCACGATCTGCCTCACAGAGAGGCTGAGCTTTCATGACCGACTCATCCACACACGCAGATCACCTGCGGGCCCAGGGAGAGATGCAGACTGTTTTTAAGCACTTTTCAAGCACCCTTGGAGCCACAGCTGATTAGTGAGTCATGCAAAGACGTCATTGTGAATATACTTCTTGAACTTGTGCTTCACGAAATGCAAAAGCACACAAGAAAACCATGAGTTCAAACACTAGGTCCCCATTTCTTCTGCTACCTCTGCATTTCTAGTTTCTGAAAGGACCAACTTCTGATAAACAAAAGACTGGCTGCACCAAGTCAGAGCAGAGGTCCACCTTGCCCAACACCCCCCCCCAAGATACCAACCAACAACAGACACCTTTGGAAGAACATAAAGACAAGGCAAGGATATTATGACAGACCCCAGAATAGTCCATTATCTTCCAGCCATTTGTGTTTCTGGGATTTCCTGAACTCAAAGGGGTGTCTGTGTATTTAAAAGACCTTCCATGAATTTTTCCAATCATTTTGGAGCCTATGCAAATTTTAGCAACGACATCCTGGGGCAAAGATTTCACAGCTTAGATAAGCTCCATGGCAAAAAGACCTTATTTGTTCTGAGCCTCCTATCTTGCAATTTATTTGACTTTCTCTACCACAAAACCTCATCAGACCAACCCTTGAAAAAGAAAGACGATCTGAGTATTTTCAGTTATGATTTGAAACAAATAACCTTGCTTACAAGATCAGAGACCCAACAGTCCAAAGAAATTACTCTGATGGACAACCCCTTCTCCCCCAAAAAAATAATACAGGATAACATGTTCCATCGCACAGGCTGAAGTAGAAAAGGAAGAAGTTGGGACTTGAGCCCCTCTGAGGCATACTCATACGTGTTGAACTAGACAGAGGACTAGCTATGCCTGAGATGGTAGGTGCAAGATATCTTCCTCCTCTCTGTTTCAGGTTTCAGTGAGGGTGGTAGCCTGAATCAAGAGAGGCTGTTGAAATATTTCCTTGTGCAGTCTAAAGATCTCCAACACCATCCAACTTAAGCCAAGACACTTGGCCACACATACTGTGAATGTAATTCTTTCCAGGACTTCTGTCCTACAGTTGAAAAAATAACCTCCTTTAGAAAGCATGTCCATGGCCTCAGCTTGCATCTCAGAGATTTGAGTTTTGCAGCCAGAAGTGTTTCCTAGAGATCCCGCTATGTTCAAAGCCCTAGTGGCTGCACCTGACAAACTATAGCCAGCTTGAGAGCACTTCTCAGTCTCTCACTGTACTAAAAAAAAAAAACCACCCAAAACCATTTGTATTTTCTTTCTCAGAAAAACAGCAGCCCACATTTTTCGTTCACAGTTTTGGAAGAAAAAAAAAGTGATCATTCTTTGAAGCAAACAAACTCACACTGTATTTGGGATCCTCTTTGAAGCGTCACCTTTTTGCCTGTTAAAATCAAGTATTTTGATATGAAGAACTGGGGTGCTAGCCTCTCCCTTTCTTCCTTTATCCCTAAGTAATACTCATGGATTTCCTCCTCACACATTTTCATTTTTCTTTTGCCACTTGCATTTTACAAAGCTGAGAGGGTTTTGGACACAGGAAGAAAAGAAAACAAAACAAAAATAGGCAAGTAAGCAAAAATGCCAAAATGGAAAAATCAGACTTGGGAATTTTGTTTGATGAAATGGGAAACCATTTCATCTCCAGCCCAAACTTCCATTTTTTTCTCTGCTAATGGACACACAAGGTGTGTTGTTTCTGACCCAACATGCAACGACACCAGCTGCCTTGGTAGACTTGCGAATTGCAGTTCACGGATTTGGACTAGAGAGAACATTATGATAATCTAATTTGACCTCGTCTGTACTGCAGGCCATAGCACTTCCTCTCATAATTCCTACAGCATGTGCATCCTTTCTGTCTGGACTAAAACGTCTTTTTCAAAAAGCATCTATCCTAATTTAAAGGCCTTAAGTGGTGGCAAATCTAACACACTCTCCAGCCTGAGGGTTACCTAGAAGATAACCTTCATGCAAAGCCCATTCAGCAGTCTGTACTCCCTTGTCCTCAGCAGCAAAGGATCATCTCTCCCTGCAGCCGAGATCCAACCCGAGCTTGCCACTGGATTCCCGAAGACTGACTAAAAGTCACCCCCGGGAACCTGACACCTTGATCTTGAGGAATCAAGACAGGATGTCTTGAACTCTCTGCTCTCTCCTCTCTAGATTCTAAGCATTCCCTTGCTTCCCCGGACAGGCAGGAGGAAAGAGGAGGGATTTTTCTCTTGTTAGATCCCAGAAAACTGTGGGGCTACTCTGAATAAGAGGGAACACAAAGCCATTTCCTCAGAGGGTAAATCCTCCGAGGAAATGCTTTAAAAGGGCATCCTTAACAATTCCTTTCCAGACAGTCCCAGTCCAATTCCAGAAGAAGTACTGGCCCAAATTACTTAGAAAAGATTTTTTCAGAGAGGCTTTCCAAGATGAGGATGACACAACTGAAGCTTCACCACCTCTCACTTTAAAGATGCCATAAATGGAGGAGATGAAGACCAGAGTCAGGTGCCAAGAGTACCTCTGAAGAAGTCAAGATCTTAGGAGACCTTGAAAAGCCAGGAGACCCCAGAGTATCATAAACGAACACCAAAACAGCCTGTGTACCAAACTCATGTTCTCCATGAGTCACATCTGAAATTGAAGGCAACAGGCTTTTCTTAGCCCTAGAAACTACAGAGCGGCACATTCAGAACTCAGAACCCCAGAGCTGATGGCCATAGAGGCTCTTCTCCAAAACACGCTTTCCCTTGATCCCACACAGCAGCCAAATGGAGCTACCAACTGGAGAGAATTTCCCAGGAAACAGTTCTCCTAGCCTTCATGACTTCTTTGAGGCTTATCCTGTAGGATGGTTACAGGCCAGAAGAGATGCTTAATACAAGAGCTCTGAAGAGTCTCTCCTCAGCTGAAATGGCCAGGTGAGTCAGAAAGCTGCCCCAAAACCGGAGACTCAATCTGACCAGCCCTGACCTCTCCCCACAGAAATTCCCCCCAGCCAACAGGCCAGCTGCATTGGCCTCATGCAGATTTTAAGTGCTGGATGTTGTCCGGGATGCTGGTTCTTTGGAAATGAATCGCACTGAGCTATGCAGAACTCTCCCTTCTGCCCAGTCCCAAGAAAACAATCTGACACAACCAGTTCTTGACAGTCTTCTGACGTCAGGACACCTTTCAGCACGTGACCATTAAACAAGAGGAACACAACAACATAACACCCCAAAAGAACTGGAAAGTACTTCTTAAACTAGAGAAACTGTAACTGCTTGTAGACTGAGCGCTACGTCACATGCTTCTGCTTCAAATTATCAGAGGTACAGTTAAGGTTAAAAGGGGATTACACCCAAGACGTTTTGTTTTCCTATCAAATGCATCCATCAACCGCACAGAAGCACACACAAATCAAACTAACAACCTTCAGACTACACAGACACACGGACAGCACCCCCTTTAGCAAGGACACCTTCAGTGACACCATGTAAAAGCTCTTGGGGACACAACAGTTTGCTTATTTCTCATAGCAAATACAACCACATAGAGATAACGACCTGCAAGCATGGGGATCTGAGCATCTGACCATTTTTGCTATTGCCACTTTCTTTTCGGACTGAATAGAAATACAGAGGAGTCCCACTTTGCAGTCACGAAAGCATCCCAGCACATGCAGGTTTGACTTCAGAAGGTGAACAAAGGTACTGAGCCAACACTAGTTCCAAACTTTCTGCCCAAAAGTTCCAACGATATGGTAAAACTGGTTACAAAACTCCCTTTCCTTTCGCCAATTAATGTGCCTTAACATAACATCACCCTTTTGCAGGACCTTTTTCAGAAGAGGGTATTCCTCCACATCCACGATGGTATCAGCAACATCCTGGCCAGATTACCACCCAGCAAACTGTGTTCTGTCCCCCTAAACCGGGCAAGAAGGTCCCAAAAGCTACAGAATCCAACACTTCCCGCCCCAGACAGCTAACCCACCCATACCACCACCGAATGACAGCACCCTGCCCCAGAGGTGACTGCATTCAGGATTTGGCTACAGTGATCCCCTTCAGTTCCTAATCCCATTAAAAATCTTGGGATCCTTCAGTCTAATAGTACTGAGATTGCTCCAGGGGATGCTCACAACCTCCTGACAGGAGACCGAAGGACCAAGGCTGAGCTCCCTTCTATTGTCCAATTTGGTCCCGACTCGCAATTTGCACGCCTGGCTTTCACAGACCACGGCACAAGTGACTTCAACCCACAGAAGCCCACCCTTCCCTGAACCGCCAGCTTGCAAGGGACACCAACACAAGGGACAGCCATAGTGCCAAATTTTCTTCAAACATCAAAAAACCAACATCACTACTTGCCCAAGACTCAGCAGAAGCAGTTTCAGGACCAAAAGGCTTATTTTAATAAAGGATTACCAAAATATCAATCACAAGGCTTAGAAACAGGCCAAAATCACAGGTCTGATGCTGCAGCCGCGCTGTTAGGAGTGTTGACAAACCTTCCTCCAGCATTTAAACAAACTGCAAATCTACAGGACCAAAATGCCATGAGAAGCCTCTGGATAGGGAAAAAATGGAAACCCATTTCCCTTAGCCCAGGTCCTACTGACCCCAAGAACAAGCACAAACTCTTTATTTCAAATCAACACAGGGCAGGAGTCACTGGCTGTAGCCCCTACAAAGACATTACAGCCATCCAAACTCTGTAACTGACCTTCAGTCTTCTTAACTCCATGCAGAAGACTCATGGACTCCTAATCCCACCTCCACAGAAGTTCAGAAAACTCCTTTTTGCTCCAGAAGCAACAGCTTTGATCCAACACCACTCAAGAGACTTACCTTCCCAAACTGCTCGAAATACTGTTTCACATCCTCCACAGTAGTGTTCACAGACAGACCACCCACAAATATCTTCTTCGTTCGGGTCACCATCTGGAAAAGGGAAGGACAGGAATTCACCAAATAAACCCAGAGTGAGTGGAGAACGAGACAAACGGCCACTAACTTCCCTCCGGCGTCTGCCCCTTTGCTGCAGCCGCGCTCCCACCTTCTCAAGGCCCCCTGCCCAAACACAGCCAGCAGGTCTGTCCCACACCGGACCCCAAAGCATGTTCTCACCCTTGCGCCGTCCCATCGTGCTTGTCAGTGTCCAGGCACCACCTCATCGTCAGACAGCACGTTACCAGCCTCTCCCTTCGCTAACCTGCTGCTACTCTCTTGGCACCTTCACGCCACCCCGAAGGCACGGGGCACGACCATCGCCCCCTCAGCCCTCCAGCTCTTCCCGCAGCCCTGCCACTCTGCACAGCCAGCCTCCTCCAGAGATGCCTGCTCTGCTTCCCAGCGCGGAAAGACGGGCAGGAGGCCTGCCAGCGCAGGTAGGCTCCCCAGGCTTCGCCCTCCCATCTTGCAAATCACACAGCATCCAGTCTTGCATGGAGTAAGCCTCACTTCACACCCATTCCCCTGTCACCAAAATGGAACTCAGTCAACTCCCAGTTAAATCTCTTTTGCCTTTGCAAGAAGGCAAAGAGAAGATCCCTCTGCCACTTGTCACTCGTGCAACTGGAACAAGGAAGAAAACTAACTACCCTGAGAGGGGCCATTGCTGCCAGGCTGAGGCACACCGACATCCTTTGAACTGGCTCTCCAGCTGCATCCTCCCCTTAGCTGCTTGGCTACACCCCTGCTCTCAGAGGAACACATGGTCCTAATTACCCCAAGGAGCATAGGGCTAATCCGCAGCAATTCCCTGGCTTGGAGAGCAGCCCGTTCTAACACTAAAGCACCTTCTGTCACCAAACTGCTTAATGGAATTAACCCAATTCCTACCATGTGCTTCCTGGCTCCAGTTACTCGGGATACCTGCTCACCAATTGTTCTCGGTGCCTGATCCCCCTTATTTCCCTCCCGGCACCAGTCTCCTCTTCCCTCTTTACTTCTTGACGCTGCTTCTCCTCCCCAGCTCTTTCTCCCATGACAGCACTTGGAATAGAGACTCTGAACTTTAAAACTCCCATCGAACAGCAAAGTTAGAGGGAGACTCAAAGCCTAAAAGCAGCCTCCAGCCTGCTGCGGGCTCCTCAGTTAAAAGTTTCTAGCTGCACACCTGGAAAAAGTTTCTGTGCATTTTGATGCCAGAGCCTCTTGTAGATAAGTTCCAACACCAAACTCCTTCTGCCTTTTCTGGTGCTGAAGCACAAAAGGGCATTTCACAAAATTAAATCCTTCTCCCCATCCCTGCCATACACCTATTCATACACGTGACGCTCTTTCCACCTGTATCACATTGCAGCATGGAGCTGTATCTCCTAAGGCCTGAAACTTCCAGGCACCGGCTGCAACCTCGGAAAGACTAAGTTCACCCTGGGCAGCATTTATTTCACCAGCTCTAACTACTGCATCCTAAAGTACAACCGTGGGGCCCTCCTGGTTCCTCCAGCGCCACGCAAACCCCCACCGCTGCACTGCAAGCTCAAGAGGAGCGTTCCGCAGCACGGCACGGCACACTGGCGGTGCAGCACAGCAGCTCCCGCTCCAGGTGAGTCTCGAGCAAACCCCAGAGAGCGACTCCGCTGTGTGTACCGGCAACCTGGCATGGCGGGACAAGATTCATCACCATGAACTTCATCACCCTTTGGAGAGGCAAGGGCTGCCCGCAGTACTTACCTTGGGCTGTGCTCGGCGGGGGAACGCTACCTTCGGGTCAATCTGAAAGAGATGTGGGGAAGAATAGGTGAACGTGCTTTTCCTGCCTATTTACAGATGGAGGGTTTCCTCCGGGCGCATGGCTGTCTCTGCCCACGTGGCACCTTGCTAAAATCCCAAAGAATCTACCTGAGGTGCATAAAACGAAGCTGGCTGCAGACACCTTTCCCTCTTGGTAAGGTGTAATCCGGGGAGACTACAAGTCCCAGCATGCAGTGGTCTGTCTCCAGCTGAGCGCTGGCCAGACGCACCCGAGAGCCCATCACATGCTGGGATTAACGGGCTGAGCTGCACCCTCCCACTCAGCCTGCCCCTGGGTGCCCTGCATCACCAGCCTCATATTAAAAGTGCTTTCTTTTGCCTTTTTGCTCTCCTCCTCCACTCTACCTACAAATACACAGCTCACCTGGGTAGTAACAGGACAGAAAAGAGGCAGCGCACAAAAAGCCAAACATTTCATCCCACAAAACACAGGGTGAGAAAATAAAAGAGCAGACAGGATGGCACAAATTAAACCGAGGAGTCCAAAGCCCCATAGGCTGCGGAGGCTGTGGCCGCAGGGCAGCGTGCTGCCCCTCTCCCCAGGCTGCGCCGCACACAATGACGCGATGCCTCCCCTCTGCAGGCTGAGCCCTCCATTGTGCCTGTTCAGCTTCTCTATAAACCTGCTGCCGGCCGGAGCTGCCGTCCCCGCGCCGCCATCCAGGTGCCGCGCATTCTGCTGGGCTCAGCACGGATGAGCGCGTGCCTGCATTGGCCTCACACCACCACAAAAGCCGGGACAACACTAATGCAGCTGCAAGCCAAACACCCAAGAAGCCTCCTCTCCTCCTCAGCCACCACCTCTTTCTTTATAGCCTATTTTTACAGCAACTCCTGTAAAGTTACATCATATCGGGGATGATCCAGACCTACAAATCAGCTTACAAAGACCTGTGGTAAAGGCAGGTCTGGCTCATCCCTGCACTTGGACATGCTGCGGCTGGAAGGGCAGCCCGGGGCATCGTCCCATCGGCCCGGCAGTTCAAACAGCCCAAAAGGAAGCTGCGTTTCTCCAGCTCCTCTCGCGGCTTTGTTCAGCTTTCCAGCCTGGCCGCCCTCCCGTCCCACGTCCTTTCACTTGTCACACAGCCCCAGAGCTCGGCCTCCCCGCGCCCTTCCACCAGCTTCTCTCCCTGCCTTCCCCACCTCCATCCTGACTCACAGCCTACAACATAAATAAACTCAGCACGTAAGTAAACAGAGGCAAAAGTGAAGAGCACAAATAAACTCAAAAATAAACCTCCCTCCCCAAGCTCCAAGCGCTGGCAGATTAGCATACCCTCCGGTGCCTCCCTGGGGCATCTGAACTGTCCCTCCCCTCCCCGCACACACACAGCCACCCCCCCCACCGCTTCCTGGCTAGTGCAGACACCCACAGAGAATTCTGAGGACAGGGGACGGCAGGAGACCAGGAGGTTGATGGCAGATAATAAGCAAAAACAATAATCTACTGTCTTTTACTTCTCAGCCAGTGTCATTCAGCTCCTGCCAAGAAGATGCTTTCATACTCAGCAATGCTAAGCTCAGCCTCATTTTCTCATTACTCTGAGTGTGATCAACTGGGCAGAGATAACGCGTCCTCCTGGCTGGAGGGAGCAGGCAGTCATTTCAGAAATTCTTCTGCACAACCAGCTATTGTTGCAGGTAGAGGGAGGCCAGGGCAACCGACTGCAGGGGCAGCCCTGGGAACACGCGAAGGGGAGTGAGTTCAGCGCCGGACTCAAGTTACTCGAACTGGACTGCTCCTCCGTGGCTGGAGTCTTTCTAATTAAAGCAAAAGCGCTGGTACCTTATTCCCTCATTTCTGGTGTTAAAACAAATAGCCCTGGAAGAGTTGTGTTTCAGTGTCACTCGCTGACGTAATGGATCCTTTTTACAAACCTAGATAGAAATCTGCTAAGAGTAAGAGCATTCAGCCTGCTCAGATTGTATCCAAAAAAACAAAACCCCGGGATCAGGCTGCGGTGAGTGGAAGTCACTTGAGCACAAACTGCTTCCACTTCACGTCCCAAGGTTTTGGGGATAAGGAATCCCACTGATGTCGCAGGTGTACCAGTGGGCCGGCCGGGCTCCTCAGTAACGCTCTTCAGGCCACCTATGGCACCGTTTCATAGCTGAGGTCACGTAACTCCCGCGTTAACCTGGCTGGCGTCGGTGCCCCAAAGCAGGGGGAGGGCAGGGAAGGACCCTCGAGACCTCGGGACTGGGTTTGTTCGCTCATCACACCTCCGTGGCTACCTTCTCCGTCAGTCAGCGCTGCCCGAGAGCCGCAGATCACTCCCTCCGCCACAAAAGACAAACCCAGCAAAAACTCCGTAACGGCAACAAAGAAACGACAGGACGACCCGGCACCGCCAAGCCCGCTCTTCAAGGCGGTGACCAGCTGCAGCTTTACAAAGTCACACAAATCTTTTACCTTGAGACTGCAAAGCCAATTCTCATATCAAGCATTTCCATAAATACCCCCATAGGCTGCCCCTATCTAGCTTACGAACAAAGAAGAGTCTGAAAAGCACAAGGTTTCCCCGGAGAATCGGGCCAACGGCCCTTGTTAGGGTAGGAAGAATCGGAAAACAATGAAGCAACAAGTTGGGCAGACACTGTCTATCAAGTGCTGCCTGCCAGGAGACACCAAGCCTGGAGAGGCGGCTGTCCTTTCAGGACACCGGGCCTTTTCCTGCAAAGTTTCGTAAAACCCTAAATTAGGATTCAGATGAGTTTGTGTCATTTAACCCATGACTCACAGCAGAGCCTTTCAGCTCAGCAGGGAAAAGCCATACAGAAGCTCCATGCGGTACCACAAGACCAACCTCTTACCCAGCAACTACCAGGCAAAACACCCCAAAACATCTGACCGAGCTGAATACCACACTCAATCGAAAAATAAAAAGGAAGAGGGGAGAGGATCAAAGTCCCAAACAAAGGAAGGGCCCTGGCAAAACTGCCCCCATTCTCCCCGCCGCGCCGGCAGGGCGAGCGGAGCAGATGCAGCCGGGAATTTCAATGGCTGGCCAGTCCCCACGCGCCCTGTGCCATGAGGCCCTTCTGTTCTCCTGCAGCGCCTGCCTGCTCCTGCCCTGCCCGTCCCTCCCTGCCCTCGTGGGCCACGCGGTGGGCTGCAGAGTGGCTTCGCACAGGCGGCAGTTCGGGGAGAAGAATGGAGATCACGGGTTTTAGCTCGCTCCTAGCCCCAAAACACTTTCAGAATTACTGCTACAACAGACATCCATCGCTTGCCTTTCCAAGAGGGGTCTATGCCAGCCCACAGGCTCATGACGGGACTAGCTGAGCAGACACCGTGTTTACACAGGNAAAAAAAAAAAAAAAAGCCCTGGGCCCTCCTCAAAAGACTTTACCAAAACCCTCCCCCAGAGCAAAACTCACTTTACATCACTCCTGAAAAGAGGAGAGCTGGGAGTCCTGTGGACCCAGCCTTGGCCAGGAAGGCTGGGGTAGGTTTAACCGGGAGCTCCCATGGGGAGGAAGGACCTGTGCACATCAAAGGGAGCGATCCAGGCAGTTAAACAGGAACAGACATAAATCTCACAGCAACTCACGCCGTAAACCCTAAGAAAGGGGGTCTCGCTCTCCCGCCCTCTCCCTTCTGCCAAGATAAAGGCTAGAACGCCTGAGCCACGCGCTGGAAGAAATAAAGTTGTGTGTTTGGACTCCTCGGCAGCCCGTGCCCAGAGCCAGAACGTCTCCCCTCACCGTGCCACCCCCTCGCAGCCCCCGCTGCTCCCCCATCCCTACCCTCACCTTCACCCTGGGGCAGCAATACGGAAAAGGAATTCAGGGGAAGGCAAGTCACTAAAACTAAAGAGAAGGGACCTCCCACTCAGACCCCTCACCCCCACCCCCCCAAACAGCCTGCACATCCCCTGAGCACCACAGATTTGCGAGGCAGGACCGGGCACGATACGACACCGACCCAGGGAGCCACCGAACTCTTTCTGCTGGCCCAGCCAGGGCTCCTACTCAGCGCCGGCTTGCAGAGCGAGGGCCAGAGCCGCGGCCGCTCTGAGAGGCCAGTGGTGGCCCACATGGGCGGGCGCTGGCCATGCTTGGAGACAATAAAGTCTTGAACCTCCATGACCGTTACAAAAACTTCACCCAGGGAAACCACAGGAGAGTCTCTGGGGCGTGCAGCACGAAGGCTCTCTGCCGAGGGGAGGACACAGGCCACCGTGGCCGGGGGAAGCGGGGCCTCGGGGAACGGCATCCCTGGGGAGGGAGCCGTACCCAGCAACACACAGAGAGAAGGGGCGGCTCCCCTCTCCCCAAACACAGCCGCATCCGTTTCCCAGTGCGAATCCTCGCCCCAAACACGCTCAGGTGTCCCGGCTCCGAGAGGGCCACAGTCACTCCTCAGAGGGGCCTTACAACCGAAGGGCGGGAGGAAAACCATCACCAGGATCTGCAAACCCACGCCAGGACGTTGGCCCCGGGTCGACAGCGAGCCCGGCGCTCGGGCGGCAGGGAGGCTACCCGCTGGCGAGCGGGACGGAGAAGGGGCCGATCGATCCCTATCGGGAATCGATAGTTTACAACCTCTAACTGGAAATCAAACACCGCAATCGACGGCTGCTCCGAGCACAGCCGCTCCGCCGGCAAACGCACCCCTGAGATGAGAGAAGTCATCTCACCGTCTTGGAGTCCAGTTCATGTCTGGATTGGGCCAGGACCTTGTCGACGCCAGCCTGGTCCATGAACGTGACGAACCCGAAGCCCCTGAGCCCCGCAGCCCGGGCAGGAGAGGGGATGCGGAGAGAAGAGAGAAAGTTGGTTAAAGTGGCGGCCGGGCCGCGGCGGGGGCGAAGGGAGGCGCGGGCCCGGCCTCTCACCTGGATCTCTTTGTCAGCGGGTCCCGCATCACCAGGCACTCCTTCACCTCGCCGAACTGGCTGAAGTACTCCCGCAAGCCCTCTGCAAGCACAGCGCCCACCGTGGGTGTCCCTGC
>VXBL01000841.1:490627-512747 GCA_013400195.1 Aramus guarauna | reverse complement strand
TCCCCGGCCGCGCCGCCCGCACCTGCCCCGGGGCGGCGGACAAAGGGCGGTGGGCTCAACCGCGCCGCGGCGAGCCCGAGCGCACCGGGTCGGGGCCTGGCTCCGTCGCGGCAGACCCCGGAGACCTCCCCGGTGTCTGGCCGCCGCCGAGCGGGCACCGGGCGGGTTAAAGCCGGCGCGGGGAGGGCCCGGGACCGGCCCCCGCCGCCGCCCTTCCCGCCGAGGGCGCTTCCAAGGTGGGACCGGGGCTTCTCTCCTCGCCCCGGTACCCCAGCCGGGCAGCGGGGAGCCCCGGGCGCCTGCACCCGAGGTGCCTTCCCGGAGCCCCGGTACCTCCGTGCCCCCTCGCAGCCTGCGGGGGTCAGAGGCTGCCCGCCCCGCACGGCAGTGCCCGGGCCGCCCGGCTGGCGGGGCCCCCAGCAAAGCTGCTGCCGGGCACGGCGGAGGAGCCCCCGCGGCACCAGGGACGCACGGCCCAGCCTGCTCCCTTCACCAAGGAGGGTGGCCGGGCTGGCCTCCAAGTCACCGTGCAGGTTTTTTTTTTTTTGCTCATTCAGATTAACAGATAGACTTGTGCCCAAGCTCCAGCCTCTCCACTGCCACACAAGTTCACCCACATACTGATGGCTTCTGGAGCAGGTCTGTGCGATCTCTGCCCCTGTTCTCGGGAACCTGGCCTGGGTGGCTGGAGGAGCTTGGCGAGGAACAAATGACATGCTGGTTGTTACCTGTAAGGCTGGAGTCAGATGAGAGTTGTAGCATCAACTCTCCTGACTGTGCCGTGCATCGCCCTCAGAGAAGACACTTGTTTGCGTCTGTGGCGTAGGAGAACAGAGCTGCGCACAAAACTGCTGGTGACAGTTGCTGTGAGCCCCTCTCATTTTGCAAGGGGTATCACAGGGTCCCAGGCGTGCACGTGCCACTGTGCTGCCAAATATTCCCCATGCATCTCTAGCTCTGCTCCTTCCAGCAGCAGGTATTGACAGCTCTTGGGTCTGTGCCATCCCAGTTTGACCTTTCTTCCCCTAGTGACTGCTTTTCCGTGTGCCTGTACACCTCATGTCCCTCCTGGAGATGAACCAGGACACCTTTGGTTTAACAATACTTTGCAATAGTATCTTTCATTACATGGGTTCATTGTGAGGCCCATGGCTGCAACTCTGAGTTAAATTCATCCTCTGCCCGTTAGCGCTGCCAAACCACCATTCACCCACTCCATTTCCTGAGCGGGGTCGGTGACACCGTTCTGTCTCGTGGCCCCGTACCTAGCCACAGCAATACACAACACCAGAGACTTGGTAGCCACCTCGGGGAAATGAGCTACGCGGCCCCATCTCCTGCTGCCACGGGTCCAGGCTGAGCTGCTTCTCCAGACTAACCCAACTCATCATTCCACAGGGCTGAAGTCACCGCTTTGGGTGGAGGTGCCCTGAGAGGCAGCGGGGCTGGTGCAGAAGAGAAATATAAATAACAACGTGCAGAGGTGGCACCGCAGCCGGCAGCGACGGGGAAGGGCTGCAGTGGAAGCAGCGGTGCTGAGGCAGCATCCCAGCCATCTCCCCTTGCACGCCCTGAGAATCCCGGACGATAGCTGGGCTGTCAGCGAGCCGCCGCCGCTGCCTGCCGCGCTGCCCAAACTCAGGGCTGCCGCACTCCTCCTGGCACCTGCGCTCTCCCATTTGGATGGCAAATGCTCCAAAGGGGGGACTAACGCTTTCGAGTCACCTGGCACAGCTTTTCATGCTCCATAATTGCCCAACCTGGACACAGTACTAATGCTAATTAAACACAAGAATGAAAAAAAGAAACGAGAGCTCACTGTTGGACACACTAAAGGATAACATCTCTTGGTTTACTACCAGTGCATTGCTATAATTTTAAATGGGTGGTATTTATGAAACAGATAAAGTAGATCACTGAGAGACACAGTGTTAAAATGCTTCATTGTATCTTTTTTTTTTTCATTAAGCTTATTATTTCATTCTCTTTTTCTCCACCAAAATAATATTGGAGAAGGGAGAACAGGATCAATGTGAGTTAACATCTGTGAACATCAGAGAAAAAAAAAAAAGAAGCGCCTTCAGGAGGATTTGGATGGACGATGCGGTTGGACTTGCATCACTGGGAATGACACCGTACCATGTAACTTATTCCGAGGCCCCTTCCAAAACATACACGCAGTATTTTGTATTTCCACCTTAGGACCCCAAAGTGCTTTGTAAATATCAATTCCTTTCTCTCTGTAATGCTCAAGACAGTGGGTCTTGAAAAATCTGTTGATTAGTGACAGTAGGAAGCTTTCCTCACAGAGAAGTAAATATATAAAACATTCCAGACCTTATGATTGGAAAGATGATCTGCCGAATATAAAATAATGCAGCATTGTATTCCTGGGGCTGCAGACAGACAGCTGTAGTGCCTCTGTGGCTGCTGCTGAGAGGTTGCCAAACACCAGCGAGATTAACAAAACTGCTCAGTTTTCTTGCTGCTATTCAGCGTCTCGTGTGTGGTAGAGTGACACTATCAAAATCATGTCCACTTCCTGCTGAGGAGGATGATTGGCAAAGCTCTGCCCAGCACCAGTGGCAGACACTGGAGTTATTCATGGCGAGAGGGAGGTTCCAAAAAGTGGAGGTTAGGGGAGGGGCAGGGCAGCAGCCGCCTCTTTTCCTCCCTCATCATATAAGGCTCAAGGAGAGATTGTGTCTTGGAGACCTGTCTCTAGCCAGGAGGTTTTGGCAGTCGGGTAGGAGTAGAAGTTTCACTTTTCATTTAGTTTGGACAGTTCGTAAACAAACTTGAACTGGAATTCAAATCATTTTTGTAATATTTGCGTTACGATGCCAAACATGCAAACCTGGAAGATACTAACTGCAGCTCCGCAGGCAGCCTGGGGGCAATGCCAGTCTCCGGCAGCAGCTTCCGCTGGTGCTGACGCCTGCTTCGGGGGACGCGCTGACCCTCTGGAAAGGCTGGTGGCAAAGCTTCCCTGCTAGCCCACGCAGGAGGCAGCCGGGGTGTCCGCCTCGAAGGGAACCCACTGCGCGGCCACCTCCTGCCTGGCAGGAGCTGGCTTGGGGCAAGAGTCAGGCACGCAGGGGGAGAAGAGCTATTTAGAGAAATTTAATTATTTAGACTCTGCTCAGGTAGGGGGGGAAGGACAGAGTTGGCAACAGCAGGAGAGGAATGGCTGCAAAGGCACCAAGGATTTCTTTGCTGCATGTAAGAAACCCCACGGAGCAAGATTCGCAATAGGAAAATAGGCTATGTGGTGCAGAGCGTTGAGAACAGGGTGGGAAAGAATAAAGAAGAGGAACAGGGCTGCATGCAAGACCGGAAAAGAGAAGAGAAACATAAGTGTGAGTGAATAAAGAGCAGGAGAAAGGAGAGTATGAAGAGTAAGTGAAGACAACTGGGATAACTGGAAGAAAGGAGTGAGGGAGGAGAGGGGAAGAGACCACCCCAGTCACCACAAAACAGCAAGAGGGATTGGAGCCTCAGGAAAAAAAGAAAAAAAAAGGGAAAGAGGTCTGCACAGGATGGAAAATAGAAGTAAAACATGTAGAGAGCTTGTAGCGTAGTGAATAGGGATTCAGCATAAAACAGCAAAAAGGGAGAGGTCTCTGAAGGACAGTAGGAGATTGCAGGCTTCCACTTGCTGTCCTGGAAATGATGGCTAAGGGAAAAATCAGAGAGCCCTTCCCGCTATTCTCCCCCTCTACAAGCTTTAAAACCTACTACGTGGTGTCTAGTCTCCATGATCCTATCTGAATCAGTCCAGCAAGGAAGGGAGGAAACACTGACTGCCCAGCTCTAACACCGGAGCTACCGCACCAGCCGGCCCCTGCGCAGGTGCCACCTCTCTGAGCAGCCTGCAAAGGGTTCCCCTCTCCAAAGATGAGCTGAGAACATTTTCACCTCCCATTAATTTTTTTTCCCTCAACACAAAACTCCAAAGACTGCACATAGAGCCACAGAAAGCAACAATAGATTTGAAAAGTGAAACCTCCCTCCTCAAAGGTGCCCTGAGCTCCACCTTCCCTCTAACCTCTCAGTTACCATTTCTCACAGACTTTCATCCGTCACTGCTTTCTGCTCCTACCTCACTTCTCCCCAGTCCTCACCCCAGCAAACCCTGTCCAAGGGACTTTCCCAGAGCATCCACTGTCAAGAGGCTCTTCCCCAGCCTGGAAGCAGAGTGTTACCTCCTGCTCTTCCCTTCCTTGCCTGGAAGCTCAGAGCCTCCCATGGGGGAAACAGAGGGACCCGTTTCCCCACCGTCAGAGAAGGGAGATGAGGATAGATGCAATAGAAATCCACCAGATGCGCTAGCTAGACTTTTAAAGATGACATTGATTAAACTGTTCCTTGTGCTCACTGAGGATAAGGCAACTGGCTGAGTTGGCACAGAAGGAGATAAAGGTTAGGCATTAGGAGAAACTTTGCAACTACGAGGATGGCTGAAGATGGAAGAGGTCGACCAGGAAAGCCAAGGAATCCCCATCCATGAAGATTTTAAAGAACAAATTAAGCAAACATTTGGTGATCAGGTTCTACTTTGTCCTTGCCTATTGCAGAGATGGCCTCTTGCCGCCACTTTCAATCCTCAGTTTCTACAGTTTCTTCATCACAGGGAGGTGAAAGGACAAAAGAGTTTGGAGCAGAGGAGGCAAAAGTGAGGGCTTGTGTAATAGGGGAGTTCTGACTGTGTTCCAATGCACAGATGAAGGCGAGAGAAGAGAGAAGTAACACAGAAATTTAAAGGCTGTGGTCCACGGGCACGTCAGGGCAAGGAACAGTGCAGCGTGGGGCTGGGCTGCACCAACCACCACCAGGACTGGAGAAAAGGTCTGAGACTGAGCTGGGTAAACAGGGGTAACAGAAAAAGGTCTGGGTCAGGTTTGAGAGCATCAGCCAGTGCAATGGCCACCAGATATCTTAGGTTTCTGCATTAATTTTTTTTAAAAGTACTAAAGTTCCATATTAAAAATAAAATCCTGTGTCCCAGGGAAAGGGGACATAGAAAAAAAACCCAACCACAGCACCACGCCAGACACAGCTTTTCCAGCGTCGCCCTGCAGTGATGCTGCTGGGTGCCTTGCAGCCCAGTCTGCTGGGCCCCCAGGAACCAGTTTCTCAGCAGGGACCAGCGATGCCGCACTATCAGTTGATCTGCACATCCTCTGCAGGTCTGATGCATGTGTGAATTATTCATCCGGGGCTGAAGTCAGCACCATGTCAAGGACCTCTTAAAGACAGCCGAGTCCAAGGGAACAGGGGAGCAAGGAGAGAAGAGGGCCCAGGGGAAGGAGCACTGCATCCTCCACTGAGATTCTTGCAGGAGGCAGAAAATCTGGGTACTGGCACCGTCCCAGAGCAGCACCAGGAGGAAGAGGCACTTACAAGAGCAAACAGAACTTTTGGCTCAACACACGAACAGGAGCTGAGCAAGCAGAAGCTGTTTCTTCATCCCCTCTCTTTCAGGACATAATCGATTTCCTACCTCTGCTGTAACACTCACACTGGCTTTTAACTCTCCCATTTCTTCAAGACTTATTTTCTAATCTAAGCCGACGGGACCTTTGCTCCACAAATCCCAACAGCACTTCTCAGAAGACAACTTTATAGCATTCGGGTACTATGGTGGTATAAAGTAACTAGGACTACACTATTAAACTTAATAAAATTGAGGTTTACAGACTATTTAGAGCAGTGAACAGAAAAGAGCATCTTTAAAATCCGGGGTGTGTGCTGGAGCTCCTGAGACGGGAAAGGTTCAGACCAAGGCAAGCGTACAGGACAGAAATACACGCTGTAAATCTCCTTAAGCAGCTCAGCCTGTCCTGGTTCCTCAAGGTTTTGCCAAGGTATTTTGTTTGTACTTGTCACATGACTTACATCAGGCATCACATCCTAATCAAGACGGACACCAGTGTCTTCCCAGGCAAAGCTCCCATCCTCGGATTGCAGGAGCGGCTGAGCTGCTTTGGACACGTAACCCTGCCTGAGCCTCCTCCCTGCTGAAGGGGGAAGGGAGGCAAGAGAGGCTGTGAGGGTCCAGGCACACTTGTAGTCACCTCTGGTCGTTCTCCTGTTCGCTGTAGAAGAATAGTCTGTGGCAAGGCACAAACTTGTTGTACATAGAACTCCTCCTGGTTTTCTACAGCAGTGCCCCCGTAACAGACACTCTGGGGCCAGGAGTGGGATCCTCCAGGGAGGGAGGGTTTCCCCCACCCCAGGGCGCAGCATCTTCGCTCGAGCGTACAGGCTCCCGATCTTTCCTGGCTAGGGAATGTGAAATGAGAGAGCTGTTACCAAATACTCCAGTTGCAGCAACCTACGCCAGCTTTTAAAAACGTTGAGCTTGGAAGCGGAAAAGGCTCAAAATCTGTTCTTTGGTCCCAAGACGCAGCGACTCCCCCTGCCCGCAGACCTCTCGCTGAAGAGAAGCTCTGATTCTGCACTGCTTGTCTTCTAGTGGGAAATACTTTGTTCCTGCTGCTACTTGTCCATTCTTGCCCTTGTATCTTTTGCTCACTTTTCACAGCCTTTAAGCATTTATCTTTTCACGCCTTTGCCTGCTCTGGATTTCCCTCAAGGCTGATTTTGCTACATCAGGGTCCTTATGCCATTTTCTTTTTGGTCTCAGGCAGAACTTTTCTACTACCTCATGCCCGTGCAGTTCCATGAGTTGAAGTAAACCGAGTCACTGACCCTTTTCCCATCAGGAGCAAGAAGTGATTCACAAACTGCATTCCTCAGAGCTCTCAGCTGGCTGGTGGCCAACCCGTTGCAACAGCAAAGGACCAGCTCCCTCCAAAGTAGCTGTCCAGGATATTCTTCAGCCCAAAGCTGGGACACAAGCAATGTGGAGATACTCTGACAAACGCGGGGGGGATGCAGAGAAGCAGAAGGAAACCTCTCTCACAGTGGAGGTGCACAATATGTATTGGAACCATCCCTTTACTAAAAGTAGGAATGAACAGTAACCTCTGCAATTCAAAGTCTCTCAGACACATGTATCAAAATGGGGAATATTAACATAAAAAACCCACTTAAGGTTCCTACAAAACTTCAATCTAATTAAATGTTTTTCAGATTTTAGTTCCATCTACCTGCCACATTCCTGATGGATCAATGAGCAGATTCTGCTCTCCTGTTTGCAGGAATGACCGGTGCAGCTCTGGAGACAGCAGAACGATGGCATCTCATGAGTTACACTGGAAACAGTGGGATCATACTCAGGCTTGTGACATCCTGACTCACTGGACATGTAATCTGATTATACGGGTGTTTTTGGAAGCCCTGTTTAGTATGTCCTGCCCTGCTCCAGCATTTCCCCTCTGGGGATCACCAAGTCTGCTGCTCCACAGACACCCTTGGGGTTTGGAAACTGCCCACTTGTGACGGATGGAAACAGTGAGGCGTCTTCCAAAACTTCCCATCCATTTGGAGTGTTTGAGTCAAAAAGCTGGAGATGCACTAAACGTTCCTCTTTCCAAATAAGGCCTGGGGAAGCTCTGGGCACACAATGTTTTCTGCAAAACAGGCACGTAGTGTCTCAAGGTGCGCACACAAGATCTGCGTTTCTCTATAAGCAGCGGCATAGGCGACTAGGTTGAAAGCGTAACGCTCGGAAAATCTATACCTTCTCTATGTTTTTCGCTGCAATAACACCCTGTTCTCTGTTTACTGGCACTCTGCTAGACACCAAGAAAGCTAGTACAGACATATTCCTATCTCAAAAGTTATCATGTTCCCGTGCCATAAAGTGTATTTAAAACAAATCACATTTTGGAGAACGAATCTACAAGAGCCTCTCTGGTGGCTGAAGAAACCTGAGGATAGAAGAGACATTTGCTGGGAGAGCAGCTCTGGAGCCAAGCAAGTTTTTGAAGTAGGAAAGCTCTTCTTACACGCTCCTGCTAGTCAGACAAAACGTGCTCAAGTTCATTGGTCATTCTGGAGCCCTGGAAGTAACGTGGCGTCTGGTAAATTCATTCCCAGATGCTGGAGGAACAAGGGATTGTGGGAGACAGTGTAGGATGGGGAGGGATTTACTGCAGAACAGAAAAAAAAGCAAATCAATGAAAGTTTGTTCAGGCTTACTTCCCTTTGGTTTGGATTTTCTTTTTTCTAGTGAGGCTGCAGTAGGAGAAATTTTGGGGTTTTATGCTTGTGTTGCTTTAAGGGCAGGAATGCTGGAAACGGAGGTATTTGATACCTTTGCTGCTAATTACAGTGCAAGCTCCCAGTGTCCTGACAATGCCCTTGTCTCTGACCTGGAGGGGCCTCACTGTCTCAGGGTCAGCCGTAATTTAGTTTTAGGTCAGACCTGGGACTCTCCTGCCAAACTAACTGCACTTTGTTTTGAAGTAGAAACCATTTACTAGCAAGTCTGAGACCATCAAACTCATTTCACTAACGAGAAACAGGAAAAAAGTGCAGAGCCCCAGAGACGAAGGTCAGTGTTCGACACAAGGAGAACTCAGCTGCAGCGAAGGAAGGGGCTGTTCTGCCCACCGAGCCACCCAACCGCCTGAGCTCAGATCTTCTGCTCCCTTCAATTAAGCAGGCTTATTACAAAAAAAACCAAAAAAAAACCAAACCCAAACCACAACTGTGGACCATGCCAGTCTCTGGGCAGGCACAACGGTGCTGTCAGCCCCCCACCTTGCAGAGCTGACAACACAGTTGCTGCGTTTCACAGGAGGCTCAAGAAAGAGGCCTGAGCTCTTGAGCAAAGCTCATGAGTTGTTGGTGCTGCTCCCACCTCTTCTCACAGATTGGCTGGGTCATTTGGGCCAAAAAAAATTTCTGTTTTTCTACTTGAAAACTGAGGGGTTTCTTCACTACCTCAAAATAAAAAAAAAAATTAAAAAAAAAATAAAAGTGCCTTGAGATCTTCAGAGAGAGCATGCTGCAGAAAATAACCCAAAAGCTGTAAAGGGAAATACTTTTTAACTTCCTCCAAATAATCAGCACACTAACGCACAGGGAATTAAGTATTTTTTCAAACCATCAGATTTTGATCTGATCTTCTTCCCCCTCACCATATTCATGGACAGAGATTATACTGTCACGATACCACGTAGCATTACCTGAAATTAACTTGTCATTTAAAGAACCTTTCTTTACAATTTGTGGTTAGTGTGAGAGCCCAGTGCCTTTTACCGATTTTCAGAGTCCCTGCTTCTTTTGCATTTATGTAGACATAGGACTGGGTTTGCTAATGAAAAACCTATCCAGAGCACAATTATTTTTTTTTTCCAACTCTGCACATCACTGCAGCAAGAGGCCATCGTGCACTTACAGAAAAAAAGCTGGATGAAAAAATTTGTGCCAATTTACTATACAGTACAATTCTTTTGATAGCAAAGGAGGGTTCCGTGTCCAAATCTATGAGCACATGAACGAGACTGACAAGTACAGACCCAAACACGATCTTTGGGAACCGAAAAACACACTCAGCTCTAGATGCTGGCCACAGTTGGGGTTGGTGATCAGACGTGAGAGATCACAGCTGTAGCAAGAAACAGGACCGCTAAGGGATGTTCAAATCTTTCTTTCGTAAAAGTTGACTGGAAGACTGCAACACACCCTGATGTGTGTTAACACTTGCTCGCTGCCACGCTTGGCAGCTGCAAGGCAGCGTGGTGGAAAGAATTACCAGCCCTACAGACTTTCGGATGAGTTCAAAACGTAATACCCCTGCTGTCAGACACCACAGGTCCCTAACTACATGTAAACCCAAATCGCTCCTCTCACCACTGGTGCCTCTGCAAATATCAAACCAGCTTCCAAGAGCTCATCTTAATTGCCAGAGCTCTTTGTGAGACAGGTCCCAGCTACCCGAGAGCCGGGTACCTCCTTCGTGACTCCCTGAGAAAGCCGCGTGTTTCAGGAGGGATGCGACTGCCATGTAGCAGAACAAGGCTCTGGAGCGGAGCAGATAGCTTCCTTGGCAGCTGGCCCGCAGTGCTGGAGCTGGCTCCCAGAAGAGATTAGAGGGAGTAAAAACCTCACTGCCATCAGAGCAGAGCACTCAACCTGCTTCTACCAGAGATTTCGCACAAGAGCAGAAAAATCCCAAAGTGTCTCTACAAATAGGAGGCTGCGGGAACAGAGGAAAGATAACCCAGTTAATGCCATGCGTACAGCTTTGCTAACAGCTCGGGTAACACCCATCAGTGAAGGACAGGCAGAGGCTCTGAGCAGAGCCTGTCTTACATCGGGAAGATTACCTGCCTAACANTTTTTTTTTTTTGTTCTCATTTTCAAGGCACAGTAGAAGACAGGCGCTACCCTCAGGTTCCCAGGTAGCACAATTTATACCCTGAGGCAGATGGAAGCACAAACCACTTGGACTCGCTTAGACTTTGTCTGCTTTGGGACTGCCCTGCTGCTTCAGGTGTCACCACCTTGCATAACCCCTACAGCGAAGGGGCAAGGAGAGCATTTTCACCGGTTTCAAGGAAGGCTGAGCTCTGCCCATAGACAAGGTAATTTTTTTGTCTTGCCCAGACAAGCTGTTTCCCAAGGGCACAGCAGAGCCCCTGCAGAGACAGCTCCCAAAGCTGGAGCTCCCGTGCTGCAGGGCAAGATGCAGGCTCCTGGGGACGGGGCCACAAGGACCACGGTCTGCCCAGTTAATAACCCTACGGTGGTCATCTCCTGTCCTCCGCTCCACCGCCACTGAGGCAGGGCTCTGCAGGTGGAGCGCGGGGCTCTGGGCAGGGCTGAGCAGCCACGGCCCAGCCTGGGAACTCAGGAGCGGCGAGGAAGGAGAGGATGCTGGAGTGGAAGTGATTTGAATTAGAACAAACTGGCTGCTGAATAGAAGCTTTTATTCCAGCATGGAGAAGGCTTTGTTAGTCAAGCACATGTGATGCACAAAAGCCTCCACTTGAATTCATTGAGTTTTAATTGGTTCTCAGGTGGGGGAGGAGATGGGTGTTAGGAATTAGGGATTCCTTAAAGAGGCAATATCATTAAATCTTAACGCCTCTTCCCTCTCACCCCCAGCTTCGGCTTAGGAGTCTGGCCTCATTCAATTGTCTTATGTTAGAGAATCAGAAAAACTGAGGGAGAGAAAGGGTGGGAGGGGGAGTCACTAATAAAGCCTAAAGGGAGATCAATGAACGAGGAGGGTGAGGGGCGGGAGGAAGACTGAAAAAAGAAAGAGGCTGGTTGGGAGAGGAGGGAGGTCACACGCAGGCAGAGAAGGCAGGAGAACCTCAAAGGGATAAGGGAAAGAGAATGATGCCATTCGAGTCGGGGCTTTCTTTTCCCCTTGCATTCCTTCTTTTATTGAACACTTAAAACTTCCCTTGGAGATCCTCTAGCTTGGCTCTGTGAGCCTGTACTCCAAAACAGCAGAGTCGATCACCACAAGGACGGAAGCAAATCCTGGGACGGGCACGGGGTGCGTGTGCGTGGGGAACGACGGCAATGAGAGGAACCTGCTTGGAAGGACCTCGCAAGAGCGGCTGCTTGTTTTGCCAGACACAGCACGTTTCAGACAGAAGTTTTGTTACTAAGAGCCTGCTGCAGACACAGCTGAATCAAGGTCCTTGTGAGCGAAAGAGAAAGGGAGTAATCGGCAGCTAAGGAGATTTCACAGTCGGCGTCGCAGGAGGTACAGCATGCTGCCCAGATTACGAAAGGGACCCTGGGTCCCTGCAAGCCAGGCCCTCCCAGACAACTGCTACACTGTGGTGGGGGACACACAAACGTATAATGATTTCCATCAGCCCAACACATCACAGGAGAATGAACTAATGTTGTTTCACCTATTACATGTGGAATTTAGATAGGTAAGTGAATGACATACCAAACACGCTGCAAGCAAACACCAACTCAAACGCATTTTCTTTTAGAGTTCCCGACAGAAGAGCGCTGCTTCTATATTTAAGCCAGACAGTTTATCCTGTATGAAGCCATACACAGCAGATATTCTTTGCAGGAAGCACTGCCTACTGTTTTACTATAATTCTTCGTTACAAAATCAGACTGCACAATCTCCACTTGTAGACGCCATGGCACTAATCTTTCCCAAAACAGGGGCCCTGCAACCGGTTACTATACGGACTCACATGGGAGGTTCAGGGACAGTGTGGGATGCTGAAAACAGCATCCCCGTGGTGGCTTCTCTCTGAGAGACTGTCTGCTCCGAGTCACTTACTGTGCTGTGAAATCCGAGGGAAACACAAGATTCTCTGCTGACACAGCTGTGGTACGGGGCAGCTCTCACATACACGTGGGTTATTCATGTATTTCAGAACACAGAGAAAGAAAAAAAGCGATCAGTGAATTCACCCATTGAAAGTGTCATAGGATCCAGTTTTCCAAACCCCCTCCCTGAAATAGGAGCCTGAGTATCACTTAGAAGTGACACAGAGACTGAAGTCTCATTTGGTCCTTAACTCCAACTAAAAGCAGACGTGGTCTCCACCTGGCAAAGGCATTCGTGAGCAGTGGGCCGCGACAGTGGCTGGCACTGGCTATGCAGAAAGCGTTTAACCACACATGGAGAAGAGCTAACACTACTTGCCTTGATTTTTAATCCCGCAAAGTCTACCCTCCGACTCTGCCAAGCTGCCTATTGTCATCGTGTGACCAGCGACAACCCACGAGAGCCCTGCCGTGCAGGAGCAGCAGGGCTTGCCTCCAACAAGGGAGTCTCCCCTGGAAGGCTCACGTAGGAAAACACAAACAAAAAGCCTCACAAATCATGTTAGAGAGACTTTTTTTTTCCCCTTCTAAGCAATGTTTCTTGTTTACCTCTTCTGTAATGCACCTGCATTACAGGTAGCACACACATTACAGACAGATTTATTTCATTTTCTATGTTATGAGGTTTAATTAATCCACAGGCATAATTTCAAATGATATCTGAGCCACTTGAAGCAACCAGCTGCTCTTCATCATCAACGGTAACATTTACAAGTCCATCTTCTTGTGCGTAGTTCTAAACACGAGCCCTGCTCCTTGGAAAGCTGCGTCGCTCTGCACAGGACCAAGCAATCGCAGTTTCCTACCACCCTGCATCCAATGTTAGAGACAGAGCAACTCCTGTCACTGTCTTCCCAGTAACAAACGGTAGGAAAAGGCTGTGGTGGTAAGGATGGGCAAGGTCATGCCTCCACGATTGGTCCCTATATTTATCCTAGACTTGTTGCCCTGGATGCATTTTCCCTCCTCCCAGCAGTTTTCTAGTAACAGCCTTTCCTGTAATTGTTTCCTTCTCTTTCAGGTATGTTCACTTTATCTTTATGCTTCAGTCCTGGAGCATTGGTTTTCCTGATACCACCTTGTTTCTCAACAGTCCCCTATTTTGTAGCTTCCAACAGGATCAGACCAAAAGCCATTTGTGCCTTTGGAAAGAAAAAAATAATTAAAAAAAGAAATCTCCCAGCATGCTCAAATATCTTGTTGGTCTCCTATGGCTTGCTGTAGATGCCTTTGGTAGTTGGGATCCTCTTGCAACATTTTTCCTAGCGAGTACCATTTCCACAGCCTTTTGGTATGCGACAGCAGGCACTTCTGAACTGCTTCACTACACAAGCCACAGATTTGTCTGTCACAAACAGTGTCAGTTATCACAGCATCAAATTTGCTGTGTGCAGCAGGTCTCTTTAAGACTGCCATGAATTGAAAATTGTTTTCCTACCTCTTCTCAATGCCTGACGGAACAGGTATCTCAGCAATCAGCAGTGGCTTTGGGGCAAAGTGTGACTGACACATCTGTATCAGCTATCCAGTTAATTTTATTCCTGGCCCGTTTCGTTACATTAAACCTCAAGATGCTCACCATATTTCCCCCTTTCCAAGCAGAGGAGACAGCAAAACCATCCTTTTGGCTCCAGAAGAAGTTTAGCTATGGCCGCTCCATCAATTAGACTGGCTTCACCTCACAGGTCCTCCTGTAACCAGGAGATTGCCTCTTTCTTTGCGAGTACTAACATCACTCGAACGAAGACAATCCTAAGCAAAATTCAGCCCTAACAAGGTACCGCTGCCACTTTTAACAGCACCACAACAGACACGTCCTGTGCCAAGCTGCTGGTCAGGCACAGGCTTTTACTGTCTGTCACCCTCTCTGAAGGGGCAGCTTTACGTGGCGGCTGACAGAGTTTCAAGAATTGCAATACAAAGCCCACCTACAGCACAGGACTTTACGCAGCTGGTCAGAATGCTGGTACGGAAACGTGCCCTACCTTCCTTGGAAATCACCTATTTCTGCTCAGCAAACAAGCCCGTGCACGGACTTTGGGAGCACCTGTCCTTTGCTCTGCAGATGGCCACACCAGCACCTTGTGCTTAGCCCAAGTGTTTCCCGCAGCTTGCCTGGCAGCGAGACGGCTCGTAGCTCCCCGTGCTTCTTCATCTGAAGCCACGGCCCCGCAGCAGGCTCCTCTCGCAGGCTCCTGCCCCGGCCCAGCCAGGGCTGTGGTTGCTGCAGGAGGTACCGTCAGAGCACTCGCGGCGTCTCTGGGCCCAAAGGCCACATCCAGGCCGGTGCAGGAGGAGGCCGGAGCTGTGCTAGAGCTGGGCACTACGTGTTAGAGACAGAATGAGGCTAGGATGACTAATGAGAGAAGCCAGCCAGCTCTGCAGAAGCTTTCCAGCCCAGTGGCCTCACAGGTTTCTGTGCGAGATGGTAATACTTTACACATTTATTGGTGAAATATTGCACGCTTACTGTTCCTTAAATTTGCACAAACCCACGGCTCCACGGCCCGACTAGACAGCAGACCTTGCTCGGGAAGATCTTTACAAATGCACGGCGCTACCGATAGACACACACGTTACCACCGTGAACTTCAGGGGAGTGCTCTGCTACTTCGGTTCGTCTGCCCGTCGCACCTGAACACGTTATTTCTCCGAATGACATCAGTGCTCCATCTCCTGCGTGGTGACAGGTAAGCAGACGAGGGGCACTGTGGCTTTAAGAAGGTCATTTCCACTGTCCTGCCAGTGTAATTAGCTGGCTAAAGAAAGGGCAGAGGCTGGAAATTGGATTGAGCAAACCAGGCTTTAGCCGCGGGATGAAGGCAGAGCCCCAGGATTGTTATGTTAATCACCTGAGCTCAGCAGTCCCTGCCCTTCAAACCAGTACAAACCCAGTACAAACCCAGGACCCCTCTGCAGAGCAAACCCACCCGCTCAGGCTCCAGCCGCCCTAGGACATCTCTCCCCACCTCCGGGGATGCTGCGGACAGACCTGCAGCCACATCCCCGGACAGACCTGCAGCCACCCAGCACCCGGAGGGGATCCTCTGCCCAGGCTCACACAGCTCCTCCGATCCTGAGCGCCGGGCCACAGCCGCCAGCGGGGCCAAGACTAAGTGGGGGTCACGGGTGACACTGTGAGCCGATGGGCCAGGACTGCTTTACACCTGCTGAGGATCCAGCCCCGGCCGCGCTGAGTCAATAAGCACCTCTGAAAGCACAGATTGCTTACTGCTGTTTCACCGATGAAAAACAGCATTAAGAACAATAGGCCGGATTCATATCTGGCATAATAACAGCTGTAGGCGGCGGAGCTGCGGGCAGGTTCGGTCGGGTGCCAGCCCCTCTGCGGCGACGGCGCGAGCCCCCAGCTCCCTGGGCCACCGGCTTGTGCTCAAGTCCAGCGTCTTCAGCACCTGAGCTAGCCCAAGTTAATCTCAGGGGCAAGTCCCGAGGGTACGGCCCCGCCGGCCTGCCCCTGCACACTCCTCACGAGCACAGCCATGCTCTGCCCCAGAGCCGTCGCCTGCACCGGCAGCACCTCCAGCACCAGCCGGCGCAAGGCCACCGAAACAAGGGGCGCAGCACAAGGCAGCGGCAGCGCCAAGCTTGGCCCAAGGTGCCCTGTTTGCTGAAGGGACGCATTTGTGCTGTGGCCAGCGAGAGCTGGCCGCGAATCGCTCCCAGTCACAGCCGGCTGCCTGCTGCCTCCTGTTTTGTCCTCACCGCCTCTCCCCTCCACGGGAAACAAGGCTGGGGTTTACCTCGCCGCGCTTTACTAGCTCGCGTCCCCTGGAAACGTGCCTTTTTGTCCCATCTCTGCTCAGAAACTTTGGGCTAGCGGCCTTCGCTGCCTCCACCACCAACCGCCCATCTTTTTAATGCGGCGGCGCAGGCTGGCCATTGTCCCCTCCCTGCCACCCCTATTTTCTTAGGGCAAGCTCGCGCCTCTCCCCCACGTCGGGCCAGCTGGGGCTCCGCGTTACCTCCCTTGTTCTCTGGCGCATTTTTTCACTGCACCCCTGCGCTGCCGGGGAGGGGGAGGGAGAGGAGGAGGATGGGAGGGCAGCGTCTGGCTCTGCATCCAGCGCGCCGGATGGCATGGTTTTGGAGAGGCCTGGCTTAGTGAAGTTATTCAAGCCAACGGCAGCCTGGCAACCAGGCGGCCACAATGGGAGCGCAGGAGGAGGAATGTTTCCACATGCCTGATCAATGGGAGCAAGGGAGACAGCAAAGCAAACAGAAGCTGGGAAAGAGACACAAAGAGAAAGCAGCCTTTTCTCTGCTCAGTTCCTTTCATTTGTCACAGCTCTTTGTGCAGCTGATGACAACGGAGGCCCTTTGGAGGCTAGTTTTAGGGAGTTTGGTTTTTCTAATTAAATAAAACGCCATGTCCTTTTTCTTCACTTGTCACCTTCCCGCTCGCCAAAAACCCCTAAGAGCAGCCCCATCTGCGCCCGAGCCTCCCGCTCCGCACACCTCCCCGGCACCCCAAGCACCTCTTTCTCCCTGGGACGGTAGAAAGGCACAACCACCCCCTCGCTTGCTCGAAAGCGGCTCCCGGGCTGGACGCGGTGCCCTGCCCGAACGCCGGCAGGGCCCTGCACCGGGGGGCCGGCAGCACGGAGCAGCACATGCCACCCGTGTCCCCCCGCTGCTCATTATGGGAATAAAGAGCCCAGCGAAGGACAACTTCTCTGGAGGTGGCGTGCTCCCCGCAGCAGCTGCTGACGAGACTAACGGGCAACTTTCTATGGGAACAAGGCAGTGTTCAAAATAGGGTTAGAGAAGAGTTGCCTTGGAAACTTGGACTGTTTCTGCCGAGGGGCTACGATGTCCCTTGATAGGTCCCAGACAGCATTTACCTGGGAGCCGACTGTGGGACAAACTCCTGCAACCTGCACAGCGGCTCCCTGGAGGGGCGATGGAGGGGGTTTCAGGACGGAGGCACCAGCTTGGGGGTGCTGGGCTGCACGGTGACAAACAGCAGCCGAATCCAGCCCTGTTGCGTAACCGGTGATGGGAGCCCAAAGTTGTTTCCTCTAATTGCTATGCAAGAGTTCACAGCAACAGGCCTCCTCTGTGCAGGAGTTTACAGGAAAGGTCCTCCCTGGCTCTAAGGCAACACCAAGCAAACCAAGTAAGCTTTCCTGCATTGAGGCCGGAGTAGAGATTATTCTGTCTCTTAAAAAAAAAAGTCTACCTGGATGTACGTAGCCATGAAGAACAGGGATAAACCTCTTGGCTCCTCAGTAGTCCTGCTGCTCAGTCAGTGGGGCTAATACTGGATCAGACATTTTGGCAGTCGGGCTCTGACATGATGAGGATGCGTAGCCTTACCAGCTTCCAGTGTCACCCCATTAGAACTGCACTTCACATGCTGCATCTCCACCCAGCCCTCCTTTCAGGGTTCAGGCACACCCCTGTTGCCTGGGGAGGTTTAAAGGATCCCACAAGCCATTTTTCAGGAAAGCTGAATTCCAGCAGTGTTGGGGTTTCCTCTGCCTCACTCCAGAAGCATCGAGGGGGTGACACGCTGCCTCAGTTTCACTGTTTCCCCCACCTCCCAGCAGCATCATGTGCAACTTTTTGCTGGGTAATGGTGTTTGTGAGGTGTTCATTTAAGCATGTAAGTGCCTCTAAATAACAACAACAACAACTAAAGAAGAAGATCCTACCATACCTCAAGTCCCCTTAACACCAAGTTGTTTGCTGCCATATAATCAGCAAAGTTGCTTTTGGGAAGCATCTTGATTTCCCTGTCGAGTATATCACTGCCATCCCACAGCCCTGCCTGGCTCTTCCACGGCCCCAGACGTGTGCTAAGTGCCAGCCTGCAGCTGAATGAAAATCAGGAGCCTTCCCTCCCCAACTTCAGAGCGAAAACTCACTCCATAGGCATTACCTACTACTTCAAAATTATTCTAGCGCTCCTTGAGCCTTCTTGTAAGAAAGGAGAAATCCACCTTCGCTCCTGCTCAAAGGATTGCTTTCATTAAGGCCTCTATAGATTTGTGATGGCAAGTATTTGACCTGCTTCAAAAATATTCATGAGACTCTCACATGCATTCAGTAAGGGCAGACAAGCAAAATCCTCAGCTCACGTCCTCCTGGGGTCTCGGGGTGTTGATGGCAACATACACCCTAATTACAATATATACCATATTGAGAACGAGACCTTGTCAGCTCTGGTGATGCCTTCTTTGAGTCAAAGGAACAATCTGGAAGTGATTGCGATTATTTCTCGGTAGATCAGAAAAAAGTCTAGCCACGTGTGAATATCTTTAAGTAGCTACCCTTTTCCGTGGCCTCCGGGAGAAGCTTCCAAGACAGGCCACAGGGAATGTTTGAACTGTACAAGAATATTTAGACATTACCAGAGCTGGGGTTGTGCAGAACAGCAAAATGCACTGCTCCTGTACAGCAAAACACAAACAAACAAAAATCCTCGCAGGTGCGAAGACTGCCAAGACAGTCCATTACGGTATTTGCTAAGCTCTGAAACAAAAAGACTGCTCTTCTTTACAAACA
The DNA here is from genome assembly GCA_013400195.1 of Aramus guarauna. Lineage (NCBI taxonomy): Eukaryota > Metazoa > Chordata > Aves > Gruiformes > Aramidae > Aramus > Aramus guarauna. The sequence goes on along the minus strand of VXBL01000841.1, from coordinate 493,982 downwards.
GTGCATTTGAAGTGTCACAGTGTAACGTGCATGAGACAAAACAAGCAGGACAAGCAGCATTCACTACCACAAACAAGCACCACAGAACGCTAACCAGTTACTGCAGACTTCCAAAAACGTTGCAAAGCAGCGCAAAATGCCGCGCAAGCGGTCCCTTACGAGAAAGAAAAGCCAAGCGTACTCCCTTTTAACATGATCACTGCAAGGCAAAGCAGTTCTCACGTAGCTACTGCTCTTCTTTCACTCTTGCACCTGCTGCGAAGACACCGTCCGGGTAAGTAGCAGCACTCTATAGCTCTGCCTCTCGCAACAAGACCCTTCTGTGCTGCCTATGGATTCATCTCAAGATAACATTCTTCAGCAGAAGGACAACCTGCTGACGGACACGTGCAATTAGTAGCCTGCTGACAAGCGCCCTTTCAGCCTACCTCTGGCCCCTTTACTCAGGTAAAGCTGGCACAGTGATCCAGCCACCCATCCTTTGTTAGAGCTCTATAAAGTGGAGGAAATAATTCAAAAAGTCTTAAAGGGAACCTCAGGGTGGGAAGAGAAAACGCGATAGGTATTCCGTAACTGAGGGAGAAGCAGCATTTTATCACTGTTGAAACGGCTCCCACTACTGAATCAGTAAGTGCTTGAGCTTTTTATGATTCTCCTTTGTGCATGTAATACCACAACAAGGCAAAGCTACAAACTGCAACTATATAAACAAGTAAATCTCAGAGGGGAGAAGGGGTGGGAAGAGAGCATTTCTTTCAGGAAATACTGCATTAATCCTAACTGAAAGGGGAATACCTCCTCTAATACCTTTCCTTTCGGTCTTCTGACAGTGCAGCCCTGATGCGGACAGCGCGCAGATGATGTGGACAGCACACAGAAGACAACTGGGATTGTGGCACTGCCCCCCCCGACCTGCTGGTGTCCGGCAAGGGACAGAGCACACACCATACCTGGTGACCAGATCTCCAAGCAGCCTAATTACACGACCTCGCCGCAAGGGTCAACCCCCAGGGCAGGAGGAAAGGAAATCCGTTCAGGGGTATCACGTCAGAGCTTCTTGAGATCCTTCCCACTTACTCATGCCTCAGTCCCACTGGCACACGTGGGCCGTAGCCTTGTATAGGTGTTTTCTGAACAAAACTCGAAGCAAAGTGATCCCAACTCATCTTGGTATGGCTCAAGCAAAACAACTTCACACGGTTACAGGACAGACATTATAACACCCTTTTCCACCCACAGCTATAGATCCCTAAAATCAGAGAAACCCCCTTGGGTACAGTCCGTTCATGGCCACAGCACGCGTGGGTGCCAGAGACAAAGCACGGGGGCAGATCCAACTCCCCTTCCTTCACCAGTTGAGTGCCTGACCTTGACCATCCACTTGGCAGAGGATGCACGCCGTGTTCAGAGATTGCTCCCCCCAGTGTTCAGGCTTTTCCCTTTGTTCACAGTTACATTACACAAAACACAGCCCAAGCTTACCACAGGTGGTATGTAATTGTGAAAAGCAGCCATCCTGGCTATAAAAATCTGCCAGTCTTCCCTTAGTCTGCCACAGCCCACTCAGACATTCTCACAAAACCAGGAAAAGTGGTTTGTGACCTTTTCTCATTTGCAGACCCTTATAGGTTTCTCTCTAGAAATATGGACCTACATATAGCAAATTCTAGCTTACTGAAAATATATCACTTTTCTCAAAGCACATAGGAAAAATCTTTACAAGCTAGAGAAGCAGAAGTTAAGCTGGGTCAATCAGGAGAACAAGAAAAAAAAGTTACAATTCATTGCCTTTACCTAGAGAAGAAATGTTCCTTTGCTCCAGTGAAAAAGCTGTGATTTCCAGAGAGCTCAGGCATGCTGACTTCTGCAGCCCATCCCTCATTTCGCAGCAATCAGCCAGGCTGTGCAGTTCAAGGCAGAAATCTCTCCTGGCTAGCTATCTGACTTAGTGTCGGGGACCAAAGAGCAGACATGTGAGCACTACCCATCACCTCCACTAGAATTAAAAAGCCATTCATACAAAGCCATCAGTAACCTCATATACTCTGGCAAGGTCTATGACCAGGCACAGAAATACCCTCCCAATAGCTCTGCAAATTCCCTTTCGGAAAGGCTGGGACAGCTGATCTCTGTCACACCACTTAGCACCTGATGAGCAGCAACTGGGAAGGGGATGCTCACAGCTGGTGCAGCCATGCGCTTCCCAATACTGGGGGCCTGTCAGTAGCAGAGTCCTGCACAGATCTGGGGGAAAATGCATTTCATCACCCTGAAATTCTGCCAGTAGAGCAGGTCGGCCCTCTTCTGCATTGTCATGCTGTCCTGCTGGTTACAGACAGTTGGCTCTAACTCCAGGAGCAGCAAAAACTACTGTCTCGTTTCCTCTGTCATCTGTATTGTCTTAGCACTAAAAGCCATATGAATCCCCAGAGTTAAATCCACCCACTGCTGCAATTCCAGAAGCATATGCATCCTTCTATCATATTTAAACTGCCATATTAATGGTGCCCAGCAGCAAGTCCTCCATCCTGCCCGTTGGCCGTTGAAGCTCTTAGCGATTCTCTGTCATGCTAGAAGAGTTTGTCAGCTTGTCTCGCACCCAGTTCTGGGGATACCGGTATATCCAAAAGGCATCTCGCAACATCCGTCACAAAAACAACCACAGGACTGAGTACCGAAACTGGCCACAGGATGTCTGCCCACAGCTCCAAGAAGCTAATTTGAACCAGCCCGAGCTGTATGTACTCAATAATTAACAAAGAATGTACCTGAAGCCAGTATATGAAGGGGTGAGAATGCATTTCGGGTCTAGAGAATTAAACCATTGTAATCAGAGAAGAAGAAAAACAACCTGAAGTAAAATCCTTGCATAGACCTTGACTATTCCCTTAGCAGGACAAACCTGATGACTAGTTGTTGTTTACAACGATAAGGTCAGAGGAAAGGCCATTTCCTCTCAACAATTGTCAGAAGGGATTAAAACCTGCATTCAGGCTTGCTTTGAACTAGCAGGTACTCCATTCCCCGATGGTATCAGGATCCATTCAGCGAGGTCTCAAGAGCCTCCAGGGCATGTCTCCATAATGCCCCTATTGTGGAAATATGCAGGACTGCTTCCTGCATTCACTCTATCTTTATGAAGCTTCACCCTTGTGGTCTGATACCCAGGTCAGGAAGCAATCCTGCAATCACTGTTTAATTAGTCATTTCCCAAGTCTGCCTCAGTTGAGAGCTGCTGCTGCTTGTCAGCTTCTGGGGAGGGAGGTTGGGAATCAGAAACATCACTACCAGACTGGGAAGGAAAAGTTGCTCGCAGCGTTTGTACCGCAGCTCGACATGCCACATTCTCCATTTC
>VXBL01000841.1:463101-490618 GCA_013400195.1 Aramus guarauna | reverse complement strand
TTCCTAAGTAGAAGGATTTGAGTGGATGAAGGGGCCATTGCACCTTCTGCAAGTCAAGACAAAAGCCGATTTATAACCAAAGTGGGTTTATTTTTGTTGATTTGCTGTTACTGGACTTTGGTTGATTCGGGTTTTGTTTTGGGTTTTTTTGTGGGTTTTTTTTTTTCCCTTGAGAAATAGCATCTTTTTTGATACAAAGCACATACTTGAAGAGAGGTCTGTTCCAGGAATTCCAGTTGCATACTTTCCTTTGTGGAGGTCAGTACTGAGCCTGAGAGGTTGGATACATGCAGCTTCGGCTTTTCCAAATGAGCTCACTGGAGGAGGTACTTCTTACCATACAGGCACCAATTTGAACAGAATGGGAGTTACGTAGTATTAAAATATTTGTCTAGATAATGAGTGTTTGTGTGTGGAGGAATGCTAAAAGAAAAATGTTTGTTGAAACCCAACTGTTTTGAAAAACATGGTGATTTTTCTGTTCCACAAAATACATTAAGGTATTTCAATAATGTAAAAAAAAAGCCTATTTTGGCGTTTTCAGTGTATTGGATGTTATTGAGAAAAGCTTTTCAAACCAAAAATAAATACAAATACATTAAAAGTTACATAAAGATATATAAAGTAACTTTTTTCAGTTTAAAGACACTGAAATCAGAGGAGCTGTTTTGATCAAAACAAAACAATGTTTTCAGCATTTCATTTTGTAAGAAAGGTTGATTTAAAACATGATTCATTCTGGAATGGAAAAGGTTTTGAAATCTCAACATTTCCCAGTAAAATGAGATCTTCTATCTTTCTCTAGTTCCAGTTTTCCTTGCTGTAATGAAAGAATTGGAAAAGTGGTGTATGTGATAATTTCCTTGTGACAGCGGCTCAACCCTGCTTTTGATAAGTGTGTGTGAAGCAGAAAAAAAAATTCAGAAGAAGAAAAACTAACAGATCAGTAATCCCACCGAGGCATTTACATAAATTTCAAGAAACGATACTGGAATTCACAGAAGATTGATAGGAGGGAAACTGACTCCAACAGGGAGTAGAACTGGTGAGGGAGCTATAACGTGAATTATTCTATCTGCCATATAAGAAGTTCCTGTTCTCTCCCTGGATCTAGCGTGTAACTTCTTGTAACCTTGTTCAAATCTTGTAACATGCTGGATCAGTCTCCGTACTGGGCTAATGCACATTGCTTCCAGCAGTTTGGAGTGCAGGCAGAAAAAAAATCTGTATTTGCTACAAAAAAAATGTGCAAGTTATGTCCTCAGGAGGGTTTTTTTTTCCCCTCCCTTTCTCCCACTAAGGGTATATTAACCCTGGCAACAGCCAAATCCAGAAGACGTGGGGATGAGATAACATCAGATGAGCATCCTTTCTCCTCAGCCACTCATGGAGACAAGTGGCATCTTCTCCATGCTCCTTTCCTCTGATTTCCCAACAGTTTCCCTTTCTGCAGCAATGTGTCTGGGATTACCCTACGCAGTCTTCAGACACATGATCTTCCTCTTAAGCTGAGGTTTCTTGCAAAGTGCCAAAACACAATAAGAAAAATTACTTCTAAGACCCACAGTGATGAGAGAAGGATGGAGGAGAGAGCTGTGAAGAGAGCTCAAGAACACCTGTGAGGTTATCGTCTCCATTCCTTCACCTGGCGGAACAAAAGCTCAGCATCCAGCGTCACCATAGCACCAATAGCCATCAATAAATGGCTCTCGTAAGAAAAGAACAGATGTGACAAAGATTGTTCCAGGGTCTATAGCAGACCACAGCCAAAGCAGAAGAGTCTAAATGTGCTGGGCTGATATGGCAAGGGAAGTCACAACTGGGTTCCATCTAGGGGGAATTATTCTTACACTCAATTCATCAATTTATGGGCAAGCGATTCCACAGGCAACGCTGACTTGATTAAACAGAGCCATAATGACAGTGAGTGTAGGGAAGTATCCAGCCAAGTATGCAAACTAGCCTCCTCAGCCTAGAATAAAAGCTTCCTAACCAATAATTTAATGCTTTTATCTATACGATCATTAATACAGATACAAAACAATGCCAGCTCGACGTGGTGTCAAAGGCTCTGACAACCTCTAATTGATAATAAATAATTCAATTTCTGTCCCAATCCAAACCTGCTGAATTTTGGGGCATGTTCCAAATAAATGATTAAAAAGAACTTTGAATGTAATTATATCTAACACAATTGGGGATATTGCCCAGATAAAATTTACAGCAACTATTGAGAGCTACAAAATCTCAATGACACTGGCAACTCTTTATGCTTACTCGAAAATAAAACGTTCTTTATCCAGGCAATGGCACAGACTGAATTTTTTATTGACAGCTGTATGCCAGCAACTCGCCCAGGCCAGCCGTGCTTCCCACAGAGGTGCAGTGTTTCCTAAAAGCACTCGAGAAAATTTGGGAATGGGATTTTGTCACAGCCACATCTTTATTGTTCTGTACCTGCAAACTGGATCTTCTTTCTGATACAGCTGATTCTTCCCCTCCCTCAAAACTGCTTACATTACAATAAATGAAAGTTTCTTAAATTAACACTCATAGTTCCTGGAATGAAACTAGGGCGACGTGTTTCAGCAAGGAAAGTGACTATCAGCACAATCCTGAAGTGATGAATGCAGCATCTCAGAGGTGCACCAGTTGTTCCCAGTAATTCCCAAACTCCAAAACCAGGAGGAACTCTGAACACTTAGTTTCACATTAGTGAAAACACCGGACAGGGATTTACAAGAGCATCCTTATACAAGATTTGACTCCTGGTTTTCTCTCACTTGCATAAATTGTTGCTAAAATCTTAGTTTCTGCATCTGTAAAACAGGGATGATGACATTCACTTTCATTTCTTTTGATGCAAATTGTTTTGAAGGCCCAAGTTTTCTTTTCTTGTGAGAACAGCGCATGTAACTGACCTGAAGAAGTGGTGACTCTTAAGAACGTTTTAGATCTGCAGCAGTTATCTTACTGAGCTCATACGGAAACAGTAGAAATGGACTCGCCTTGTCAAACCTGTCCCGTTTCTTTATTTCCAGTCCCTTCTGGAAAATCCAGCGTCGGCATCACTGGAATCCCCATGCTGCAGGGCAGCAACAGCACCAGTGTGAAGATGTGCAAAAAGATCTGTAATGTCTATGTAGAACTCTAATCGCTCCCTGGACCTACTTACACATATTTCTCAGTCTTTACAACTTGCTATTTGTGAATACAAAGGGACAGAAGAAAACAACAGCTCTTCATCGTTCACAACACGCTGTTCTGGACTTTGACACTCACCTGTGTTTACCTGGCAGAGTGGTCAGAGACAGCAGCCCGAAGCAAAGAGATTACCTGCAATGTCTGCACTATCATGAGAACATCTGAGAAAATAAAATAGCTCCATAATTTGATGAAGTTCTCAACTGCCACAATCAGGTGAGCCAGGCTTGTTTCTTCACGAAAACAAACATAAGGGAGAGAGGGGGCAGATGAGCACCAGAAGTGTGTTTAGTCCTGCATTGTCCAGAGCTGTCTGTGCGCCCCGTATCACACAGGTATTAAACACAGCCTGCCAGTCTCCAGCAGAGCTGAAGGGACTGCTGTGCTCTGAACAATGCCCACTTAGGCACCTTCGTATTACTCGTCACATGACAGAAAGAGACATTTATACCATTCATTGCAACAGCCAGTTACGTTAAATAGAAGACAATTTAACGGATTTAACAGATCTTGGATCTGCAGTCTGAGATCAGTAGACCACTTAAACGTATGCTTAGCTCGAAGGAAGGATGTAATTCTATTGGAATCAGTGGTTTATCAGATGCTATGGGACCAGCTCACATGCTGAGGTCAGAGCTGAGACCTCAGTTGGTGCTGGATATTCACTGCCTCACCTACAGAAGAAAATTGGTAGTAGTATCTACTACCAATCCCTGTAACAAAGAAAATGTTATACAAACCTACACTCCAATCTCATGGTGACAAGCTAGTAAGAATGACGAAACTTTGCTGGATTCCTTTCAAAAGGAAGAAAACTTATAAACTACTATTAAAACTTAATATTTGAAATTACTGGATCTTCTTTTACAGCAATATTCACCATAAATTCTAAGTTGTTATATAAAGTAAGTTATATAAAAGTAAGTATATATATATATACACATGCATGTAAGTTATATAAAAGGGAGAGCAGCTAACAGAAAAATTAAATACCAGAAAATATAAGGATGATTTCTTTATACACTCTCAGTTGCATGCATGAGCTAGCCAAAGATCTCATGTCTTCAGAGCCTTGGTGAGGTTGATATTATTTTTTTAGAAACCCAGGATAATTGAACAGTGGAAGCCAGGCACAAACCCACTGTAATGTCAGAAATCACACTGGAAGTTGATGAGAGAACTGGGTTGAGCTCCATGACCCTATAGCATTTTCACTGCCAGGTCACAGGTACAGAGCGTTTGCTCACAAAGTAATTTAACAATCATTAATACTTTGTAGATAAGCCATGTATCTACAGGAAATGTTTTCCAAACACTTTGCAATGCAAAGTTCATTAAACAGGAGTTTGCAGCAGTTCATTCAGAAATTCATATGGCAGAGTCCTTTTTGAAAGCGGCAATAACAGAGAATTCAAGTTAATATCCTGATTTCTCACTGCATGCCTGCAGGTTGGAAAGGGCAGAGGATGCTACAACAGCTGTATGCTTCACCTCTAGAAAACCAGGCAAGACATCCCTGCTAGCAGCTCTTCTGCTGAACAGAAGGGGCAGCACTGGAAGATGTGATCTAACATCTCTAACGGTAAAAAGAATTTCTCTACTAAAAAAGCCCCTAAAAACAAAACAAGAAGGAAAAGCATTTCAGAGCTCCAAGAAGGGTCAGAAATGGGATAAGATAGAAGTAGAAATGCAGAAAGTGTATTAAAAAGATGTCATCACCTCTTTAATGTGTTTTCTCTTGTCAGCTGTAAACATCCATAGTTGCTCCATTTGCACCCGTGCAGAAGATGGGTAAAGGCTGAGCTTGTAGCACCAGCCACACTCCGAGGGCTGGCAGCTCCAACCTTCCTGAACAGACACAGGGCGAGTGCTGCTGAGGTGAATTCGGTTTAACAGGCTGCTACTTACAGGCTTAGACTGATTTACAGGTGTTTGCCCTGAAATATGACCATCCATGTCATCACTGCTAATCCTCTCCCATCTCTGAAATCCTCCCACTTCAACAGATAGCTATTTTTGGAGGAGAAAACCACATACATACCAAAAAGCAACAGTGCTCTCTAAATCTCCTCCCACAGGAAGGGCAGCCTGACTATCACACACCCGTCAAGTCGTCTAGTACAGCACACCACCAAACCCTCGGTTGCCTCTGTCACGGCGGGTGTCAGCCATCTGCATGTGACAGTAATAACAGGGATGTCACAGGGAGAGCGCACACAGACCTCGCATCCTCCTCCCTTGCCGCCTGGTAGAAAACCTCCTGTTGGCAACGCAAAGCCTAGGAAGCATAGCTGGGCTGCTCCCACTGCGTCCAAGAGCGGTATTTTCCATCTTTCTCTGCTGAAGGCTTCTCTTTTGCTTGCTCTCTCAGGCTTGTGACCTCTTTTCTGCAACTGAGTTGCCATCCAGTTCCAACCCAGCTTTGGATCCTAACCCAGCCTGGTAGATCCAATGGCCGCAGCACTGTGACACTCTGTGCCTGGTGAATCGGTTTCTATTCCCTGCACATACTGCTCCAGCACCGTGGTAATGATTTGCAGACATACACGAGAACAAGGCTCACAGAATAGGTAATCTAAACAAAAAAATTATCTTGGGATTGAAAGTAAATTTACAAAAGTAGATAACCTTTTTTTACTTAAGTAGGTACTGACTACACTGCATTCATCTCTCTCTTACCTTAGAGACTGCTGAGTATGGCTTCTACAGATCTACCACTTGCAGCAAAATACAGCCTCTAGGAGCTCAAGGCCGTGCCAAGTCTCACGTACTGAGCATAAAACCTGGTATTCTGGCTGCTATGCTTTGCTCCATACCCACAGAACCTGCATTTCAGCTATTTGAAGCACAGCATCCCTCTCTTTGTCACTTTGGGATTTTTACGTGGCAGGCATGTTGGTTTGGCAGGTGACGGTGAGTTCGATAGCTTTGCCAGGTACCTGGGCACACCGTGGGAGAGGTATCTTATCCATGGACCACAACCAGGAGAACTACTGCTAGAAGGAATAGGCTCGTGTTGGGGGCCGTTTCCTATCATGTGCCCCAACACATCTACCTGGTGGGAGATACACAGACCTATTGCAGAGCTCGAATTCCAGCATCGGGACCTCAGTAAACTCAGTGTATCCCATAACTTATAGAATCAGACGCATAGGCACAGGTCTCCCATTTTTTAACCCTGAAAAAGGTCCAGAATGTTCCTAGAAATTTTCACAGACTTTCCAAGCAGCCAAGCAAAAACCAAACATGAAGCCAAACTACACAAGTTAGAGATGGAGAGAAAACTGGATGAAAGTCCACAGGGATTGTGAGTTTAATATCCAAAATAGCAGAGAAAATTCATCTCTGTACTGCTGTAAATAAATCACATTGGCACTTGCAACACTGCAGGAACAATCCCGTCCAGGACTACTCACTTCTTTTCAGTGCTATGGAACCAATACCTCCAGTAAAAGCTGATGGTGACGCTAAGTGCTGATGGAGCAGGGATCCCATTCCCTGCAGCATGGAGTATGAGGGACTCCTCACGCGCTTCAGGTTTCATCTCCACCTCTCCTATTCTTGGCCTTAAAACAGTATTTTGAGGTATCTGTGTGCGCGCCAACACACTGCAGACTGCCCTTCCGTTTCTGTGGATGCTACCACTCTCCAAAAGTCTTCCTTGGGATAGACAGCTGCACGTGTGTATTTTTACCCTCTTCAGCTTTCCCAATGACTTCGTCTTTCTATCCCTTCCCAGCTTTTTCTGATACATCCTGCTTCTGTTGTTCCCCTGCTATGTGAGCAGTTCTCTGTCTATTCTTGCTTCTTTTTGCTCTAGCTCTGCACAGCAGTTACTTGTTAGTTACTCAGAATCCCAATAATTTAGGTCAAAAAGCTCGGTGAATCTGATGTGGTTTGTTTCACATAAAAAGAGTGAAATTGAAAACCATCTTATTCTTCTCAACTGAAATGCTGCATCCCTATTAATTCAGGTGTATAAATAACACTCTCTAATGCTGCATCAAGAGCTCTGCTGTGTGATTAAACCTGCCTCCCTGACCTGTAATTAGAAACTTTGCTTCTGAAAGGCAGTTTGCAGAGAGAAAAGGAGAAAGAGAGAGAGAGGGAACCAGCTCTCAGACCCAACAATTTTGTTCTTAATAAATTATTCAGAGTTTTTGAAAGTTGAGCTGGATTTCCATCTGCTAGCATTAAAGACCCAAAGGGAAGAAGAATTGAAGGATTCTCACAGCAGAACACAACAGAACAGAGCATGGGACTGGAAATGAGAAGCCAGCTGAGAAGTCCGCCGTGTCCTCTGCCCGTCCCTGCCCTGTTCAGCTGCTGTCTTTGCACGCCTGGACTTCCAACAGACCTTACAGCAATGCAGAGTGACCCTTTGTGAGAGTCCCACTGAGCTAGTCATGTGTTTGGGATATAACATTAGAAGAAAACCCCCAAATTCCATGAATGCTTTACAAATGTCAGCAGAATCAGTACAAAATAGTACATGCAAAATAGTGATAGTTGTGAGTACAGAAACAATATAGAGACCAGGTTGCCTGGTCCCACACAAGTAATATATAACCTTTTCAAGACAAGTAATTTAAAGATGAATTCATTAATGATTAAACTGATCTTTTGCTCCGGGGCAGTTAGACAGTACAGACCATTGTACTATCAACGATGGTAGTCACTGCTAGTTGCAACCCCAAGGGTATGCCTGATGTTACAAGGTGAACTTCTCACTTGGAAGTGCAGAGAGAATAAGTATCTTTTCCTCCTGGAGTCACAGTGAGAAAAACTACTATTTCTTCAGCCAAATGTAGNAAAAAAAAAAAAAAATCCAGCTTCTACAATGGATGTCAGTAATCTTTTCTCTTTCCATAAACTGGGGATGGAACAAGCTTTACAGCACTGGATAACATGACAACTGGCCCCAGGATGAGAGGTCTCTGGCCTTGGGTATTTGTCAGCTGTTTCCAGAGTTCTGCTTGATTTCAGATCAGAGAGATTTTGTGATGAATTCCTCCTCTGGTTACACCTATAATCTTTGTGTTGAGGGTGTGACTGTCATCATCATTTCAGTCTTTTATGTTTTCAGGCTAAGTTTCCCCTCACACCAGGGGGGAAGTCAAGAGTCTGATAATTTTCTGCATAATAGTCTTTTTCTAGGAATTTCACAAGGTTGATGCAGGGTTTCAGGGAACCCTTATGAATTGAGACATCAGGTTTAAGGGGACTTACACGAGAGAGGAGAAACCTAGCATTTACCTCTCAAGGAACATTTGGTCAAAATATCAGACCTCACTGAATTCTCCAATGCTTTATGTCTTCTACTATGTTTTAGACAGCCACAATTTTAACTCAAAGAAGAGGTTAAATCTACCAAAATATTAAATTGTCACAGGTGGAAGTGTCTTCATCCCGGGCTGCCTACGTTTGTAAGTGTATGAGGTGCAGAGCCATGGAGACCACAACCCTGGTACAGGGGTGCAGAACTGCATGAAACAAAAGAGTCCTTCAAATACAGTAACAACAACTTTAAGTAATCTTTTGTGTTCGTAATGTGGTAGAGTCCGAATTTATCACAGAGCTGCCAGAACATAAATCTGATATAAACTACTTTGGATTAGATAGCAGAAAGAGCTTTAGTGGGGTATTGTGACAAGTTTTATGAACTTCTTAAAGAAACAGAACTTGGAAATCCTAGCAGCGTTAAGTTATTGCCTTGTGGGCTTGAACACTCAGCACTAAGAAGGAAAGAGGAAAAAAGGTAACAACTTCGGAAATAGAGCAATAATTGAAACTTACATTAAGGCACGTTTGTTTTTCAATTAGAATTTTAAGTCAATTGTATTTAAAGCTGAGTCGTGAGAATCCCGCATGCTCTACCTTCCTTAGTGCAACCACAGGCTCTCCTCCCACTGGTTTTACAAATCCTCAGAGTGAGTCCAGTATCACTTCACTGCTCTTGCCTCAGAGGGTCTCTCTCATCTTCTAACATTGGTATGCAAGTACATAAGCAAAAAGAGGTAAAAAGAACTAGGAATTTGCCAAAATCTATTTCCAGAGACTACCTGCTTCTGCACAGTACTTTCACGCACAGGGACAGCCCTGAGACGCACCTCGGCACCAGTGCAGAGAAGAGCAGCCAAGGCAGGCAGTTTCAGCAGCTCTGCAGGGCCCAAGTTCACAGTTAGCTGCTTGTGTGGCTCTGCTCGGAGCTCTGTCTAGCCCTGGGCTCCTCTCTACCCTGCCTGAGTTACTAACCAGTTTCTCTGGTTTTCAGCAAGTCATCCATCAGCCAGAACCAGCCCTTGTTTGAAACCACCTTTCCCATTTGCTACCTCGGTCCCCCTCACGCTCAGTTGCTCGGTGCAAGATGGCTGGCCTGCCCTCCGTTTCCCATTTCTTGAGGGCAGCTCGCTACCTGCAAGCCGTTCCTTTGAAGATTTTGCGCTCTTATACAGGGATTTACAACATAAGCTGTACCCCCTGCCCTACACAAATGCCTCATATGCCACCTTTCCAAACCCCTCAGCCTCTCCTCTAATGCCTGGGGCACATGCATGCCCCCAAGCAGGCTAAGTATGGGTTGCTGTGATCCCAGCATTTTTGTTTTCCAGAATTCCTCATTCTTTCCTACAATAGCAATTTAACATCCCATCTACCTTCTTTTCCTGAGTAAACAGGTTCTCTAAATGTCACTATCAGGGTTTCTGTGGACACCCACGCTACTGCTGTAGCAGGGTACCCTCAACTCCCTCATATCAGGGCTGCTGTGTCCCCCATCCTTTTTCCTTCCAACTTTAGCTCCTCATTCTCCTCCAGTTCTGCAGAGGTTGCATACAAGCACTGTATTATTATTTATCTGGTGACAGATCTTTCAGTGTGCTCACATGATAACTTTTCTAGAGTGATAGACAGATGAGATAAAGGTATTGGTATGCAAGTACTATCACCCGGTTGCTTCATCTACAAATGCAGTGGTGTCTAAATTACTGCTGCTCCCCTATTTTTCCCTTTTTGATTTCCTAGTATTTTCACAAATTAGTGGTGTTCTCTCTCCCAGTAATAATAGGAAGTCTCTGAAATTTTTGCAATTGATCAGATGGAGCATTTAGAAGTTGTCCAGTTCCATGAAGTCAGAGAAAAATTATGTCCAGATGAGCATGCAGCCTGACAAGTTTAGCCTTAAACATTATGAAAATCAAAGGGATCCTTTTGTGATTCCAACCTTGAACTGAATGAAGCACAGTGGGATAACCTTCAGTTGGTCTTGGGAAAAAGAAGGTTGAAGTGAGGCTTTCTTGGTGACATCCCAAGTGATTTCCAAATTCAGAATAAAAGGAAAGGTAGATCCAATGATTTGCATTATTCACAACCTCCAGATGAAATACAGTACTACACTGAAAAATTACTCTCAAAAAAAAGGAGGAATTGTTCTGTATCTATTAAACTCCAGCGAGTCTGAAGAACATCTTCCCTGTTCCTCAGTACAAACATTTTACTAGTTTTCAGAATGCAGAGGGGGTTCTGAAAATTGAACTGGGTTTCTGTGCATCAACTGAGTCAGAAGGTGCCATTTCGACATAGCAGCTTTGCAAATATGATTAAAGCCTGAAGCACAATGCTGTGCTCCGTGGGACATATCTGACTCGCACTGCCTTTTCAACCCTCTGCATTTTCTAAATCATGTACTTTGTGAGTGAATAGGAAGAAAATGTGTAAACAAGAACAGAAAAGGTTGTTGTGAGTTCATTAATTCTGATCACTTAATAAGCTGTAAATTGAAGTGCATGAATTCCATTCTCTTGAACACCAGGATAAATTTGAAGAATCTCTATTGACTTAATTTACACTGATATGCATTAGAATAGTTTCTGGCATATTCAGAATCAAAATAATTATTACAGCAACATTCAAGACCAGAAGGCATCGAGTTCCCATTTAGATAACTAAATGAGGGCCAGACTTACAAAAGTAGAGAATTCACCACATTAAAAAAATAATCTTAATTCTTTTTTAAAGGTAGTGCAGAAGCACGGCCATGGGGCCCAGGCAATTTAGGGCTGCAAGACTGGCCTTAAGAAGAGGGTGATACTTCGCACCTAACCGATGAGAACACAGTGCTGTGCAGAAGAGTGACTACTGTCCTCTGTACCTGCTTCTTACAGAAGAAAGTGAACTGTACGCAAGGAGGCAGAACTATTTGAATAACTCTGCCAATATTCAGAGTGGTACTGATACATTTCAGAGCTTCTTCGCTCACAAGTCCCCTCAGAGGTCATGACGAATCCAGCAGGATATCTTTCTATGCAAAGACAAGCATTCCTTTGGAATTCTTTACTCTGCAGTTAGGATGCTGTCCATAATCTTACACTAACTTTCTTGAAAGATAAAACACTTGTCACCTTCCAGGGACCAAAAAGAATCCCTAGCATCTTCAGGAACACTTCTGAAACACTTTCTGAAGCAGTGACAGAGAAAGATATCATGGTAGGAAAAGGAATCTGAGAAGTCTCAAAAAAAAAAAATCACTGGAGCTGCTCAGCTGCAATATCAGGTACTTGCCTCTGTCTTCTGCTGCTGCTGGTTTGTCTGCAAGGAAGTCCCAAGAAAGTAGATCTAAAGTGATGCCCTTGAAACATGCAGCTATGACCGTCGAAAAATGATCCGGCGAAATGTCTAGAGAGCTCCTCCTGCCGGCTGTTTTCTTGGCAGTCCGAGGTCTTTCCAATAGACCCGATTTTCAGTTTGTCTTTTCAGGAAGTTGGAAATGGAGGCAAAGCTAATGCCACATCTTTCTTATTTGTCATAGCAATAAACCAGCACGATCCCACAATGTTTCTCGTATCACTGCCCTTTCACTCTCTGACTTCTCAGACGGACGGAGATGCTGTGTCTAAAAGGCTGCGGCCAATGCCGGGAGCAGGGCAGCGCAGCAGCAGCAGCGGAGCTTGGGGAGCATGAGGAGCAGAGGCGGGCCAGGCTGAGGGACACAGGGAAAGGACCTCAGTGTAAAGGGGCACAGTGCCACAGTGACCAAGCAAGAAGAGTGGAGCAGGTCCAGTGACAGTAACCACATTTGCCTGGTGCCCAGTGACCGTCAGACAAGCCTGTAGGGATGAGCCAGGTCTGAGGCCAAACCAGAAAGTCAAGTCAGCAAGTTGGGGTCAGGGGCGAGGTCCAAAGCCAGACACAGACATCCCTACAGCCTGCCCCAGATGAGGACTGAGGACAAGAGCAGTTCTGTGCCATGGCTCCCAAGGGAAGCAGGGAGGCCCCAGCAGGCTTCTCTCAGCTCTTTGGCGCACAGCTCTTTTCACAGCACTCTGATCCCAGGTTACACTCCACCGTATCAGGGCAGAACTTGAACACAGGCAGCCAAACCTGTAGGACAGGGGAAAGAGGTTGCAGAGTCAGCTGGTGCACCCAGAGCCCTGACAACATGCTGCCCAGCAGAGTCAGTGGAGAACATAAGCATTACTTGGAGTGCTGACAAAAGAACCTGAGTATAAACATGCACAAGGGTTGGCAGCGTGAAAGATTGACAAACTGTACTTCAACTGTTTCACGGTCTGGTCAGGAATGACCTTTGCAGGGCGCTGTATGTGTGCTTTTGTTTTGCCAGTCTGCTTGGAAGCACTTTTTCTAAGCCAGAATAAATTTAAAACTGCCACTGGGATGTAATGACGAAGTCCCTCAAAGTTTTTCACCCATAACTTAAAACAGAAAAAAACAAATGTAAACTAATCCTGGCTTCCCACTAAAAAAAAAAATCCATCAACACCATATACTCCTCTGTTACATTTCAACTGCTCAATTCTTTGGTCAAGCGATGTCCCAAAAGAAGCAAGCAGATGAAACATACTGGCATCCCATTTCCTATCTCCTCACTGGTGACATTTGCCATAACCTGCATGGGCTAGATCTCACAGGTATGTGTGCCAGTCTGAACTCCCAGTCCCACCTGCATGAGGAGGTAAAACATCCTGAGGAGATAAAGCTCAAGTGACAGGTGAGAACTATCTTCAAAAAAGGATCTTGTCAAATCAACAGAGGAAGAGGAACCCTTTGGAAAAGGGTGACTGATTATCTTATTGAGTTACAACAGGCAGGGGGGAAAAAAAAAAAAAAAAAATCAAAGACAGACACAGAGGGGAAGGGAAACAATGGCAGGTAAGCATCCCAGTAGTGTTCCCAGCTGGACTGACACTGATACACTGCTTAGATGAAGCTAGTCTGCCCTGCAAAGGCTGCACAGCTACAGCAGAGAGCAATGATCTACTGGAAAAAGAACATCTTTTTATCAAAACTGATAAAAAACCATGTCCAGATTATGTAAGCTATTTTGGAAAAAAAAGTCACATTTACAGGAGTGACCCGTAATTTTGCTGAGATGGCCAGGGATATGTTTTGTCTCCTTCTGTATAGAGTACTGAACATATACAGACTGTTACTAAATGCGGTTCCTCTGCCAAGCAATTGTATTCCCGTACTTTGTATTTCCAGTGTGAAAACTCTAATGAAATATTTTAAACCAAAGCCGTTTCCTTGGAGCTGCCTCTGACCTTCTTTTCCTCCTCTCTCAGCCAAATCTCCCTGCCAGGATGAATTCAGACCTAATGTCTGCTCCTCCCACCAGGCTTTTGGATATGTGACAATATCCTAGTCACTGGGAGCTGTGCCTGCTGGTGTCCATTGTCTTGTGTCCACTTTGGGAGAGGA
Organism: Aramus guarauna; assembly: GCA_013400195.1. NCBI lineage: Eukaryota > Metazoa > Chordata > Aves > Gruiformes > Aramidae > Aramus > Aramus guarauna. Next base: position 476,698 of record VXBL01000841.1, on the reverse strand, counting down.
CTTTTAAGGAAATGCCCAGAAAGAAATTTATGAAGAGTCCAATGATTTACAGGAACGGCCAACCATGTAGCTAGTTTCAGCATGCATCTATCTGAAACTTGAGAGTCCTTGGCAATTAATTCACCAGGTTCCAGCACGGGAACGGTTCAAGGCTCAAGAAGAGGCTTTTGAAAGTTAAAAAAAACAAACAAACTTGGAATGAGGGACCAATCTCAAAATACTACAACCCTGTGCATCAGCTAGAGCTGTGGCAGGATGCTGGGGGAAGTGCAGGGGGGACTGCCTACCAACCTGCCACACAGAGCCTGTTATATTCCCTAACTGAGCCCTCACAGGCACAGAAAAGGGATACACACTGACCAGAGAGGTGTTGGCTGTGCTCTGTGGAACGCATCTGTTCCAGCAGCTCAGTGATGGGCACAGTGCGGATGTGCAGTCTGATCACAGCCGCTGCTGAGCACAACCAAGCGACTACATCGTGACACTGATGTCCCAGTGCAATCAAAAGAGATAACGAAGAGTCCAAGAAAGCCGCTACTCACAACGGAGAGGCTGAGCAGGGGGCATTGCCCAGGTGGAACAGGAGTGGGTCTGTGGGCCAGGGGGTATAGACCATCAGCCAGTACAGCACAGTGCTGCTGATGCAAGGCCCTGGAGAGTCCAACAGTGATGCTCACGGTATGGTGGGGTACTAACAGAAGAGAAGGAAGTTATATGCCTTATTTACAATCAGTTATAATCTGTGGGAACACTATATGCCCATACCCCATAGAGTCATCTGTGTCTCACTGCGTGATGTCCTCTATACTGCCTGCCCTATATAGTTTAGGTGCATGAACAAATACGCACTGTGGTAGAAAGCAAACCCGCTTTCTCTCTTAACATCTCCTGTAATCACACTGCAAACAGGGTGCAAAAACCTCTGCAGATATCTATCCAATTCCCACATTAAATCAGTAGTTACTTGACAAATGCTTTCATTTAAAGACCAACTACCTGCTAGGAATTCACAACTAGGCTTGAGCCCTTTGTCTACAAACTCTTAACTTTTCTTCTTCTGCCCCCTGTCCCCCCTTCCATCAGTGTTCTGCAATTTGCCAGCCTCCTTTATGTCTCAGTTATGTCTTCACAATGTGAGGCAGGCAGACCCATGTGCCCACAAACAGAAAAGCTCCTCCAGCTCACAATAACTCAGCAGGCTTCTGTGATTTTTCAGAGACTGCATTACTGTGTGCCCATGTCTGCTGTCAAATTACTGCCTGGACACAGGCTCCACGGCTAACCTCAGCCTTACCCCAAACGCGAAACTGTCCCCAAGCCCTCAGAAACATTCATCTTCTCTCGCAGCTCTTCTTACACAATGTGATGTAAACCTGGCTGATGCTTCTAGGAAATAAAGAACACGCTTACCGCTCCAAAGACATGTTATGATTTTACGTCCTCTTTCTGCAACCTACTGAGAGTGGCTGTGCTCCATATCATGCATTTAAAACACATCAAAACAGATTTGAAAGGTGGACAGTCCTCCTGAGATTTCTAAAGGAAAATGGAAATAAAGGCCGTAAAAAAACCCCAATCCTTCCCACACAGCAAAGGCTAGAAAATAAAATCTAAACCTAAGTTCATTTTCCTCTTTAGTGCAAGTTCTGGCAGTCCCAGGATTGTTCTAACTTCTAACTGCTTGTCACAGCTGCAACATCACAGCAGTGAGGAAAAACCCTGAGCACAGTTACTCCAACCTCAGCTGCCTTCCCTTAAAACCCCCACCCTGCCCTACTCTGAGGCTGTGAAAAGACGAGAATAATAGCAAGCTGTTCCCAGAGCTCCTGCAAGGGAAACAGCTATTGCCACGTCCTGCCTTATTTTAAATACCTGTACACAGGAAAGATGGCATGCACAGATCACACACAAACCTGTAACTGAGGCAAGATTTTCTCAAGTCATAGATGTTATTGACTGTAATTGCTGTTGTCTGTTTCGACCTTCTCCTCGAGGTGTCTCCACCTCCCATTGCAATGGCACAGCAAAAGAAGTTCCCCGGTGGTCTGCAAAGAAGCAAAAGAGCAAATGGCAAGACAGAACTGACACTGTTTATATACCATAAAACCAATTCTAAATCAACAATTCAGAGAAAGTAACATTGTTGCGTAAAAAGTAGAGAAAAAGAGACTTCATTGACAGACATTTTGCATATATATAGCACTCTGTGCCCCAAATCCTCAAAACGTTTTAGAAAAAGGAATACACTACTATTCTTCAGTGTTTTACAGAAAAAGTGAAGCATAAAGCATTCTTGGGCTTTGTCAAAGTAACTGACAATCTACCACCAGAATGAAGAATAGAAACCAGGCTTTTTAATCCCTGTTACTCAGTTACGTGCATTATTTTAAAGCAGTCCTTGGATTTACTCATTTTAGTGTAGGCTGGGTAAAAAGGAGCACTAAAGCAGAAAGAAACATGTGTTCTACATCTTAAACCAAGATTTTCCTTGTGGAACGGCAATAACGATACCCTGCAGCCTTAGGTTTTCTACGCAGCCATAAAGCCTTCATCCTCTTGACTGTGTTGGTAGCCAGGATAACCCTCAATCCATATTCTATGCCCAGTGCATGCTGAGGGAGGCAAAGATAACAAAGGCTGTGACAGAACTATCAGGGAAGTCCTTTTGGGCCCCATTTCCATCAGCTCATAAAAGGAACAGCCTGGACCCACATGCTGGGCTCTGCTAAGGCTGCTCCAGGCTGCAGCTCTTCATTTGCAAAAGAAATGACCCATTCATTTCTCTCTGACCTCTGCAGACACTTCAGACTACTGACCTCATCTGCCGATGGCCCCCACCACTACTGCAAGCTTCCTCAAACAGGTGCTCCCAGACTAAAACCTCTGCCTTCCCAGGCAAGCTGAACTAACCCAGCTTCAGGAATCCTGTATCAGGGCTCCTGGGGGGCTGTTTGTGCACAGGTTGGGAACATCCTGCCCTCAAAGCATTTATTTCCTATCCAGAAAAGAAGAGGCCATATAAAAAGGAGGTGCAGATGACAGGATTGAATTTGAACTGAGTTAAATGAAGTTAAAAATATACTTGTGTGCGTGCACTCGACTACACAGATCTCTTCCCTGCAACGACTGACAGCCACACTTTGTGTTAGTGTGTGGTTGTACAAGCAAGCCCTGTGGTTCCCGCAGAGAACAACTGGCTTGTGACTGGGGTGTCCCAGTCCCTGCAGTACGTTTCCAGAGTCAGTTTTGTGTTGATGGATGAAAGGTGACAGTGATACTTTAGCAGGGGAATCCACATGCTTGCATTGCATTCCAGGAAAAAAAACACATCTCTTCAGCCATGCTCACAACCCGCATTTACCTTGGCATTCACAGCCTTATTTCCAGGAGTATCACAATCCATATTGACTTTTGTTCTTAACAGCCCCATGCTAGAGAGATTATGCTGTTTCACAGCCAGGCACAGGGTAGCGAATCTCTTGTCAAAGGTCACAAAGGCATTTGGTGGCCGGACTGGGAATTCAGGGCTGGTTTTAAGTCAAGTTCAGGGCCTTGCTCACTGGACTAATCTCTAGACAATAATATTTTTCTGCTGGGCAGAGAGGTGGCAGCTTTCAGGTATGCCTGGAAGAATACTGAGGTCCTCAGATGGAGTCACAGACATACACAGGACAGACTAATACAATTTTTTCAATAGAACTGGCATAAAAATAAAGCAAACTCTGTCAGTTCTTCCACTGGTCTCCAAAGAACACCCAATTATCAGAATGAACATAACCATCTTTAATAAGTAACCCGGTTTGGAAGCTGAACTGTTTGTTCCAAGTGCCACATACACACCAGTTCTTGCTGCTGGCAGAAAAGGCTTGTGAATCAGAGCCCAAAGTCTGATGCAAGAGAAATTTGGGCATCTCAAGCTGCTTTCCCCAGCAGAGAACAACCCTATTAGTTTGAGAAAGTCCCCTGCCTGCTTTCTCTCTGAGTAATTAAGAGTGAAATCCTCCTCGCTGTGACCCCAATGCTCTCAGCCTAGGCTGATTTACACATGAAAGGAACCCTCTGAGGGGCTTTCTCCCTTTCACATTCACAACCAGGCAGGACCTATAAATAAAACCTTTCTGAAAACAGGAGCTTTCAAAAAGGTCTGTGTATGCGCGCAAATGTATACGAGAGAAAGGGAATGGGTGTGTGCACTTGAGAATGCGTGTGTGTTTGCATGCATATGTGAAGAGCGGGTGAGAAGAACGTGCATTCATACACCAGCCTGCATGCAAACAAGTGTACTCGGAGAAGCATCTACACGGACACATGAGCGTGCACAGGTAGTTGGGAGCACTTACAGGAGCAAGAGGGCACACCCAGGCTGGTTTCCAGCTAGCACGGTTCCAGTGGACATTCACTCAGGTCAGCTGAATCACTCTAGAGTTACACATGAAAAAAAATGTCAGATTTAGACCAAACTGTGCATTTGAGAGTATGCTTGTGATGCACTTTCCCTCTCTGAAGCAGTAAAGTACTTCCAGAACAAAACACTAGAGTTTTACATTGCTTTGGATATAACATGGGAGGTAAGAGATAATCAGGTCTCATGGCATGCGTTCCTATGGCTTTGATAAAGGTGAGATTTTTAAAAGGCTGCCTCTTCTCAGCAGCCCAGAATAGAGTGATGCATTTTCCATGGCTGCCATGGTTTGGAATTAATTTTTGGTCTGTTGGAATACAAAACCCCTGAAAGTTTGAAACAATCAATGGGGCTGATGCCATGAAAACAAAGATCAGAAAAAAAAAAGATTGTGACTGCCCTTACAGTAGCTGATAAACACAGAAATGCCTAAATATGAAGCTGCACTCTCCCTCCCCCACTGTCCTGTTCACCCATGTGTCTACGCAGTCAGGGTATTTCCCCTTCCATGAGGCCTAAGAAGGACCCACACAGCTCCAGGAAACTGGCAGTTAGTGTGACCCTGCCCTAATACAAAACAGGTGACACAGAGCTCTGAGCCAAGCCAGGACAGAGAGCAGGGTTTCGTAAAGCAGGCAGGTACTGGTCTGTGAGTCTTTGCCCCTGTAAGAGGAGGCTTTTTAAGACCTGGCTATAACGTGATAATTTGAGAACCGCAAACCTTTTTACTCCACTACTCCTGACCAGCTGAATCATTCGCTTACTGAAACTGCGTCCGTGCTCTCTGCTAATGCCAGCAGCCGGGCTGCACCGCTGGAACTGCACCGCTGCTTGGCGGGAGACTCCAGGGTGCGAGGTGGGGAGGCAGGAGGGGTGCTGCACCCTGCACCGCTCTGACTTCAGCACTGCTAATCACAGCTCTTAGATCTCTCCCCTACCCAATTCTTATGCAAACATTTAGAAGAAGCAAGCAGAAAAGAAGCACAAAGCAGGGGACATAAGGAGCGCAAAGCCTCGCAGAAGTGCACAAAGCACAAAACGCCTCTTCTGCCAGTTCAAAAAACTCTTCCCAGCTACTTGCACTAGGCAGGAGTGTGTGAGCAGGGATGCAGAGCTCCCCTCCTACTGAGCTCGCAGCTAAAGCCCTCCCCCAGTTCCCAGGGTCTTCAAATGAAGATTTGCATAGTACTTCCAGATCATTCCCGAGAGAAGGGACAATGGGTCTCTCAACGCCCTCTTCCCCCCTCCCTCCTTCACTTACAAAGCTGATAAAGCCCTGGTGAAAAAGGGAACAAAGGATTTACAGATGGCAGAATATTGATTTCTGCAGTTCCAGGACTACAGGGAGAAGATGAAGAACCCCCCAGAAACTCTGTGAAGTTTGAGACACAGGCGCTATCTCTGTGGCTGATTCTGTGTTTGTTAACAGAGTATCTAATGGAGGAGACTGCTATTTGAGAGATGAGCATGTCCCCAAAAACTTGAAAAAGCAGAGAGATGAGATTACAGTCTGAAATCCCAGTGAGCACGTTTGCCGTTCCCAAACCTCCTAAACGGAGAGGCACTTCCAGTGAAAGCAGTTTGCCACCAGGCGGGCCAGTCCGGCATTGCTCTGAGAGCCTTCGGCCCCGGCTGACTGTATCGAAGGCTTTTATAAGTTGCATCTCATCAGTGATTCATCCTGTTATCCGTGTCCCCTTCTCTCTGCTAGCCACCACTGCAGCTAGGAAAAATAAGAAAAAGAAAGGTGAGAGACAAGTCTTTGGAAAGCAGCCTTTGATTCTGAATTACAGTGGAACCTCCCTATCTCAAAAGTCACTAACTTTTAGGGCTGTTACCTGAAGGCTGATGCTTCCTGCCTCCACAAGCATTTCTGTGCTTAGTACATATAAACCCAAGCTTTCTTTTGTGCTACAAACATTCTTTTTCAGCTTAGCGGGTCAACTCCACCTCTACTGAACACCAGCTCACTGCAATCATTCAAATTTTGCTAAACAGAAAAGCGATACAATCCAGAGTATTGAAATCAGGTGCTGCACACCCAGCAGAAGACATTCACTGGGTAACCAAGTCAGGTTACAGTTCTAGCCCACACTGAAAACAGCCTTCTCAAAGTGACTGGTTTGGGTTTTTTTCCCTTTTACTTTTCAGAGCTAATTCTGTAGCATTTCTGCACTCAGAAAGCTCCCAGGATGCTGGATCTTTTGGAAAAATGTACATGTTGAAACTTCCTCAAGAGGTTGGATTTCAGACCAGGTTTTTAAAGGTGATAAGCTAGTTTCTAAGTCAAGCGATAGGCCCTCAAATAGGTCAGTTTTGGGAAAACTCAGATGAAGTCCCTCCTGTAAGGCAGCAGTGCATACCAGTGAGTACAAGACGGGGATCCCACGGCACAGGTCAGTAAGACAGAGCTACTGAGGCAGCGGCAGAGTTGTCTGTTCATTCACTGATACTTTCCCCCGCACCTTTGTAAAAAACACACGGTGTCAGGATGACTGCAATCATCACAGGGATAATAACCATTAAATATTGCACAGTTACATGTATTTCATACTACTATATCAAAACATTCTTCACAATACTCTTAAAAATATCTAGGTTTCTTTAAATACCTGTCATCTCAATGAGAAGAAATTTTTCACATGGAATCTTCTGTGTCTCCTAGCAGTCACTCCCAATTTACACCACATATTTAAATAAGAGGTGAATCAGACCCATTAGACTCCTGACACACCTAATACAGAGATTAATCACAGCTGTCAGGATGATAAAGCCTAAGAAAGTCCCATTTTAAATCCGTGTAACTCAGACCATAATGAAACTGCCACCATACTCAGGTTGAGGACAGTCCTGAACTTTCCACAAGCCCCTTGGAGGTCCATGGGTGGAAGAATTGCTCACAAGGAACTTCTTCTAACCTGGGGCAGCTGTGCTAAGAGTTGTCACTCAGCTAAGAGTTCGTACTCCTCTCTGAACATTTTCTTCTCTGAAGAGCATTTTCAAGACTGTCAGAGGAGTGAAGGTGTCAGGGAGAACGAGGGAGAAGCTCACCTCGGCTGCTCTCACCTCCTGCCGAAGGCCTGCACGTCGTCTTTTGAGGCTACTGCAGCAGCACAGCTCACAGATTCTTTTTCTTTGAGAGTACCACTTCATGCTTCTTTCCTCATCCTAGACAGAAGTTTGCTTCTTGTTTTGCTGACCCTTTTTTTCCTCTTTTGTAAACATTGTTGTCCATTGCTTACTTGTAGTTCTCTTTGCTACAAACAAGTAGTTTTGTAGTTTATAACAACACTTGTGATTTGCTTTAGGATACAGAACTTAATTTTGGTTTCATCACTTAAATATTATACAAATTAATTCTTGCATCTTCTGTTCCCAAGAAAAGTCACACGCAAATTCCTTTTTAAAGTCTGATACTACGTATCTCATAAGCATGAAGCCAAAGGATGCAGGAGGAGAAAAGCAAAATCTACCTGAAATGGGGACAAGAACTTAATGACTTAACATTCCCAGCCTCATTCATCGAAGCAGGTAAGCACGCACACAGCAAGCTGCAGTGGTTTCGGGTCTGTACTGTACAAAATGCATCATGTTGATGAAGACAGAAGAATACTTCTGTAGGTACACACAATGCCACCGGGGAATAACTTGCCCTTTCAGTATGAAAGCAAGGCTGTGCTTAAAATGAATTACTAAAATAATAAGAAAACAAATTGCTGGAAGAGGTAATTGTGACTTAAAAAATAAAGAGAATAACAAACAAACCAAAGTACTTAGTTTACACTGTAAAGATACAATGAACGTAAACAACTGAGCAATATTTTTACGCCAAGGTATGTTTCACAACAGCTTTCCAAGACCCAGGCCATCTTACCATCCCTATATGCTACACAGCAAATTCAGACACGAGTCCTTCTCCAGGTGACAGAAAGAACTCTCACTCCCCAACAGCAAACACAGGCCTCTACCATCACGGACCATGCCGTGACAGCAACCCAGCCACGTCACGTGCTCTGGTCTTGCCAACAGAGAAGCGATCAGTTTTGTGGGACAGGTGAAACGTGGCCCTGGCCAGAGCAGCACTGCGGTAACATAACCCCAATCCAGGAGGGAGCTCTTGCCCTTTCCCTCAGCTCCTCTTCATCTTTCACTTGACAAACCCCCTCCTTCTCCTTCCACAAACACACATACCTCGTTAGGAGGAAGATGCAATTCCTTCGTCATCAGACCAGACCTTTCCATACCTTTTCCTCAAAGGCCCGTTTCTCCCCTTTCCCACTCGGTCTGTTTCAGTCTCCACACCCATCACAGGATGGGTTTTCTCATTTCACTGCGGTTTTAAGTGCTTGAAGCCATCTGCGTGGCTTCTCCCAAAGGTCAAACAGCCAACCACCAGCCTCCAATAAAGAATAAAATAAGTATTTGTAAATTAATTATGATTATTTTTTCTTGAGATCTCATGTTTATTCAAACGATGTTATTATTTCAGTATTATCACCCCAGGAATCCACATAATTAAAGACACATCAGTAGCTACAAAATCACATCTCATTAATGGTAAGTTATCTTTTTACTGTCATGATTGCAGCAGTTTTTATACGCCAGTGATGGGATTGGTCCCCAACACGAGAGAGTCACATTACCAAATCTAACAGCCCTTCCCTGCTGCTGCATAACAGAAACTCCAATACGGCTGTGCACTGACGGGCAATGCCACGGGTGGCCCAGGTGACAGCCCCGGGATCCTGCCCCGAGTCCCTCAACCTCACCCACGGACGACCACGCCGGCAGACCTCCCTCCCCGACTTTCCCTGCACACGATGCCGCACACCAGCCGGTTTCCTTCTGCTGCGGGGAGCTGTGAGGCCACAGGTCCACCCACACCGAGTGGACGCCAGTACAAATCACGGCAGAGCCGCTTCTCTGCGCCCCAGCCTGACGGCCCCCCCACAGCCCCCCGGGCTCCTCCGCTCCTGGCTGCCCCAGCCCCGCGGTCCCCTCACGCGCCCTCCCACACCCTCCTCATCCCCACAGCCCGGGGGCTGCGCATCCTCCACACCGTCCCCATCGCTCCAGGGCTGCGCAGCGCAGCCTCCACACCGTCCCCACAGCTCAGCCAGCCACACACCTCCCCGCCCCTCAACACCAAAATGGTGCCGATTCCCCTCCCTTTAACGACACCGCGGCGCTCACGTCACTAACGGTTCCACCCTCCCACGCCCCTCAAGGATGGCGCATGCGCAGCCAAACGGCCTCAGTCCGTCGCCCCTCAAGGTCAGGCTCGCGGTGGGTGTGGAGTGCGCATGCTCCGTTCCCCGTCCGCCGCCGCGGGTTCCGGTTCCGGTGGGCGCCCGCGGACGCTGAGAGGATGGCGGCGCTCGGACGGGTCTCCCGGCTGCTGCTCGGCGCCGCCGCCCCCCGCTCCCTGCCGGGGCGGAGCATGTCGGCCGCGGCCCACGAAGGCGGAGGAGGTAACGGGCCTCTTCGGGGCGAGGGCGTAGCCGGGGGTCGCGGTCGGCGCGTCGCTGTCCTTGACAGCCGCGGCCCTTCGCTGCGGAGCCGGGGCCCCGCGGGGGACGGGACGGCGGCCTGCCCGGGAGAGCTGTGGCTCGAACCGTGAGCCCCGCAGGAGCGGGCAGCTCTCTCCTCTCCCTGGAACCGGGCGGGAGATGCGCGCGATGGGGAGGGATGTGGCGTCATTCCTCGTTAACGTACGGCATTTACCACGCTCTGAGGTCACTAACACCAATGGAAACGTGACCTGTTCTAATTCATGTAACGCTTTCTGCTAGCCCGCCTGTGGAAGCTCTTGACCTTCGTGGTGGCTCTGCCCGGGGTTGGTGTTTGCATGCTGAACTGCTACCTGAAAGGGCAGCACGAGCACGAGCGACCCGAGTTTGTTCCTTACGCTCACCTCCGGATCAGGACCAAGGTACGTTCGCCTGCTCTGTGTCAAGGATCTCTCTTGTTTCTGAGACAGCAAAAGAGTTTCTCAGAGCTCGGATGAAGGACCTGTGGTATTCGCAAGCCTTCCCACTGCCAAGTAATGGCATTAATGTCTTACTGAAAAACACTTTGGTCGTAGAGCTGCTGTACTTACCTTAAACTAAAAGCTAACGGGCGTGATCCCAAATTCTCAGAACTGGGGTCCAGTAGTATAGCGCAGTTGATGTTTAAGCAAGAGCAAGGATCTTGTCTAGAGACAGGGAGACTGTTTTCCAGCTCTTGCTTCCTGCAGTCTGGGAACATCAGCCCATCATGTGAATCCATATTGTTGTTGGTTTCCTTTCAGTGAGCTGCCACTGGCTCATTTTCCTCCTTCTTTCAACAGCCTTTCCCCTGGGGTGACGGGAACAAAACTCTATTCCACAACCCCCGTGTTAATCCTCTCCCAACTGGTTATGAAGATGAAAACTGAGATGCTGACCACAGCCAGAACGTTGGCTTTTCCTGTCTTGGACCAGATCGTTGTGCGGGAACCATCGTTTAGGGAACCATCACTTATAAAACTCCACATTCCTTCTGCGATGAAGCTGAGTGGTATCGTGGCCTCTGTCTGTACTTGTGTAGAGGTCCTTTAATAAACAACTCTGAACTTGAATTTAGGATCTGACTTTTTTGTTAATCTGAGTTCTTAGAAGTTCTTTAGTTCAGTGTTTGATTAAAACATTGAGGCTTCCCACAGGATGCAGTGCAGGAGTCTGGGGGTTTGACTGCCTGGATATTAATACCTGCTCCTGTACCTGTTAACGCTAACAAAAGGAATGCATTCGGCATAGGACGTTACTCAATTTCATATTCTTCATGTCTGATTCAACTGTTCACTGTAAACCCACAGCTCACAGCCAGATTGAACACCTATCAGGCTATTACTGTAGATTAAAATTCAGTATATACTGAAGCACATTCTCCAGAATCAGCTATTGCGCTATTTATTAAGTCATGAAGGCAATTTTCTCTTAGCCCCTTCTGGGAGAGCGAGTGCAAGCAAAGATGTTAATTAAGCTCTGTGCGCCATTGAATATTCAGCTCTCAGATTTTCTAGTGTATCAGCACATATGTTGTTCAGTACTCTGCTTTTCATCAAGCTGCAGTCTGGTTGTACAAAGTCTCTCATACAGGTGTTAAAAATGAAAACAGTTTTTGCTCCATTGCGTACATCTGTGTAATATACTGTGTCACTCAGAAGCTTCTTAACCTAGAAGAGCTTAATTATCTTCTGTAGTTAACAGCCAATTCCAAAGCCCTGAGTCTGCTCCAGTACAGTATTAATTTTGAACTTTTTCTTCTCTGCAAGTCAACCATTTTCCAATTCCTTCCGCAACTTCTATGCTTTTTTGCATGGTATGAAAGAGAGTGCTATGTCTTGGCTGTCATTAATACTGTTTTTCCCAAAAGGAAGAATGCAGAGGCTGACTTGGCACTTCGCTGCTGAAAGGAGCGATGGATGGAAAGCGAGCAGCTCACAGTGGGCACTGTGGGACACCCCTCCCCATGCTTCAATGCAATTTATTTCATTCACTTAGTAAAATGACTGCTAAGACAAGCTTTTCTGTGTTAAAAGCATAGAACAAGGCACTGATGGGCACCGTTGTTTTAAAGCTAACTGGCAAAATTGCTCCGCGCTCATTCCTACATGAATATCACAGAAAAGCAAACTTTTCTTCAGTTACTCCTTAAAAAACAAACAAACAAAAACCCCTGCATACTTATAGTCCCCAAAATGCTTTTTACGGTGCCCTTAGAAAGACTCTTCCCTTTATTTACTGTTTTTCCTTGTACCTGAGTGACGCAGCAGTTGAAGTGTCAACAGCTTGTTTGATTATTTGTTTAGCCCCTGTACGGACAGGGCACTGGAACGGGAGCGTGGCTAACGCAGGCTACCCGACTGCCATTACCAAAGACATGGGGAACACAGCCCCGCTTTGCTGCAGTTCCTCTTCTGCACAACTCTCACCCCACTCACAGTGTTTGGGGTCATTATGAGGGGCTGTGGTGCAGACAAGCCAGTTATGTTTGAGAACTGCAACTTTTTTTAACTAAAAAAGTAAAACCTCTGACTGATCATTCAGGTAGTGCTTAAAAGCAAAGAGAACAAAGCTCACTTTTTTCTTCACTGTAATTCTAGGAGAATTAGGAAGTTGATTTCTCTTTTGTTGTATTTTTTACTCTTTCACTTGGGTTGATGTAATGAGAGGGGACAACTTTTCCCTATCTCTGTGTAAGGATCAGTGGAAGTCTCCTACCCTGCCACAGCGCTCACAAGGCCACTGGACAGGATGGATCCTGATCCCTTACTTCTCTTCCAAATACCCTTTTGCGAGTTGCTGCAAGCGTTTCTGCGGTTTACAAGCCATCACAAATAACTTCTGTTTGCTGTCCTAGGTGTGAAGTACACACAGTTGAGAAGCAGCTTCGCAAGCAGGTGACATCCCCAAGCGGCAGCTGGGTCTTTTAACATCATCGGCTGCCAAGCCTCAACCCAATGTTTCCCTCACTCAACACATGCTTTAACTCCCACAAGCAAAAGTCTAACAGTGATGGTGGCCAGACTGGTGCTTTGTGGTTGTGTAGGAAAGGACGGCCAGGTCTGCGCTGCAGCCTTACTGCAGGAAGGCATAATGCTAACGGAGAGAGAACTCGAGTTCAGGGGAGTTTCAGTACCTCCAAAGAGGCTGAAGGAAGTAGCCTTTGCACTAAGAGTCTTCTTTGGCGTCTGTTGCAGGCTACCTCCATCCCTCCTAGAGGTCACAATGAGATTCTACTGGACAGTTATCTACTTGAACAAAATATAACTTGGTTATATTTATTTTAGCTAAGTTATTGCAGGTCCAATAGAGTGCTTTTTTACCATCTCTGTTGCTGATACAAAACAATGCTTTAGCCCCTCAGAATTCAAGATCATATAAAACAAACTTCTTCCACCAAAATTCAGCAGCATAGAGACAATACAAAGTAAATCAACCTCTTTCATAGTCTTTTTAAACACTTTCAAGTGTTCTATAAATAAGCAAGGGAAATTGGTAATAAAGCAACTACTACCTCAGCCCACTGTAATAAGCATTTTCCCATTAGAGTACATTCAATAGGAAGTTAGTTCAAACGGCTTTTCACGCTGTTAGATGCTGAACCACCACCAAAATTCACTCAAAAGGAGGCAGTAGTTACCATATGATCCAGTCTTTTTTTTTTTTT
>VXBL01000841.1:442217-460785 GCA_013400195.1 Aramus guarauna | reverse complement strand
ACCGCGCCGGCCCCGCCCCCCGGCCCCGCCGCCGCTCTGCCGCGCTTCCGGCGCGGGGAGGTGACGTAGCACGGTGCCGCCGTGAGCGCGAGATGCGCGCGCTGCGCCTCGGCCGGTGGCTGCGGGCGGGGGCGCTGCCGGTGCCGGTCCCTCCTGCCCGGGCCGTGCTGACGGCGCCCGGCGCCNCTTGTGAATCGTCTGCACACGCTGCTCCCCAAATACCTGTCAGCGGCATTCTTCGTTGCTTCCAAATGTTCCAGTACTTACTGCTTACTTCAGACCAAAACCAGGTTTAGAGATAAGCCACACTTCCTACTCCATATTCATACAACAGCTTAAAGACAGGCCAGTAATTTTTCTAGTACTCTTTGTTCTTCAGGTGTCTCTATCTCAGAGGTGATGATGTTACGGAAGGCAACTGCACGAATGAGCTGCTGAAAAATGCCAGAGAGAAAGTAGAGGAATATTTTGTAGCCCCACCAGGTATTATTTTGCTTATAAAAACCTCTTAATTTTGCTTGAATTAACCTGAGGAATATAACCCATCATAGCTGCGTTTACTTTCAGAAATACTAGCTGGTAATAAGGAAGCACTAAAAAAAATAACTGCAGCCATCTGTTTAAAACACGGTTCCAAAGCAGGACAGAAGCTCACCATTCTCTGAGGTTACTGCACATACTGAGTGATTATTTACTTTCCTTACTTGTTCAGGAAATTTAAGCTGCCTACACATAACTTAGAATAAACTGGAGAAGCAGTTTTGTGCTAAGTTGTGCTGCCCAGAAGGTAACTTACAGCTTTCTTTTTTGTTTTCTATCAGGTAACATCCCTTTACCAAAGCTAGAAGAACGAGAGACTTTTCTGCAGAGCTCTTAGCAAAAGCCCAGAACTCAAACACTGTTTTGGTATTTTATTTGGGAAAACAAAGTTTTGCACAGTCACAGCTGAAATATCCCAGCATCTATTTTGATCAAAAGGAAAACGAGAGGTCGGAAGGCTGTATTTGCCTATTTCTCACCTTTAGCTCGACACGGGCTCTGCCCCTGGCAAAAGTAACGAAGTCTGTTATGCAGGAGGACTCAGCAACATTGTTGAGTGGTTCTGTCATGTGCAGATGGAACTCAGATTTTCACTATGGAAGAAAAGGCACTTTGAGAATATGATTCACTCAAATATTTTTGCTTCTACTGAATATTTCCATTTTATCTCTGTGCTCCAGTTCTGTATGAGTTACCTCCTATTTCCCATATTGTATTTTTATTCTCACAAATTAAATACCTGGAGTTGTACATAATTTGAGAAAGTACTTTTCAAGCACAGAAAGAGCTGTGCTTGAAAAAAAATCTTTGCCATAAGTATTTCTGTCCACCAGACATGTATCTGTAGTGGCACCAGCAATATTTTCTGGATTAAACCATTTTTCCATTTCAAACAAAGCACTGCAGTTGTCTGTGTGCTTAAAATATCCTGTGTGGCTAAACTTGTAAATAAAGAATGCAATTGCTTGTGAACTTGGCATTTTTTGTTCTGTTGGCACAGTGAACTAAATACACGCTATAACTTGTTTATTTTTTGTTGGAACAGGTTATAGAAATACAAGTACCCCAGTATGGGGTACCCTTTGGTGTTGCGGCCAGACGTTGATAGGAGGAAGCTAGCAACAGCTCTATTAGAAGCAGCAGTAACTTTCCTTCCTGGATGATGCCCCATCCACATAGAGATTTAAGAATCTAGAATTACTTATTTCAATTGTCATGATCTTTCCTTGTGCATCAAGTTACATCCTGAGCCACAGTGGAATTTTCTTCAGAAGTGCTAGAAAAGACCCCTGCAGTTACTGTAACAGGATACTACTAATCACCACTTCTGAGTCTGCTCTTACAGCTCTTGAGAGCCTGACAGAAGGAAAGTAAGATCCTCCATGACTCTGCAGGCACATGCTTCCCCTGAGGGCAGAAACTCACCTCAAGAGATTGTAACTTTATGTCATCCAGCTTACACAGTGCATGTTCTGTAACTTTTTGCAGAGAAAAGCTATTACTCCTGTCTTTCTGTACATCTGCATAATAAACACCACCAGCTCGGTGCATGTGTCCCTTCTGGTCCTGCCTGCTGTGTGATAGAGGAAGTCCTGACCATGGCCATAGTAACTATCCCTGCTATGAACTGCATGTTCCACGTGCCTGCGAACAACAGGCAATATAAATTAGAGATTAATGATACACATGCCTTATTTCTTAACATCACAAAAGTCCACCAAGCATATTAGAAGTACAGTTTGAAAAACACTGAAAAAAATACTGAAGAGTTTGAACAGTACTGGTACGGGGTTCAGCCATTAGTGCCTTGCTCTTAATACCGTGTGTACAAATTGCTTTGACAAGCTCCCTCTTGGGCCATTCATTTTGTGCTACATATTTAATGGAAAACATGAGGCTGAGTGAAAAGGAATACAGCTGCCTTTGCTGGTCTAAAAAATCCCAGCCACTGGGTAGGATCCACTTTCACTCACTACTCTCAAAGGTTGCATGTTCGGTAAGCTTTGAACTTTTTTTTTTTTGGGAACTGATTTTTTTTGTATTTCTCTGGCAGAAAGTGAGAGGAAACACTTGTCCTACTCTTACTTGTGCAGTTACTTCATTATTTAAGTTTCCATAATGTACACACATACATATATACATACATGCATATGCATAAAATATGTAATTATTAAGGTACTTGAATTCTTTCAAGGGTGTTGAATTAAGGTAATTATCTAACCCCACTAATCCAATTCTCTGCAAAACTGTAACACCGTATTAGTGCTTTAGTCTCAGGCTTTTCAAGATTCAGATCCTGCAAATGCTACAAGTTTTACAAATATACAAGCTCAGCCTGAAAGTCATTTATGATGAATCATATAAAAATCACAACAAGGAAAGACCTCAAGTCACGCCATGCAACAAGCACATTAGCAGAGTATTTCCAGTTTGAGAAATCCCCACTTTTCTATCCATTTTGGCCTCCTCCTTTGACCATCAGAGAGAATGGGGACAATGTTACTTACATAGAAAAAGGAAGAGGAATTTGAGAGTGAACTGCATGGTCGCAGGAGCTTCCAACTCAATATATCAGCAAGTAACTATTTAAAAGCAACAACCAAACCAACAGTTTGGACAAGGGTGATCCTGCGTTCCCAATGCAGCACAGGCTAAGCTTAAAACTGCCAGTTCACTGCTGCTCCCTTACCCACGCACTCCAACGAGAGAACAGACTGCCTGATGCTTGTTCCCCACAGCCCAAACTGCATTAGAAGTGGAAAATACACATTTCCTTAATGATGGGGTTTGTGGCAGCTTCACTGCTAATGAGGGGATTACAGCCCTGACTCAGACACCTGCAACCACCAACACAGAAACCCTCACAAAGGCCAGATGAGCTGCCTATGGGGCAGAATACGTTAGTGCCTCAACCTGCCCTCAGCGTGTCTAATGTGGTGGGTGCTGCACCCCATGGGATGGCGCGAAGCCCTACTGGGTCCCGGCTGCACCCTTAGGTGGGGACGAGATGCCCTTCATGGGGCCAGTTCACCTGCTTTCACCGCAGGGCCTTGACGTGCAAGTGGGTCAGAATCTGGGTCGGATCTTTACAGTATTCTGCCACAATGCAAGTTATAAACCCTGGCAAGTGAATAAATATAGTTAAGGACTCATGTAATAAAATTGCTACCTGTAAATTCCTTGTAACTTCAGTGAGGCAAACATAATGTATATATGTGAAATAACTCATCTTTTCTCAGTGATTAATAGATAGAGCAAAAAGAGAAAAAAATCTGTTTGGTTAAAGAAAACAAAACAAAACAAAACAAAACAAAACAAAAAAAAACAACAAAAGGAGGCCAGATTCTGAGACGATGTAAATGTATCTAGTTCCCCTGGGGACCATGGAGATAACTTGACTTGCACCTGCTAAGGTTTTTCCACTACTATGTAGATCTGTAACATACAAAATTGGATTAGAAGCCCTAGCATATAGATTCCAGATTTACAAAGAAAATTTCAAGATGGAGATTTCTTTGGTTTTATGAATAAAAAAAAGAAAATGGAAGTTGTTTTATTGCTAATAATTATTTTATGTTTTGATAGTAACTAGCAGCCCCAGGAAAAATCTCTATTAGATCTAGTTATACTGTATTCAACACAGAGGGAAAAAAAAAAGCCTCAACTGCAAAGTGCTTACAATCTAACCTCCATCTGCAAGAGGGATCTCATGATATGCTTTATCCATTACCCAATTTTCTTCGGCACCTCCTCTACTCCAGCTATCACCTCCTATGTGTATTTGTTCTGCCTTCCCCTGCAGCTCTGTCCTGAGGGAAACTACACTTTTATATTCTAGATTAACAAGTAAGGCTGTAATGTTTCTCTTTAAAGCCGTGTATCTCAGGCTTTAATGTTTCTCGTTAACGACGTGTATCTCACCCACACTGACATTTCCTGCAGTCGTCATCACATCTGTTCCTTCAGCTAACCATTTCTTAATAAATGCACAGAAATTTGCCTGCAGCTACCAAACACAACCACCTCCTCAGAGATTCATGGATGTTTCTAAAGTTCATTGTAAGCACTAGGAACATTGTTAAATGGTTCAAGTCTGTCAGCACAAAACTGTCTAGTACTCAAAGAACCATTGCTGGTGCTGCAGATACTACACACAGTTCTGTAAATTAATTGCTTATTGTGGCCCTGAGACTATTCAAAGCTTCTTCAAGTTGCTAGCGCACAAGGTCCCTTTCATCTGCTGCATTAAACCAGATAAATTCCCTTAATTTCCTAACTTTCAGAGTTGTCCCTACCACATGCTCCTGACACAAGACAGAAAGCAAAGCTGTGAATTGTGTCTCTTCTAATTGGAATGCTAAAACCTGGGAGCTAAAATCAGAAGTTATTTCTGACATACTTTAGAGTGACAGAAGTACTACATTATCCAGTTTTAATATTGCGGAGACAGTATATTCTTCTGAGGTTGCCTCAGAGCTTGCAAAAGCAAAAGATTGCTTGCAGTTATGCTACTTTTGCAATGAGTGATGCTGAGCAGGTAACCACACTGTACTAACATAAAAAATATTTGCATTTCAAGTGAGGTGGATGACTGCTCTCTACAAGGAAATGGCAGTCCCACCAACCAGTATTTGAAAACCTTTCTTTTAAGTTACCCTGTGCTGTTTGCTACAGACATGTTTCAGAGTCCTGTTATTAACAGTTCACCAGCTCTGGAAGACTCAACAGCAATTTTCTAGCTGCTGACAAGAGCATAAGGAGAAAGTGTCCCAGGGAGAGTGAAACTAACAAAACAGAGCGCTGCGGATCTCCCAAAACATAAGGGAAAGGGGGAAAGGGGAAAGGCAAGAGTTGCAGAAAGGGTCAGGTCTGCAGAAGATGCCTTAAATGACGTGCAAGAAGTGTAATGGACTCAGTTCACTGAAGGAACAAAGTGTAGAGCTCACGTGATCATACGTGGTAAACATGGGTAAAAGATTTCTGTCGGAGGTCACTTAGTCTAAAAGATAAAGGCAAACTGCAAGCAGACGCATGAATGGAAAGACGATCCAGTGCCATTTATGGAACGCCCTCCTCCGACACGGGTGGGCTTTCCTCTCAGGCGGCACCGTACCACGAGAGCTATCCCAGCCCGCAGAGACACAAGGGCTGTTGCAGGTTACCGGGTTAAATTCTGTGCTGTGATCTGGGCTGAGGGGGGTAATAAAAGGGCCTTTGGGGCCCAAATATCAGCTATGAAAAGGTGTTAACAGAAACCGGTGGGCAGATTAAAACGCATTGCGGACAGCCTGCTTTAAGGAACGAGTGGTTCGGCCCCGGATCACTAGACGACGCCAGAGTAGCACGGGAGCCAAGGACTGGAGGCTTTCCGTACACAGCCGAAATCTGCATTCACGTCATGCTTAGCGTGCGCTCCGTCGGACGTGCGGGGCGTGCTCCCGGGTACCTCACCTGCATCCCGCGGCGGGGAGCCGGGGCCGCCCCGGAGGCCTTGTCCCGCCGAGCCCGGGGCTGCGCTCACGCCGCCGCCCGTCGCTATGGGAACGGACGCGGGCGCGAAGCATGCCGGGCCGAAAGAAAACGCAAGGGTAAAACCCTACGAAAGCGCCGAGTCCTGGCCAATGAGCTCTGGGGGGGTGGTGGCGGTGACCAATGGCTGGCGGCCAATGCACAGGGGGCGGGGCTGAGGGGCGCTGGGAGGCGGCCGCAGCGCGCACTAAGTAGTCAGCCGCGCTGCTCTGCATCGGGCTGGTTCCGCAGCGCTTATCGAACGGTGAGGGGAGCGGCGGGAGGGGCAGGGTGCTTGGNAGGGACAGGCCGTCGGGGCCGGGCGCTGGAGCGGCTGCGCCCTCTCCCGGGGCTGCCGGGCTGGGAGGGCGGCGGTGTCCGGCGGGGTTTGACGCTGCTCCGGCGGTGCCTCTGTGGCTCCGTGCCTGGGGAGTCGGTGCTTGAGGGGACCGGGCTGTTGAGGCCCCGTTCCTCTGGCTCGAAGCACAAGCTGTGCCCGGGCCTCGGGCACACCCGGCAAAACCGCCGCACGGCCACGGCTGCGGGCCCTGAAACCCCGCTGGGCACAGCGATACCTGTGTGACTGCTTGGCAGGGGATCCTGGCAGGGAGCTGCTCTGCAGCTTTGAATTCTCCTCTTCTTTGCTCAATGTAGACAACCATGAGTGATCGAAAGGCAGTGATCAAGAATGCGGACATGTCCGAAGAGATGCAGCAAGACTCTGTGGAGTGTGCTACTCAGGCCTTAGAGAAGTACAACATTGAGAAGGACATTGCTGCTCACATCAAGAAGGTAAAGGCTTACTTGTAACATCCTCCTGAAATCTCTATGCACATGAAAAATGAAGCAGGGAGAATGCTGCTTGGCAAGTAGCTCTAGAGAAACAAGTTCTAGAGACACTAGATAATCAAGTTGGACTTTCTCTGTTGGCTGGTGTCCTTATGTTCCTTTTCCCCTCCCTTTACGTAGACTTTTCCAGGCCCTTCTGTTTTTTTTTTCTTGCAGTACCTTCTACTTCAGCCTTTTCTGCCACTGTCCCATTGTGCAGGTGAGCAGAGACTGGCAGCTGACTGTCCCTGTGACTGATGAGCTGCTCTCTGGAGTCTATTTGCTCTCTGGAGTCTATTTGAGAAGTGCTGGTTTGCTGACCTTGTAATAAGCAGTGGTTTTGTGGTTTGGTTTTTTCCTCCCCAGCACATGTAAGACAAACTGTTCATGCTAATGCAGAACAGATGGTTTGTAGCTTCCAGTGTGTCAGATTTTCTCTCTGACTCCTACTGGGAGCCTGATTGAGCTCCAAGTAGTCAAAGGCTTTGGTTGAGTGGAACGCAAACTCTTACATGCTCTCACAAATAGTCTCTTCAGCTGATGGTGGTTAGATATTGCAGTATATAACCAATGACGGCAATGTTTGACTTGTTGTACACCTGTACATGACTTTATTTGAAAGTCATAGCAGGCTCCTGACTACAGTGTGTAGGAAGGACATGGGCTCAGGACCTGGTATCAAGGATGTGGCAAAGAATTTTCCATCTAGAGTCCTTTCAGTATCCTTGTTGAAAACAGCTAATGAAGTCAAATTAATAGCTTAACTGGTATAGATTCAGAACAAGCAGTGGTGTTCTTAAAACTTATGGTTTGAGATCATGGTGTGACTTTTAGGGAAAATTTACTTCCTCAAACATATGTTCTAAGCTTGTTCCTGCTCAGCTTGGAAGCCTTTTTTTTTGTGTGTGTATGTCTGACTAAGCAGCAGATAAGTTAAAGTGACAGATGAACTTTGCACTTAAGAGCATATGCTGCTCCTTAATTGCCTTCTTCCAAAAGCGATACTTGCTAACAAGACATATCATTGCAAAAACACCCTGTTAGACAATATTGGTACAATTCTCACAAACACTGAATTCCTAATTCTCTCTTCTGCAGGAGTTTGACAAGAAGTACAATCCCACTTGGCACTGCATTGTGGGAAGGAACTTTGGCAGCTACGTGACTCATGAGACCAAGCACTTCATCTACTTCTACCTCGGCCAAGTTGCTATTCTTCTCTTCAAGTCTGGTTAGAACCACAGACTGTTAGTGAAACTTGCACCTGGTTACAGGACTGCACACTAACTCCAAACAGCCTCCTACCTTCAGCCTTCCTGAGGATGTAGACCTTGATCTTCAGGTCCTTTGTTGTATTGTTAATGGTCAGGGATTTTGCTGTAGCAGCTGATATTTTCATTGTGGCTATAAAAAAGGCAAAAGTGTCTTCCTTGTATTTATTTTCTTTCAAAAGACAGCTTCTTTGCTAATAAAAGTGTTGGAACAAGTTTGTCCTTTAAGAGTGTTCTCTATGCTTCTCCCCTCCTGGGGTTTGCATTACCCTCTATTCTACTGTGAACCCTTGCCTCCATTTTACCCCCCAAATCCACAGCATCTGAAGCCTGAGCTAATCTATGAATACATCATCAGTCAGTAATAGAGAACTGCAGGAGATATTTTCCCCAAGAGACTGCTTTTCAATTCCTGATAAGAATATTTTCAGCATGGACAACCTCCACTGCAAGTTCCTGAGTTGAGATAGATAGATGTTGTTGCTTTTCTGATTTCAAGTGAACTGATGAACTAAAAGCAATAGTTCTTTCATCTCCCAATTTTCAGAAGAGACAAATTCTACTACACAGCTGTCACTTCAGAATGTAAATTTACACTTTCTGTGGATTTTTTTTTTCCCCTGTATCCTGCTACAGAAGTATCTGTTCTTCAACAGTGTAGTTTAAGGAACAGAAGGAAATGCACAGTATTTTTACATAGAAGTTATGCATCTAGCATCTAAGAAAAAGACTTCATATAGAGGTGAAATCATGCCATTCCTTTCTTCGAAAGAATAATCTTAGAAAGGATACCTTCTTAGAAGGGTTACACATAATGACTTAAGTGAAAAAAAAGTTGATGCAGAGATGTTTTATTTCACAAGCCTTCCATGTGCCTTTGAAAGAAGTAAAGGAATCATGGGAATAACCCTTCAGAGTCCACACAAAAAAGATAATGACAGCTTAATAAAAAGCTAATAAATCCAAGTTACTTCTCATTGGTACAATATCCTCCTTGAAGCTTAGTAAAAAAAGGAGGCATCTTATTCAAAGACCAGTCAGTCTGTTTCTGTATCCACACCACTAGTAACTGAAGTTGCTTCCTTTGTAAACATTGCTCAGTTCTGGCTATGTCCTTTACATTGCACTTGAAAAGAAATGCAAGTGTTAAGAAAACACCACAGGAGTGACTTCATCCAGAGGTTTCTTGGGGGGAAAAAAGGTAACTGATGTTCATCTGGGTCTGACTGCTGAGCAAGTATCTGTTGCACAAGTTCTTAAAACTCCTCTTCAATCTTGATAGCATCAAAATTCCACAGCCTTCATAATCCTCAGAAAAATTACACTTTGTTTGTTTTGCTACATAGTAGACTCACAGTTTGAAGCCTGAGTGAATGGCAACAATGCCTGAATTTAAATTCTGATAATCCACTTTAAAAAAACCTGCATCTTCTATCATTGCCTTAAATTCCTCCTGAAAAATAACAGTGCCATAATTATAACAACCTGAAGGCCTGTAAGCCAGCTGCCTGCAATGTTATGCTGGGACCACGTTTTGTGTGTTAGTGAATTCAGAAAAATACTGTCTTACCTGAGGGGGGAAACGTCGGATGCTCTCCACGAGATACTGGTAGGACTTCCAGTCACCAGCGATAACCTCACCCAGAACAGGGATAACCTGGAAACTGTACAGATCGTAGAGCCTGCACAGACAGACAGCAAATACAGATTAATACAAACAAGTTGATCTCTGTACCACTATGCTATGGAGTCTGTATCTGATTTTAAAAGTGCACAATGAGGTGGCTTCAAAGTGTCTCCATCTCTTATTCTGGCCAAGTACAAATAAGAGAGCCTTGTGACATGGCATAAAGTGTCACCACGTTCCTACCTGGAAAGAAGAGGGTTGCTGACGTGACTAAATTCAAGGCAGAGAAATCTTCCTCCTGGTTTCAGCACACGATAAGCCTCCTGAAGTGCCTGAGACAAAGCAGATGCACTAAGTTTGTTTCTGTAGAACAGCACCTGCCTATTATCATGCCATGTGATGGCAACTCAGTGATGAACTGAGGGGAGTAAAGAGAATCCTGACTGGCAATCTCCAATATTTATGTGTGGAGAAGCATGCCAAGACAAGTACAAAAAAAGCTCCAAACAACAAAACCAAACCATAAACATTCCTGCTGTTACATAAATAGATTTATAGCAGGCTTTGTGTCAAAACTGTGATGTCAGGTTTGCAAGTTTTCTTTTTTTTCCCTATTCTTAGTTGATGAATGTTTGCCAGCAGAGCTCTCATAATTACAGACCAAACCCAAAAAGAAGGTGACTCAGCTACAAGAAGCTGAAAATAAAAAGCAGGCATGATAGATTTTTTTTTTTAATCAAAAGAAAGGATTTTACTCAACTGTGAGGCACACCCAAAGGATCAAAAAAGAAATGATACTGGGTTTTGGATGAGCAACGTGTGAGAACAGGGAGGAAGGAGAAAGAAGAAAATCTTTGGCTACTTTGAAAGTTATATCCTATATGCAAAATAAAACACCTAAGAAGAATCAAGACAAAATTCTGTTTACAACTGTATGTTTTTTCATACAAGAGCACAGCAGATTTGTATTCAAGAACCTCTGCAGGTTGTACATCTGCTTGGCTTCAACTGTCACATTCCTAAGGGATAAAATATAAACAATACACATACATGACGGGAGCTTTGCAAAACAATTGGAGGCTTGGATGTGTTTTGTATCAGGTCTCCAGGGAGCTATGCTATCAGACTGCTGTACCCATTAAGGGGTATAAAATAGAGCCTGTGCTTCGGAAGGGTGTGAATGAAGCACCGTAAAAGGCCACATTAGGAGAAGTTCAAAGGTATACAGTTCAAGATGTTTCAGATCCAAATGCTACATCTTCCACAGAAGGAGCATTGCCAAGGATGTAACACACTCCTCCAAACCAGACAACTAGTCTAGCTAGACAGATGATCTAACCTATCTTCACCCACAAGACAGCTAGTCATTCTTGAAGGACAGATACTGTTTAGAACAAAGGGTACTACTTACCCTAATTAAGATCATACTCCTCCTGCACTGGAAGCCCTATTACCAGCCAGTATAAAGGCGCTGAGCAGCAGTGGGCTGAATGGGTTAGTTCAATGGCAGTGGTGGCAGCAGCCAGCTGCTTCCCACTCTCTGCTCTGGGAGCTCTGCTGGCTCAGGCAGGCGAACAAAACAGGGCAGGAAATGTTGGACCCACTGCAGGTGGGATATACATCAGGTGCTTTAGGAAGATTTGAGACATGCAGACTGACTGTGCTGTGCATATATAGATCCAGTCATGGGGAATTACTGTAGCATTTGGCCTTTTTGCCTTAGGAAGGGATTGTGTGGCTTGCCAAGCTGGAAGGATTTGGCGCAACTAGTATAAACCTAACTTTTTATGACAAAGGTGGGGCATTTAATTGCATTCTTCATTCAAACAAGTTGCACACTACATCCACTTATTTTAAATGTTTCAGGAGTAGACAACAACGCTCCTTTATCCAAAGGAGTTCCTCCTTTGCTTCCTCCACTAGAATAAAAGAACCTCAGATGAATCTTAAGGACCCCATGTCGGGATACACTATAGCAACTTACCAAATCAATACGAGTGACATTTCGGATTCCAAAGGCAATTGTGTAAACATCAAACTTATCATCATCAAAGGGCAACTCTTCAGCATTCCCAAGCACCCAGGACAAGCCTGTAGTAAAAGCCAAGGACATGGTATTGAACAGACCTTATATAACTCTGAATGCTCTAGAAAGACTAGAACTTATCTATTCCAGAAGGCAATTATTATTAATAAAGTAATATTTAGAACTAATACTTCAGTTTTGCATTTTTGTTGGCAGAAAGACACCTTAGTCTATACTAACAAACCTTTTAAGGCCCTGTACTATACAGCTGTCTTCCAAGGAAAGTAATTAATTTTGCAGATCAGCCAAAACATTCTTCTACATATACACGCATGTTTTGCTTGCAGTGCCTTAGTCTGCCAAGATTTCACCCAAATCTCGCAGCATAGTGGAAAGCAACTGGCTTTACAGAAACTGGCTGCCATTTGGTTGTAGCAAAGTTGCAAAAAGAGAATCTCTGCTCAAAGAGTAACTATAAACAATGATTAATGTCTTGCCATACAACAATGGCCAAGACATTTAAAACATTTTTCTAGAAAGCTTCCATAGATTCAGGAACATGAAAAGCCACACTCCCTCCATCAGCACTATCAGTATGTGATCCTGTTGCAGCTATGTTGCTTCCCAAACCCCAATGGATCAAGGCCATGTCTATATGTGGATGTTCAGGTTATTTTATGAAAAATAAGACTGCTCAATTTAGAATTAATAGTTCTTAAAGTCACTGGGTTTGGTGACTCAAGTGCAAACCAAAAATACTAACATAAAAAACACAGGAGTCTTCTGCAACAGAGATCAGCAGTTTCAAAGAGCAGTATGCTAGAAAGTGACAGGGAAGAAAGCAAAACACAGCAGAAAACAACAGCTGTTGCCAGGAGACATTCAAATTCTGTTTTTACAAAATATATGTATTTATAGTTGCAGAAAATATTGTATGCAAAGCAGCACACATTATTAAAGCAGCAATTATTAGCATTACTTAATGGTAGACAGTTTGAAAAGACACCTAAGAAGTGAGCATCAAGAAAAGGTTTTGAGCAACAGCAAACTGTCCCTCAGAATATACTGTTTTAAAATCACAGGCCAGGAGTTTGTAAGTGGATACAGAAAAGGGGCTGTTGGTGTACAATGGGAGGAACTGGGGCATGTGCAGTGCAGCCTACCACTCCTGCTGGCCAAAATGCACAATCAGCGATTGTGCAACACGCCTTTCTTTTCAGCATGCACAGCCCCCACTGTTGGTGAATGTACATAGGAAAATAGTGAAAGACAACTCTGCTCCTTACAATTTTAAGAAAAAAAAAAAAAAATTAGACCTCAATCAATCAACAAATAAGCAAGCTCAGAAATGAGATTACTACCACAGGGAGGAATTGCATGAAAACCAGAAGGTAGGACATATTAAATGGATATGTGCTGAACAAGGGAGTGAAAAAGAGTAAGAAGTCAGAATTGTGGCACAGTGGGGCAGAAGGTAACCCAGGCAACCAGACAACAGCTGGGCTTCCACAGCTATAATGTACAGAGGAAGAAAATTAAAAACTGTAAATACTAATTTTGAGAATTTGGTAAGTCACAAAAATACCTAAAATAGTGCAGCCGATTAAACAAAATGCTTTCTTGATAGTAGCTAGGAGGCAGCATCAAGCTTTATTTCAGGTCCTAAGCTACAGTCATAAAGCTTTTATACTGACAATGTTTGTACAGTTCAGGTGCTCCCAAACCGTGATACCTAAAAAGAGCTCTGGACAGGCTTGCAAGCTGCTCAGATAAGCACAATGCAAGCAGTCTGCCAGAGCTGAAAGAACCAATGCTTTCACAATTAGTGTGTTTTTTAAAGCAAAGGAAGAGGCAGGCAGGCAACGGCCTGGGGTAACCCACCAGCAGGGAGCAAGAGCAGCTGAGAGAACCTATGCCAGTAGCTTATCTTTCAGTCACTTTGTGCTACTGAGCCGTTCTGTATGTCTTTCAGCCTACACAATTTGTAGGCTGAAATCCTGATGGGGGTGTGGGAGCAGGGCGCAGTTAAAGGACATGCAGGAGATCTTCTAACACATATGCAGAAGCTGCCCAGGGCATACCTAATGGTTGTACACAGGCAAACAAAGTTTGGGAACCTCTAATTGCTAAAATATTTGCCAAATTTCCATCGGTGAACAGAGGATAAACAACTATCATACAAACGCTGAGCCACAAGCAGAACTTCTTTCTCTATGTCTTACTTCTTAAAATCAGGCTTTTCGATCAGGATTGGCGTAGTCCCCAACAAATTCTAGATATCAGTGAATTAATCCATTGACCTGCAAACTAACATTTAATATAATTCAGTTTCTCTGAGTCTTATTAGCATATGCTCTAACTGTGGAAATTTGTATAGGTTCATAACACACTTTAGTTCTTGCATTTTTTATTTGCTGCCTTGATTCTTAAAATTCCCATTATAAGATCTTTAATGTAATCATTCTAGGGCTGAGCTCTTTTGCATTATCTGCCTTAGTATAATCAGATTCATTTGCACAGATATAGACAGCAGGTTGAGGTTATTTAACCAATTTGAAGGATAGCTGGGTATCAGACCTCACGGACACTTCCATATATGTATTTCTGAAAGTTCAAGTATTATTCAAGAGATCACTGTACATTTTAACAACATACTACATACATGCTCAATGAAAAAGTAACTCAACATTGGCAAATATGCACACACAGCTTTAATATACACCATGACTATATAGTGTATATTGTAATCCTGAAGTAGTGATTATGTGATGGCTATCATGCATCAAATTCTTGCAATCAGGCATGCTACTGAAATGGTACAATGCATGACTTACCCTCTGAGTAGCCAAGATACTCTGCTTTCTGCTTCCCAACTTTTAACATTTCTTTGTTAATGTCACAGACCACCACTTGGGAATCCCCTAGCGACTTAGACTTGTCTTCCTGGTAACTCTCAGAAATTTCCTGCCACGATAAATTCTGATGGTGCTTAAGCTTCCGCTGGAGCTGGCGTTCTCGTACAGAGCGAACATAATTAATAAATCGAAAGGCGATGTCACCTGCATTTGTTTTAAAAGAAAGATACATGTTTTGGAATGTTTTTGGACTCCAGGAAATTGGAACATAAGGCTCTGAACATCAAACTGAGTTAATTTATATTTATTTTTATATTTATAAATATAAAAATAAATACAAAAATAAAAATCACACACAGAGTATAGAGAGACAGAGAGAGTTTAGATATACATATATATACACATAAATATATAAAGGGAACATATTAAAAACAAAGAGCCCATGACTTCCTAGAAATGGAAACAGTCTTCCATAACATATCATGGCACTACCACAACACTTTCAGAGTCTTGGAGCACGACATTACAAAACATAAAGAAGTTAGCTCTCAACCCTTCTCTGTGGAAATCAAGTGGAAACTTCACCAGTTTTAAAAACAGGGAACTGAGGAAAAAGAAAAAAGGGTAGGCAACTTAATTCTGAGCAGACTCAAGACAGTNATATAAAAATAAATACAAAAATAAAAATCACACACAGAGTATAGAGAGACAGAGAGAGTTTAGATATACATATATATACACATAAATATATAAAGGGAACATATTAAAAACAAAGAGCCCATGACTTCCTAGAAATGGAAACAGTCTTCCATAACATATCATGGCACTACCACAACACTTTCAGAGTCTTGGAGCACGACATTACAAAACATAAAGAAGTTAGCTCTCAACCCTTCTCTGTGGAAATCAAGTGGAAACTTCACCAGTTTTAAAAACAGGGAACTGAGGAAAAAGAAAAAAGGGTAGGCAACTTAATTCTGAGCAGACTCAAGACAGTTCAAAAACAGTGTGGCATGTTCACATGGAACTCACCAAAATTATTTACCTGTTCCTCCAGCAACATCAAGAAGAAGTGTTCCCGGGGAAGGGTTCATTTTATGCACGAGGATATCCTTCCACACTCGATGAATCCCTAGAGTCATTGAATCGTTCATGACATCATATTTCTTGGCCACACTTTCAAAGACCTTGTAAACTGCAAAGAAAGGACACAAGAATGAGATGCAATTTACTTAAAAAAATGCTCCCGTTTAAGTGAAATGTGTCCTTTATTTCCTCACGATGGTCTGCCACCATGTGGAAGTGCAAAAATACCACCTGAAAACTCCTCACAAAAAATATGATGGAATCCTACTGAGCCTGTTGCCTGACAAATGTCTCTGGAGAAACACAGCCTCTTACCGTAACCTTTCCAGAGCCGAGTGAAAGAATTGAGCTGGCACCGCACTGATACTACTCGCTGAGCCTCCCAGTAACGTCTCAAACCGAGGGGCCCAGCTCCAAGCACATCTCCACCACCCCTTAGCCCCCACAGCCGACGGGCGCCGGCTGCCCGGGAGCCCCATTAGGTCCCAGCCAGCCCCTCCCTCGGGGCGCCGCACAAGCTCCGTAGCGGACCCCGCCGCCCTCACTTTTCTCCCTCCTTTCCGCCTCCGTCACGGTCTGGAAACCGAAGTGCATCTCCGGCGCCGCGGCGAGGCCCCGCACGGAGCCGCAGAGCGCCCGCAGAGCCCCGCCGCGGCAGGCGAACAGCACCCGGCACGGGCACAGCCCCGCCGCCGCCATCTTGCAAGGGCACGACCTCTGCACCGCCCGCCGCGCCGGGCCGGGCCCAACGGCTCCGCCAACCGGCCCCGCGGGAGAGGGAGTAAGCCTGACGGGACGGGACGGGACGGGGCGGCCCAGGCGAGGCAGGCTGCGGCCAGGCTCCACACTCGGCCCTGGCCCCGAGAAACGGGGAGAATCAGGGCCCGCGCCTACCCTGGGTACTTACACCGAGGCTGTACCGGCCCCGGCAGGAGCTCCGGGTTCTCCTCAGCCTGGAACAGCCGCCAAACCCCCCGGTGCTACCGGCTGCTTATGTGCAGGGCTGAATCCGTCCTTGTAGGATATACATGACAGGGAAAAGAATGAAACCCTAACCCAAAAACCCCCCACCCAAACCCAACACACCTCATGCAGCATATTTCAGTACTTTTGCAAATAATTTTCTCTGTCTTATTTAGGTTTTTAATTTTGCAGTTTGCCGGCTAAAGTAAAACCTCGTGGGGAGTAGGGGGGAGGGTTGGTTTGTGGGTTCTGATGTGGGTGCTGCTCTTAGAGCAGACCTACTAGTTACTCTCTAACCTTCTGAAATGGCAGCTGGAGACCAAATGGAATAACCTCGTGCATATCGTTTAGTCACAGACACCTTTGTTTAAGTGCCTTAAACGAGTCCTGGATCTTCACTAAGTACAAAAAGAATTTGCAGACCATATATACATGTAGACATTTCATTTCAATGCCTAGCTTTGCAACAAATCTCATAATCTCTCTTTTCAGATGTTTAGATACGTCATTCTCATAATCTTTAAAGGATTTTTTAATATCAAAATGCTATGAAATCTCATGTCCCATTGACGCTAACATTTAACACAAAGTAGTGGAGGGTGTCCCTGGCCATGGCAGGGCGTTGGAAGTAGATGATCTTTGAGGTCCCTTCCAACCCAAACCATTCTGTGATTCTATCAACTGAGGGGAGCAGCAGAAGGTTGTTCCCGAGTCCTGGCAGGATCAGTAGTACAAATTAGGGACCTTTTCTGCTTTTTTTTTTTTTTTGCAACAGCTGCCCTGTTTATCACGTTATTTGAGTCATCCAGAAATGCTGTCAGCTTTGTAGATACAATGAAATTACTTAACCCTTTCTCATGAAATTACATCACACCATTGAATCAGACCAGGCACTGCATTCCCTGGGCATGAGCTGGTCTTCCTTGCCAACTCCTTCCTTCCATATTGAGACTTATTAGTGCCTTCATCAGGCCCTACCCTGATTTCCCCAGATCTTTCTTCAGAATTAAGCAAAACCTAAAATTTTGATTTTTTTGTTTGCTCTATGTTCTTTGGGGCAGGATGCCTTGCAAAGCATTACATAGTTTTTTTTGGGGGGAGGTTGGTTGTTCTGGGGCTTTTTTTGTTTTTTTTGGTTTTTTTTTGTTTGGTCTGCCACAGCTACAGGGACAAGCAATCTTTGCCTACCAGAGACGTGACCAGGAGAGCCTCTCTCACGCTGCAGTCACAGGCTGCTGTACAGATGCCAGTAACCAGCCACGTTCAGGCAGCTCAGCAGTGAGGAAAAAAAGGTAAGGCCGAACGGAGACTGCGCACTGCCTGAGAGCAACTAGCCCAGGCATCCCCACACAGGCAGAGTGCTGTGGACACGCCGTGCCCCGGGCTCGCTCCAGCACAGGCTCTGAGGCCCCGCTGCCGCCGAGGCCGGGTGTCGGCCTCCATCTTCAAGAGCACCCGTCGCTATGGGAACGGGTGCAGGCGCAAGGCATGCCGGGCTGAAAGAAACTGCTGCAGTAAAATGCTACGAGAGCGCCGTTTCTTAGCCAATGAGCGCTCGGGGGGGGTGGTGGCTGTGACCAATGGCTAGCGGTCAGTACGGAGTGGGTGGGGCTGGGGGTGCTTGGAGGCGACGGCGGTGCGCGCGGGTCGGTTAAACCGACGCGGCGGCAGAGCGAGCTGCGTGTTCGCCTCACTCTGTGTCCCGCCCGCTCCGTTCCACACGCGGCCGCTCCCGCGGCACCGGCCGAACGGTGAGGAGAGCCGCGTGAGGGCTTCGAACGCTGGGGTGGGGCAGCTCCCCAGAGGGGCCGGGTCCCCCCCAGGTACCGGGAAGGCTGAGCGGCTGGTGGCCTACCCCTGGCAG
>VXBL01000841.1:388133-434545 GCA_013400195.1 Aramus guarauna | reverse complement strand
CTCCGTAAGCAGCTTTCCTTCCCTCGTCGCCCGGAGCCCCGCAGGCCCGGCCCGGCCTCCCGCGGCCCTCCCCGGTTCGAGCGGAGCAGCGAGAAGATGTCGCCATGAAGGAGGCCGAGTCCGCGCTGCGCCGCCCCCGCCGGTCGCCCCTGCGGGCCATGAGCCTGGGCCCCCGCCGGCTCCGCCAGCGCCCGTCGTGCCCCCCCGCTCTGGGCCGCCGCTCGCTCGCCGGGGCGCCCGTTGATGCTGCAGAGCCCGCCCGGCGCGACCCCCGCCTCAGCCTCCGCCATGGACAAGAGCAGCCCCTGCGGCTCCGGTGCGCCCGGCTCCTCGGCCGGCAGCAAAGGGCAGCAGCCGCGATCCGCCTCGGCCGGGCCCGCCGCGGGGGAGTCTAAGCCCAAAGGCGGTAAGAGCCGGGGCGGCGGGGCCGGAGGAGCGGGCCCGGGCGGTGTGGGTGCGGGAGCGGGTTCTGGGCGCGGACCGCGAGTCCCGGGGGCGGTTTCAGGGCGCTAGTGACGGCCCCTCGGCGGGCTCTGGGTCCCGCTGGTGCGTCCGGAGCGGTGACAGCTCGGGACGGGGAGCGGCGTGAGGCTGCGGGGCCGGTGGCCTTGTGCCGGGGTTGGGTTTGTGGAGCTGAGCTTCTTCCTGACGGGTTGTTTGTCTCTCAGCTGGTTTTAACAGGCTTCGTTTCTGGTCACTGCTTGTTTTTGCTTGCTTCTTCCTTCCTCTTCCGGCTTCACTGTTTGGTAAGCTGCAGTTCTGACCCTCTTCTTCCTTTGAGGATTAATGCATTATCGCCATCAGCATTGGAGTAATCAGCTTCGGAGCCAAAGCTCTGGGTTTATAATAAGAACATACATTTGCCAGTGCTTATTAAGAGAACCCTTAATTTTATTCTGTACTCAAGTTAAACGTACTTTTGCATCTTGCTTAAGGAGATCTTGTATCCATATACAACATTCCCCTTACCGGCTGTATTTCAGTAAGCTACTCAGGAGGAGCTCAGAGTTCATTACATATTGTTTGCTCACTTGGCATTTAAACCAAAATGTTGCATCTGTCATAGCAAACAGCTAGTTTTGCTGACATAGCAGTTCATGAGACCCATTGTGGTTCCTGACATCTATCTTTTCAAGGTAAGACCTAAGCCATATCCAGTTCTCCAAAGCTGTTTGGGAGCAGAGTGTTCCTGGCAATGTTGCATTTTCTCTTTCTAAAACTTAGAAATGGGGCAGCAGTGATTAAAAGTGTTTTTAGTCCCGGAAGTACATGTGATTGTCAACAGGTTGCTCCAACACCATCGCTGTACTCATTTCCTTCCTTTTCAGTGGTTTGTTTCAACTTTATTACTTCAGGTCTCGGAGAAGGCAGCAATGTATTCCAGAGGGTTAACAAAACAAGTAGCTGGAAGGTGTTGACTCCTTTCTAGACCTTCTAAATGCACTCAGATCCCGGGTAACCAAGTACTACCTGATCTTCCCTTGTATTAACTGGTCTTCCACAGGATACACTGGAGTGAGTGACATGGGAGGTGGCTCACCCACAGCTCCCCAGGTTGTGATGTAACTGTGCGATTGTAGTGAAACTTTAACTTCAAATTCAAACCCATGAAGGTCTTTTTAGGAACAACTTTTTAGGTAGTCATTTCTAGAAGAACTCCTAATGGATTTGCAAAGTTTTTTGTGTTGGCTACAGGATTTGATGTGAGGGTCTTGCTATCCTTAGCTACTCTTGTTATTTTTGAGTCTCTTATTTTCCCCTCCCTCTAACGAATGGACCACTGGAAGCAGGGGATATCATGTGCTAGGTATGTGACAACAGTTTGAGAACCAGATCTTCGGCTTCTAATGGAATAACAAAGTATGTAAACTTCTCTGCATGTTTTGTGAGTGGCAGTGCGAAAGACTAGCACACACGAAGTTTTCCTGTTGTGGAGAACTGGTTTCTCTCCCTGTCTCACCAAGAGATACCACATCACTACAGCTTCTTTTTTAGTGATGTGTGATGCTGTATGGAGGATTGTTCACAGAATCTAAACTTCTTTCAGTAAGGAGTTAAGATGGCCTGTCCTGTGGCTGGTATGCCTTTGTGTAGAAGAAACAGTATCTGTAGTGAGGAAGGAAATAAAAGGCATGTCATTCCAGCCCAAAATAAGTGTTAAGTGGTTTTTATGGAATGCTACCTTTTACAGGCTTGAAATGATGTCACTAGTAGCAGAGGCTACTGAGGAGAGAAATCCTCATCTACCATACTCTCTTACTCCAATAAAATAGACTAACTTTTAATTTAAAAAACCCCATACTTTTCTGAGGACCTCTTTTTTTAATAAAACAGAAGAAAATTTTGGCTTGACGCGATTCTGCTTCTAAGATGTTTGTTTCTTAACTACAATGGAAGGCAAAGGGATATGGAATGAATTGCTTCCTTTACAGCGCATCAGAGAGGCCTGGAAAAATTAGAATCCCTTTTAGTAGGAGTAGATGTATATTTGGGAATATCTTTACTGGAGGGTACTGAAAACTAAAATGAGAAGGTTCCCTTGGCATATTAGGGCAACCAGCCACAGGATGGGCAACAGGATGCAGCTGTGTTAAATGGTGACTATTTGGTTTTGGTAGCTGCTGCGTGTAAGACACTGGCATGTCGCCACATGGGATTTTCTAGGAATGGTATGGCTACGTGTACCTGATGTGGTCCACCCAATTTCTGTTATGTTTCAGGAAAGGTGTAGGATACATTCTGAAAATCTTGTGTTTCCTTTGAAATTGAAAGTATTCTTCTGGACCACAGGCCTTCCCCAGAATGCTGACCTTCAGTTACACGTCACTGTTGCACTGATGGTCACTGGATTTAAGTCCAATCAAGCTCTTGCCATTTAGATGCTTTCCAGAATTACCTGCTGTGATCAAATCCAGCTGAGGAAGTGACGAAGTGGTTATTTGTGAAACCTTGTGATAACTTCTCCTTCTGTTTCTCTTGCAGCACAGCTTGAAATGGGCTAAATAGAATACTAGAAACTCTTGTATTTGTGGAAGTTGTATTCTTGGCCTTAGAAACTAAATTAAACTTGGAAGTTTCCAGCAGAAAAGTTTCTTTGGGTTGTATTAGTGCACTAACAGGAGTCACATCCCATTAGGGTGGAATAAAGTAGCTAAGGGAAAATAGGCTTGTTGGGTTTCTCTGCAGTCCTTGAGACCTGATGGACAGCATTAGTTCTTGCAAACCTTCCTGGGCTGCCTTATTATTACAGTGTGAGCGTGCTTAGCTGGGGTGCGTGACTGCTCCGTCACCTCTTGCTCACTGGGATGTTTGCCCTAGCAGCAGCAATAGCTTCAGTGTGTTTTCATGAAATCACCCTGCAGCTTAATTGTGATCCACCACCCAAAGCCCTTATGCAATATGGTTGGCTTCAACACAGCTCAGCTGAAAAGGCGAGGCAAACAAAGATGGAAGGAAACTGCAGTCCTCACCCCCAGAGCAAACCAGTACTGCAGCTCTAGGACCACTTCTAGTCCTGTGAACTTGTTCTCCTCTCTCTGGATCTTTGGAGATTGAGGTCCTCTAACAGAACATGGCATCCAGCAGGAGAAACAACAAATGGCAGGGCTTGCTCCAAAAGGCAAGGGCAGCTCTTTGTTGCTAGTTTTACAAAATTATATAGAGAGTATTTTTTATAAGTCTATGCTCTCTTGAAGTGTGGACGGGTAGATATATTTATTATAGGTTAGATCTTGTGAGAACGGCACAAGGATTAACTGGGGACCTGAGTGAAGAGTAAATACCTCACCATCAGTGTTGCTGTTGCTCATTTCTAATTTGCTAAGAAAGGAAGGAAGAAAGAACCTTCCAAATCCCAACCTTCTCTATGTAAAATTGGGATCTAACAAGAGGGGATGGCAGTAAGAATCTTCTATGTTTTTTCCCCCTTCGTGAGTGCAGATAGCGCTGCCCTGCCCCATTCTTCATGGGAATGGAAAGAGGGATGATACAAAGCAAAGCACTCTCTGACACGTGGCACGTTGGAAAGGTTGGAAGGAACGGCATTGCTTAGATTCGGGGTGGGGTAAAATTGTTTCAGTTTACAAATGCATACTCGAAACTCTTGGTTCTCTGTTGACTGATTTCATTACTACTATGATGGACCACAATACTTGTGAGTGTAATTATTCTGGGAGAGGAAACTTGCAATCAGTAAAATCAAATTTGAAGCGTTGTTAGACTGTCATGTAAGGTCCTTCCTAAAAAAAGGCACAAGTGGACAGGACTTTCCTATAAAATATGAGAGTCATTATAGTGACTCCCAAAGGCTCTAGGAGTTGGTCTGAAAGGATCTGTAGTATGACAGGAATGTGTGTAAACCAGCTGACTGACAAATTTGATGGTGACTAACTTGATTAAAACTGTAAGTGGCAGGAAATTCTTCTGTGAGCTGCAGGTACAAGCTGTTCCTTGTTCCTGGGCCTTTGAAAGACTCACTTTTGACTGAACTTCTCCTCTTGAGTTGTTTCTTTTCCCCAGTTGATGATTGCAGAGAAACTGCAAAGTTGCTACAGACGACAGTAGGCATGTGCCTCTCTAGCGCATTCACTGAACTTGCAGATTTAAGAGGGTGGTTGAGCTCCAAAGTGACAGCCTTTGCTTCTGAACAACTCAAGCAGTTGTCCAAACCTCTTCAAAATTACTTAATTTTTGACCAGAGACTCAGTGGTGTTGATTATAGCCTCTTCCTTACAAACACTCTCAAAAAAAAATATATCTAAATAATCATTCAGCCAGACCTGGTCACACCCTCAGTACTGGGCAGCTTGTGGTGTGTTTTTTGACCCGATAACGCTCAACCCATGTCTGTTTAGCCTGATGTGCATTATAGCACTGCAAGCTATGCAGGCATCTGATTGAGTTACACATCTGTGGTTCTGGTGGAATTGGTTTAATTCTGAATTAAAGGATCAGCCTTTTGACTAGCAGAGTAAATGACTAGTTCTGATGAAGTTTGTCTGCAGAATGGCTCTGTGAAAGTAATAATAGTGTCCTTTTACTGCAGGCAAAGATCGAAGTCTGCCATCTGCAAGAAACAGCAGACCACCACAAAACCCAGTCAAGCCACTTTTATTACTTTTTCTTAAGAAGTCGGATCCTCAGTAATGTATAATGATACACAGACCTCTTTTTTGGGGGGTGCAGGTGGGAGAGGAAACTAAAAATAACAAAAAAGTGAGACTTTGTGTGAATGATCCCATTCCAGCTGCTTTAAATGCTTGGGTAGATTGGAAGTGGTGCTGGAGAAGGGGAGAACTGTAGGCACTGGTAATGAAAACTGCCATCGGAGTAACACAATCCTGAATCACAGTGGCGTGTTTGCCTACCACGTACTAAGGGGTGGGGAGGACTATGAAGTTAGAAAAGGGAAACTAGTAGGCTTTTATAAAATGCATTTAGATATTGTTTGAGGTGTTACTATTTGTGTAACATTTACTGAATATCCAGAGCGACTTTGGGGCTGGCTGGTGTGGATAGATGTCTTGCTGTGCCTGTGGAGTTTTGCTTCCAAGCTTATCAACATACCTCTTCTACAAATAAAACTTAGGGCAGTTGAGTGACAAGCTAAGCAGTCTGCTTTGTCCTTGAGGCAACTCTGATCTTATGTTAAGACTATTAGAAATATCTTAATAGTACTAACTTTTTGTTCTAGCAGTCTAATGAAGCAGCTGTTTAGACACAGGACAGGCTCTCTAGAGCCTGGCTGATTTTTCTGCTCGTCAGCTTTATTCCTGCAGTATTTTGCTTTGTGTCCTGTGTTAGTCAGTGGTGTGCTCAGCACAGTTTTAGGCAAACAGTCCTTGTTGCATAGGTTGGTGGACTTAGTACTTAGATATTCGTTGCATGCCCTGCGACACCAAAGCATTGGGTTCGTGATTCAAGATCGATTAGCATTTGTTTGCCTTTGAAAAGAAAAGGGTATTTTTAAAACAGAATTAGGTTTGCTGGGGTCTTTTAAGCGTAGGTGGCAGAGCAGAATGAAAACAGGGAATGTGGGTCTTGCAGAGTAGGAAACCTCAAGACAAGTCAGTTTTTGTAACAGGGCTTGAAGATGTGGTGTTGGTGTTTATCATTTAATGTACCAGGCAACACACTAATGTCTGGTGATGGCAATTCCAAATCTGGATACAGAAAATTCAGCCATTCCAATAAAAGATAAAGCACAGCAAATACATCCTTCTATTATACTCTTTGACCAGTTCTTTGGGCAGTGAGAGGAATGAAATGGTTTGGGTTGCTGGAGGATTTGATGTCCTGATAAATACCAGCCTTTAAATAGGTCCCAAGGCAGTAGCAGAGTTGAACACGGTGTTGTCTCTGAGATGAAGCTGGCTGAGATGCAGTACGTGTGGAGAACTCTGAGGCTACTGATCTGATTCTTGTTTTTTTCTTTCAGATGGAAAGAATGCGAGTGGATCCAAACAGCGTTATAATCGTAAAAGAGAAACTTCATATTCAAAAAATGAGAACTTTTCCAGTCAGTCCCGTCGCTCCAATTCACAGAAAAGCAAAGCTTTTAACAAGATGCCCCCTCAAAGGGGAGGTAGCGGCGGAAGTGGCAGACTTTTTAGCTC
This sequence comes from Aramus guarauna, assembly GCA_013400195.1. Lineage (NCBI taxonomy): Eukaryota > Metazoa > Chordata > Aves > Gruiformes > Aramidae > Aramus > Aramus guarauna. The sequence goes on along the minus strand of VXBL01000841.1, from coordinate 427,931 downwards.
TTGTAATGGTGGAAGACGAGATGAGGTGAGAATTGTAATGCCGTGCCTCCAAGGCCTTCTTTCTTGGGACGAGAGGATCACTCTGACCTGCCTAGATAGGTCTTCTGTGTTCAGCTCCTGGGCTGGGAAGGGAAAGAGCGGTAAGAGGTGCTAACATCGTTGAGATGCCAGAGTCTGCGTGAGCAGAACAACTTTGCAACAACAGAAGAGGAGTGCTCTCTGCTCGGAGAGACTTGCAATAAAAATTACCATCTGAGGAATGGTTACCTAGACAGGCCGTGTACATATCTCATGAAACAGAGGTCCTTCATGAAAATATCTAGTGATACAATTTCTAGGTTTTAAGTGTGAGGTGATTGCGTCTAACAACTTCAGTGTACAAATTTGCATGTAGTGGTGGTATTGGGAAAGTAATCATACTAGCCTTGATGACATCAAGATGGAGTGAAACGACACTAAAGCTTTTACGCTGGTGTGGGTCTAAATACTGTAGACTATTGGTGGCTTTCATTGACACAGAGAACTGATATTTTTCAGTTTTAGTGGATGAGCAATACCGCTCACCTAAATTACTGACTCTGTAAAAACTCACCTGCTGTCTCTGTTGAATTCTCAATTCTTTGCTTCATTATATGAAAACTAACCAAAACAAGTATAACCTGTGCAAATAGCAATCAGACTTGTATTTCTGGCTGTCTAAAAGAATGTCAGGATTCAAACAACTTTCTTCTGTTACTAACCTTGACTACTAGCTTTTGCCAGCTTTTACTTGCCCTTGTCTGGGTTATTTTTGTGCTCTCCTCCTTTTGATCAGTGTGGGGTAAGACCACTCAGTTCTAACTTTCAGGTTCTCACGTGCTTCTAATGCTGCACTACTTGATTTGCAGAACTGGAATGGGAGAAGGTGAGTGAGTGGATGCTGCATATTCTGTACGTAATCACTGATGGGGCCTGGGTATCAACTTGTACTGATGCTTTTACAGTAAATTCTAGCAAGTTCTAACAAATGCTGTTGTCTCTTAGGTAGCAGAGGCTCAGCGGGCAGAGTTCAGCCCTGCCCAGTTCTCTGGTCCCAAGAAGATTAATCTGAACCACTTACTGAACTTCACTTTTGAACCCCGTGGCCAAGCAGGCCATTTTGATGGGAATGGACATGGCAACTGGGGAAAAAGGAACAAGTGGGGACATAAGCCTTTCAACAAGGAGCTCTTCCTACAGGCCAAGTGAGTGGAAGACCAGCAGGGCTCTTAGACCTCTACAGAGACACTGAGCTGTAAGGGGTGATCAGCCAGGGAATTGTGTTTGACCTTGACTACTCGTGTTGACTTTCCCATGGTGAAGTTACCTCTCCATAGTGTTTTTAGCAGTAACGACTGTACTCGAAAAGGATAAAAATATATCGAGTTGTCATCTTTACCTATTTACAAGGTATCTGATGGCGTGAGTCCTTTGGATCCAAACGAATTAGTCTTCTGCTCTAATTTTTTTAGCATCGTTTGTGGAATATGACACTCCATTTGGGGAGACCTATGTAGTTCCCTTATAGAAGATGATTATTTTTTCCAAAACATAGTCTGTTGAGATGGTAGAGGTAGCAGTTGCTGCATGAAAGCTGATCTGAATTTCTAAGCCCCAGAAGCAATTACTCATATGGGTCTTAGTTCTTAAACTGCTGATTATTTCACAGGCCCCTGGGTATGTAGTATAACCCAAATGACGATCAGGGTAGTAATCCAGCAGGAGAATTGCTTTTGACTGGAAATAATGGTCGCTTTCACTGGAATTTGAAGTGTATTCAGGACTTCCTGTATCTCATCGTGTTAAAGATAAGAAAAACTATTTTCAGCATTGATGCTTCTGATTTTTCCCTATTGTTTTGTGGCTTATTGTAGTGAAGTCTATTTGCAGGAACCCCAGTAGTTCTAGTTTTTGTGAGCACATTTTTTTCAACTTATGGATTCCCTGTTTTTTAACAGATCCCTGATGGAGCTGGCTGTTTCTTACATGTTTCTGGAAAACCACTCTGGCTCATTCTGTAGTTAGTATATGAAGTTGTGTCTAACTGAAATTAGACACGCCTGTGTTCTGGAAATCTGGTTGTGCAATGAACTCTTTTGGTTTTTGTTGGTAGAAGTTACTGACTGCGTCCAGCAGTTTTCTGCTGGACAAAGAAGAAGCTCAGAGAATCCTATAGGATAGTTCTCAAAGAATTTTTAGAAACAACTGAGTGGATCATCTGTCTCTTTGCCTTTCCCCAGCTGCCAGTTTGTTGTCTCTGAAGAACAGGACTACACAGTCCACTTTGCTGATCCAGATACCTTGGTCAACTGGGACTTTGTGGAGCAAGTGGTCAGTTGTGATGGGCTAGATGTTGGTGGTTTTTTTTCTTATTAAGAAGCTTAACCTGTCTTTAGCTGCCTCTTTATCTCTGTGATGTTACGTAAAACTCAGCTGTTTTTGAGTTGAGGCCTCTTCTGTCACTCCCACAATACTGGGAAAGATCTGTCATGGAATATATTATGAAATACTTTCATGACAGGAAAAGAGAAGTGCTAAAATCTATTAGGAAAATTAGCAGCTTCTTCTTGCTTTCGCAGATGGGAGCTCATCAAAAATAGTATCTGACATTCTGTAGACAGAGTCCTTGTGATCGAGATATTAACAGAAAACTTGGGCATGAGTCCATGGAAGAGGACTAGAGTGTAAAATTTTGAAGAATTATTTTGTGCATAGGTGGCCCATCGTGCCTAGCAACAAAATGGAAAATCTTTTGAGAATTGCAGTCAGAACTTTGGGTTGCCTCAAGTAGAAACTTCTTATCTGCCAAGACTAGTCTTGGTCTATGGTGTAGCTGGAGAGGAGGTAGGTTTACTGCTACCTGATGCTACGAGAAAGCTGAAAAATTTAGGTGCTTTCCCGGCATTTATGACTCTGCAACATACAGATGCTAACAAAGTGTCTGACTAAACTAGCATGTTCATGGAAATAGGTAAGTTCAGTCTTGCAGTTAAACAGGTCTGCACAAGACTGCTTGTGCAAGTGAGGCTGCAGAGTTCATTTGCTGTCTTCTCAGTGTCTGAATTCGGATGATGAAGATGTTGCTAAGTCTTAAGAGATGATGAACACATGAGGGAAAACATGAGAAGGGTCTTTTTTTTAATGTCATTAGAGTAGAAATACCAGATGAGTGGCTTTGAAGGTTATTCCATGTGCAGACTGAAGGTGTTACTTAATTCACAGTGTACTTAATTTCTTGGTAAATAAGCAAGAGCCTCAAGAGCTGAAAGACTGATATGTTAGAGTAGATCTTACAGGGTGGCTTATTCTGTAGCACAGGAACTGATTTCCAAGTCTAAAACTTGTACTATTTTTCTCATGTACCATTTCAGCGAATTTGTAGCCATGAAGTGCCCTCCTGCCCAATATGCCTATACCCACCAACTGCAGCAAAGATCACCCGCTGTGGGCATATCTTTTGTTGGGCGTGTATCCTTCACTATCTCTCCTTGAGTGAAAAGACCTGGAGTAAATGTCCTATTTGTTACAGCTCTGTTCACAAGAAGGATCTCAAGAGGTGAGACTTGATATTTATTAAACGACATCTTTTTGAAATGTCATTTTTACCCTACTAACCTCCTCCTTTCGTTGCAGTGTTGTTGCTATGGAAACACGTCAATACGCAATCGGTGATGTCATTACAATGCAACTTATGAGAAGAGAGAAAGGTGTTCTGGTAGCACTGCCCAAATCTCAGTGGATGAATGTGGTGCAGCCTGTTTACGTCAGAGGTGAGTGTATCTGAGTACTGGTCATTGGCATCCTGCTGCTATAACTAGGACTTGTGTATTGAGGATTTACCACAGCAATACCATGCTGTCAACATTAAAATAAACCGGGCTACAAAACATGGGGTTTAGCAGCTGAAAACCTTAATGACCACATATTATTAATAAGTTTTCTACTCACATTTTGGGTTTTGTAAGGCTTTAATTTGTGCTGTTTCCCTTCGAGCTACTGTGCCACAGACTCCTGCCTTCTCAATCATTGGTATTAGTTTGATGTGTGTTTTGTATCCTACGGTCATTGGTGTGGCTCTTGCTGCTTGTGTTGGCTTTCAGTGTCCTTAATTTTTTTTCCTCCTGGCTCCTCATTATACAGCTTAGCAAAAATAACTGTCTCTGTGTCTAAACTATTTCAAGGATGTAATCTTCAACAAGATTTTCGTCATTTTCACTTATCAACTAAAATCTGTGAACGATATGGGAAAATAATCAAAATTATTGCAAAGCTATTCCAAACATCTGTTGCCTGACTTCTTCAGTTTTCTCCCGTCAAGTTATGTGACTAACACATCGTCATCTTATCTGTTAGTATCGCAAAAATTTTGTGACTAAAGAAATAATTTTACTGAACATTGCTGTTTTGTGGGCTGTTTTGGCTCACTTCATTTTGCAGTCACATTTGTGAAAGGCTGCGTGTATTTAAGCTCTGTAAAAAGTCAAGTCTCCTAACGCATGATGGGTAGGCAGCAGGCAGGGTGTGTGCTTACATGTTTCTCAGTATTTGAAAGCAAAGGCCTTTAAATTCTTTCATAAAACAAACTAAAGAACAAAATGGAATTTGAGATCATTCTAAACCCAGGGAATTTGGCATTAACTTAGTGTTCTGTAAACAAGGTTGGACCCTTGGAGGGCAGTGAATATGGGGACTGTACTAGTATGTGATGCTATGGTTGCTGTAAAGTTTATAGTTAAGAAAAGCTCTCTAGTAACAAAGACGACTGCCTTTTGCTAAACTTGCAATTCTGTAGCTTACTATTTCTGCTGTGCTTCTTGTAAAAACCTCACAATGATGTTTTGTATGGATTTGTAATACATACGGGCTTATGAACTAGTTAGACCCAAAACAGTGGTCACTTTTGCAGAACTTTTCAGTTGTAGTGGTTTTGAGTATGTAGAGAAGAGGAAGAAGATGCAGACTGTATTGTTTCAGGAAGTTTTGACCAGCCAAGACTTCTCAAAGGTGATGCTTCCACAGCATAGAAGTTTAGACTTGGTTTGGTTTTTTTTGATGCATAGCAACCGAGTGGTGAAGTGGCAGGTTGAAAGTGGTGGATAAGCTGCTGTGTGGGGTAGATGTGTGTGTCAGAGCAAGTACATGGCACCAGGTTGTGTCATCAATGAGGTAACATGCAAAGTCTGTGTCAAACTCTTGCTAAGTATTGTCCACCCTGGGCTGGATTAACTTGCAAAGCAGAGCAGAAACAAAACTTGAGAAAAAATAACAGTCCAAACTGGTGCCTCTACATGTGGATATTAATGATTCGGTGCTCCTTCTGTTCAGATGACCAGCACAGTCAGTATTCAAAGCTGCTTCTGGCATCCAGGGAGCAAGTCTTGCAGCTGGTGATTCTGGAGGAGAAAGCAGCATTACTAAAACAGTATGAGGAAGAAAAACACACCCCAGAGGCTTGCTTTATTGAGGCAGCTATCCAGGAACTGAAGGTGAGAACCTCTTTGGAGGCTTTTAGTGGCTCTACTTTTAACAGCATACTGACTGCTGAGCATCTATGTTCTGCCACATAAGTGATTGTGTGTGATTATTCTGATCTTCGTGATGTACGTACTAGCAGGGTGGTGATGGTTGCTGCTAGAATAGCATTATAAATCTTGGAGGAGACTATAACGTTTGGACCCCAGGTATCTGGCATGATGTTCAAGATAACAGAACAGAATGCTTTTTACTGAATGATATTCCTATTCCGTAAATGTAAGAGAGTTCTGCTTTCCAAGGAAGATGTGTTTTTCTTTCAGGTCCCACAATTTCTGGGATAACTTTTGTCAGGCAGACATGAGTAAACCTGCAGAATGTTCCTTTTCAAAGCCTTTAGGCGTTCTATAGTGGCTGTGCTTTCCAGTAACAAGGAGAGGACCTCACTTCAAGGGTCACTCTTTGTCACAGATGAATTATAGATCTGTGAAAACCAGAAGTATAGGACAAGGCTAAAAATAACTGTGGTGATGGTCTCTTGGTTTAAATAGGAAATTGAAACTTGTTCTCTTTGACCTGTAGGAGCGAGAAACAGCACTTTCTGCTGACCAGGATAAAAACAATGGCATTGCTGGAGTCAGTGCAGCTGTGGAAGAATTGGTCCTAGAAAGCTCCAAGGTTGTGGAGCCTGCAGTTTCCCAAGAGAAAAAGGTGGGTGACGACTCTGCTCTGGCAGATCTTGTTAGTAGTTAATTCTGCCACTTTACACTGCAGTGTATGGTGAACTGGTGCCAAAGATTTTTGCAGAGATGATAATCTTTTGAAGGAGGTGATGTGGTACTAACTGTATGCTCTCTGCTGTCATAGTGTGGTGTGGAATATCTCTCTGCATTTGATGAGGAGCTTGTGGAGCCTTGCTCTGATCTGGCAAGCTCCTTTTCACCTCCTGTGGAAGCAGAAGAGGCAGTGCTGGTTGAAGAGGAAGTACCTGAGGTGGACACTGTGGGGGAACCTGACACGAACACTACAGAAGAACCAAATCCAGCTGAAACAAGCTACCAAGAATCAAAAGATACAGTTAGCAGTGGACATCTTAACAACTCTCCTTTTTACTATTTCTATCAAGGTCAGTGCAATAAAATCCGGGAGTCATGGGGGCGGAGGTGCCTCCTTTGGGATCTTCTTGAGGAAGATGTTTGTCACTTCATTAGATGCAGCTAAACCCTGTGAAATACAACTCCCACAGAAACTTAGAAAGGAACTTTGATTTCATTACTGGAGAATGTACTGAGGTGGGGAGAAGGGTATTGAAAATTAACAGGCAAAGAACAAGTGATGATATCTTCTCTTATAGCGGAGGATGGACAGTGTATGTATCTTCACCCTGTGAATGTTCGATGTCTTGTTCGTGAATATGGCAGCTTGGAGAAGAGCCCAGAGAAGATAACTGCAGCTGTAGTGGAGATAACTGGCTACTCAATGACAGAGGTAGTTATTTTATTATTAAGAGCCTTTGTTTTAGCAGGCTGATCATTGTGGCTGACAGGTGAGACTTGTTTCTCTTCACTAACAAGTAATAACTATGAATGGATAGGCATGCTGATCTGTGAGGGGCATTGGTGTAAGGTGCAGTACTTTTAAGTTGCTTTTGATAAGTAGGCTGCAGTCTAGCTTTTTTTCCCTAGAAAGTAGGAAGTTCTGCATAAGAGAATTGGAAGCTTGAGATTGGTTTGTTGTTAAAGCTGTCTTAAAGTAAATTCTTTTCTCCTATAAGACGGTATCTTGAACTAGACAGATTCTCACCCTGAAGAAGTGTTCTGCCCCTGTCTTGAACAAATAGCTGTTTCTGAGCATCAAGGGTAGAGGTGGGATGTTATGAAAATAAAGAGGATGGAAAGAAACTTCAGTGTTTGAGACGGAGTGAAAGTGCTTCAGCCACTGAAGTTCTGGAAGAGGGGATGGGTCCTGAGTTCCTCGACTTCGGATAAAGACAACTGTAAGAACTGGCATGTGCAGTAACAACTATACATAATTCTTAATTCATCTTTAAGAAAGGATATGCTCAAGTAAGAATGGATGCAGAGGTAGTAAAGAATTGTCTTCAAGATTTTCTGCTCTGCGAGGGAAAAAATACAAAATTCAGCTTGTTTCAGTCTAGCAAAGTGGTGATTGTTGGTGTAAATAATTTAAGTGTAAAAGGTAAATTTGGTCCAGTGCAAAAATGCATTGGAGGACTGGTATTGTAGAATTTCCAGTGATGTGAGTGAAAAGGGAGGAATAACAAAAAATGAGTAACTGAGCTGGAGTAAATGCATCCAAATCTGATTATGATGTAGTTGGTGGAGATTCTGGAGCATTTGATTGTGACCCAGGGCATCTTTCATGTGTTTGTAGTTTATAAAGTCATTATTGTGTCACTGCTGGTTTTTGTTTTTGTTTTTTTTTTTTTTTTCATTTGATTTGATGAAGGGTGTACATTCTGTCTATATAAGCTATTCATCACCATGCCAGCCTCTAGACATTGTGATGATACATCTGCTCTTTTTTATCAGGATATAAGACAGCGTCATCGTTACCTCTGTCACTTGCCCCTTACCTGTGAGTTCAGCATTTGTGAACTGGCCCTGAAGCCACCCATCATCTCTAAGGAGACTTTAGAGTTGTTTTCAGGTTGGTACTACCTTTCTAGTCGGCTCTGTGAGGGTGAAAGGGAAGTCATTCTTAGCCCTTAATGGCAGAAAAAAGAACATACACAGCAGCTTTACTCCACTTGCACCAACTGTGTGATGACTACTAGACAGAACAAACTCAAATCACTGTTTTATAGGCAACAATTATCCACAGAAGAAAAACAGCCTGACTGCTTGGAAGAGCATATGTTGTTTGTAAGCATGTTTTGTTACTAATGTGTTACAACCGAATACGTTGTTCTCGAAGCTGGAGAAAAAATTGCCAAAGTATTGGTGTGGGTTTTTTGATATCCAATGCTGTGCGTTGCTCCTAGATGACCTTGAAAAGAGGAAACGTCTACGGCAGAAGAAAGCTCGTGACGAACGACGACGTGAACGCAGAATTGAGATAGAAGAAAACAAGAAACAGGGCAAATGTAAGTCATGATTGAACGTAACTGGTGGACTTGCAGTCATTTTCAGTTGCTGAGCTGATTTCCTGAGCTGTAGGATGAACTCTAAGGCCTTTAGTTTGTAGGGTGTACTTAAAACAAGATTACACGGTATTAGAAACATTTGTAGAGTGAAAAATACAAGCTCTTTTAGTCGGGATGTTAAATGATGTTATGCAGTTCCTGCATACTTGCACATTATGGGAGAGTCAGAGGGCATTTGAGGGTGCAGCTATCTCCATGGTGTATATAGCTCTCAGGATTCCTAATTTCTGTTTTTATAGTAATAACGATGTAGAGTGAAAAGTGAGGAAAAGAAGGAAAAAAAAATGCCTAGGAACTGCTTCCATCCAGCATCAGGGCTGCACTGGTCTCTAAAATAGAGGGTGGAAAGAAAATGGAGTTGGCACCTCCTAGACTCCTGAAACAACTTGCATATTGACAGTCTTCCCCCACATTGTGTAGTGCTTTAATTTAAAACCTCTTTCTAGATCCAGAAGTCCATATTGCTTTAGAGAATCTGCAGCAGTTCCCTGCTTTTACCTCTTGTCCCGGAGAAACTACCAGCATTGATCATCAGAGCTTCCGTCTGTCTCCTCTTGGCAGAAGCCCTGTGTTTCAGACAGGTGAGCATCTGGAAACACACATTGCATGTAGCTCTTGATCGTTCTTGTGGTATCTACTGCTCAGGTTATTCTGCTAAACTTTCTTAATACTGATCAAAGACTGCTTCTTCCCTCGATTGTCTGTGAGATCATACACAAAAGGTTGACATGGCTAAGAGACATTCTGGTCCTCTGTCTGCTTTTTACTACCTCTGCTTCAGTGACAATATGAGGCCTGCAATGTAGTTACCCTATCTTTTAAATTTTTGCTGAGGCAGAAAGAAAGAAAGGAAAAAAATTTCCGCAAAACCAGAAGAAAAGTGTGTATGCCAGGAAAACACTACTGGCATTTTTTCTTTCTACCCTCTCCATCTTTCCCAGCATGTTATACTACAGTAGAACGCAGTTGATGAGCACTCAGGTTGTTGTCCAATGATGCTTTACCAAATGTTTTATCTTGCAGTTCATAAAAAATACTAAATAGAAACTATTCTTAAATGTTTTCTCAAAAGAAAAACAAAAAGCAAACAAACAAACCCTCACAACACCCCAAAATAAGCAAACAAAAACCCCCAAACAACCAACCTCCCCTCCAAACTTAAATCTCCCTTAAATAAAAAGATTGAAGACATTTGAGAGGTCCCACTGTGTGACTAATGGATGGAACTGATGAGATAAAAATGGTTGATTACATAAGATAATACAAGTTTATATCTGTTTCTTCTTGATAAGCAGTGTGAGTGCCTTTGCCAAATGCAACTGGCTTTAATTATCTGCTGCTTTCTCTGTAGATTCTATTCCAACTCCACTGTCACCTGCTGCCAGCCAGGTCAGCCCGTTGCTCTGTGGGAGTTTAGAAGAGGAGTCTCCCTTCCCTTCCTTTGCCCAGGTAAGCCATGTAGCAGAGTAAACCTTGTCAGAATTACTTTTGTCTTGGTTGGCGATTAGTCTGAGAACACAATTACTTCCCCCACAAAAATGATGTGGGATAAATTTTATGGGGACAGCATAGGGCTTGAGTGCTCGAAGGGGTTCCTAGATTTTCTTGCCACTTAGGGGATATGCAGTATTGTTCTAGTACGTGGGATTTAATCGTATCTTACAACTTTGTTCATAGATGTTGAGAGTTGGAAAGGCAAAACCAGAAACATGGCCCAAACCGGCTCCAAAGGCAAGAGGTACGACAATTTGCTATTATTACTCAGATTTTTTACCATGCATCTAAATCTAAGAAATCTTGTGACTTCACAAGAAACATCTGGAGTGTGGAGGGGCATTTGCACTGCAAAAGTTTTTTATACAGCCTTCTGCCTCTCAAGGTCCTTTCCTTCTTTCAGATGAGAACACTCTGGCACTCCCTGTGCCTGTGGATAGTGATGGAGAGAGTGACAGCTCTGACCGCATACCCGTGCCCAGCTTCCAGAATTCCTTCAGCCAAGCTATTGAGGCTGCTCTCCTGAAACTGGACAAACCGTCCACAGCTGATCACTTATCAGGTAAAAGGTGGAGGAAGGTGTGAAAAATTTCTGAAGAGAAAAAATTGAGCATTTCCTTTCTTCCTCTGGGAGAAGTGAGAGCACCGATTTTGGGGACCAAAAATTGGCTGCTCAACCGTTCTGAAAATTGTCAGGTTGTGATTTCTGAACAGCTTGACTAGGGCTTCTGTTAGTTTAAAGCAGCTCTCTTAGTGGGAGCTGAGAAGATCTCCAACTAGCAAAGAATCCTGTTAGGACAAAGATGGCTTTTGACTATCATGTTTGCTATGTCTCTACTGGAACTTTAAATTAAGCTTTATCTCAAGGAAGTTCAGGTTATGCACTTCTAGACTAAAAATAGCTGAGCTGCTGAGCTACCACTTGAGTTTGACCAAAATGTCAAGGTAACTGCTAGCTGAAATTCCAGATTAGGGAGTCTGAAACAAATTGAGATGAACTTAAACCTCTAAGCCTGGTGTTGGCTGATAGAACTCATCTATAATGCTCAGTTCTGATGTTTAGCGTTGGCTTCTGTTGGGAGACTTCACTGAATGATGGAGAGTTGGATGGGAGGGCCTGGGAGTTTCAGTGAAATAGAGTATCAGCTCCAGTTGTTTTTTGGACACGGATGAAAGTGCTATCTGTCTGAAAGGCAAACTGCTGTACACTTGCAGTCCTAGGATCTGCTGTTGCAACAGCAACTTCAGAATCACTCAGGTATGTTTATAAGCGTGTTTTAGGTGTGACATAGCCTGCAGACAGATTGTCTGCAGTGATTTTTGTGTTAAAATTAAACTACTTGATGCTCAGTGACTTGATACGAAGCGTCACGGACCTGTAGAAGTCATTTCGGCTAGGGAAGACCATTTATCATTTCTGTGTGACATTCCTGTTCCATGAGAAGAATAACAGTATCATCTTAATTCTTCACAGAGGAAAAGGGAGGCAAGAAAAGAAAGAAACAGAAGCAGAAGCTATTGTTCAGCACCTCTGTTGTTCACACAAAGTGATTCTGCTATTCAAGAGAAGTTTCCTCTCCTGGTTTTCTTTTCATTTTGCTTTGTTTTGCTGCTATAGTTTAAGTATTTAAATTTGAACAGATTAAACTTGTGTTTCCAGGGCTTCTAGGGGGGTTCAGGAGGAAACCATGACAGTATGTGTTGAAGTAAGATCTTTTTATTCCAACTGCTTAATCAGTTTATACTGAAACAAAGTTTTGAAAGAAACAACCCAGAGACAAATCAGCTAAGGCTGCTAGCCTGTGCCAATTTGGTTCTTTTGACCTAATAAGCAGTATGGAAGTCTTCACAGCTGTGTGGTACTGCCAGAATACTGCAATATTACCTAAGTGAAGAGGCAGAGAGCCTTCATTTCCCTGCAAGTATTCATGGGCAGAAGTCCATCTGACTGTGACAGTAGTGCTGTTTCAGTAAAGCTGTCAAACTGCTCTCTGGTTTCCGCTGCACTGGCAAAAGAGCTTCCTGGCTTTAGAGTGTTAGCTGCTTTTTCTAAAGAGCAAGAATTCCTCCTGTTCTCCTGGCTTGGAAAGATTTAAAGCTGAGGTGAGTGTAAAGCAGAATTTGGCTACTTGGTTTTGAAGCGACTCTTGATGAATTTATGTATTTCAAAATGCATACTGGCACTAGTGGTAGAAGGAACCTCCTGGCTTCTCTCAGTTGTTCAACTCTTAATGTGGGTGAGTGAGGCTGCTAATCTTTTTTTTTTGTTTTGTTTTTTTTGCCAACCACGGGCTACACATTCTTTGTAACCTGATCATCTAGAATAAACACTCCACCCTAGGGCTCTTGGTAACTATCTGAATGATGTTTTGACACTGGCTGCTCTTGAATTTGAAGAACAACTGATAGCTGGAGTCTGTAGCCTCAGCAAGAAACTGGGGTCTTCTGTACTGGGATAAGGGCCTGTATCTGCTCAGTTCTGGGATGTAAGTTGATCTGCACTAAGCCCCTCAGGCTATAAAGGTACCTCTTCTGGACCCCTCCCTGCTCTTTCTTTGGGTGGTCACGTTCTGCACTGCTTGTAGTTTGATTTGAGCTAGTGAGTTAAGTGGTGTGGATTTTGTTTGAATAAAATGAACTGTAGGTGTAATGTACCAGTCAAGGCCAACAGTTGCAATAAATCATACACATATGTGCACTTCTTGTCATATCAGCGTGGAGCACAATACCACTTAGTTGCACAGATTTAAATCTTACTTTCCTGCTGACAGATTCCATGCCAGGGAACCGTTATCTTCAGCCCCAGTGGTGTGCCTGCATTGGCACAGGCTTTAATTTAAAGTTGGTGTGTTCTCTCCCTGTGACGCTGTGACTGGTCTGAGCAAGGAAAAGCCACATGTTTGGGACTCCTCCAGTCAGGTATTCTGACACCACTGGTGAAGTCATTGGTTGTGTCCCTATTTAATAAGTTTATATCAATACATTGATGTTTGATTTCAGAACGATAGGCTCCATGTTATACGAGAGCTTCCTTGAGTCACTTAAGCGTGTGTGCATGGGAAGCTGGTACCAAAAAGTGTACTTCACAAAGCTCTGTGTGTGGCTGTAAACCAGAAAGAAGGGGGAGAGAGGGGAGGTGAGGAGTACTTCAACTGCTCCAGGAGGATAGAGGAAACACTTGCAAAACATTTTTTTGAAAACAGCTTCACTTCACGCTTGGTCACAATTAACTACACTTGATGGAAAGACAGTACAGCTTGTCAAGAGAGTACAAAGAATCTAGGACAAGATGCCTGAAAGTGCTAACACACCTTGCTGTTAATGCTTTACGTGCACGTTGGGAAATTATTGGTGAGGGCAGAGAAAGTAACTAAGCAAGAAAGGTTGGAGTATGGAGTTAACTGCATTCACAGTACTATTGTTTCCTATTTGTAATAGTAATTTTAAGCCATGGAACAGGAGTAACTAGCAGTGCCTAACCAGTATCTGTTGTGTTCCATTATCTTTAAACATTTATAGTCAACTTTTCTTTGCATTGGGAAGAGAGAATAGTTGGAGCTGCTGTAACTCACATCCACATCTCACAGGCACTAGAACAAGGGAAATGATGCGGGCAAGGAAGACTGTCCCTTCTGCAAGGGCAGTCTCCGCTGGACAGCATCTTCAAGTTGTATCTTGTTTTCCTATGGATTCAAGAGATAATACCAGCAACGCTACTTTCCTGTAACTGATTGGTGTAAACTTAATAAATATCTAAGCAGTACTCGTACCTATGAGTTTTATAATGGGTCGGATGGAGTTGAGCCTTACAGCTCCGCACTGCATTCCCTGTAATCTCTGCTCCTCAGTACGCAACTGGTGCTTTTGTGGCTCAAAAGAATGGATAGCCCTGTGGGTAACTGGTGCACTTGAAGATAGGGTAAAAACCAGAGATGTTACTGCTTTTTCTGTACTGAAGGAGAATGACTACATCCTTGTCCATGCCAACTACCTAAAGCTCACTTCTACCTCAGCATGAAGATCACACTGAGCTGCTACACTCCTTAGGAGTGCAGGTGGTTTTTTTTCCTGGAGTGAAACAGGACTTTACTACTTAAGTGAAACTTTTTTTTTTTTTAATTTATTTAAGAACACTCAAAATAGGGGAATGAACAGATGCTTCTTCTGTCCCTGCTTTACTTAACACTGAAGATAATTGGTAACATCTTGATTACATAATACAGGTCAGATAAACAGTAACTAATAGTGTTCAGTCTGTCTCTGTGCCATCATCATCTTCCTCATCTCCACTGTGAGACTGCTCTTCTGTAATGGAACAGCTCAGCAAGGACTTCTGTATACACCGTCTTTCCTCTGCAATAGAGAGAGCAACAGAGGGTCATTACTTGATCTTTTCACGTATGCTAGGATGTTCTCAACTTCTAAAGAAAGGAACATTTATCAGTTTGGGAACTCAGAAGCTGCCCTGCACACCCTACAAAACACTCAGGAATTGAGGTGGTGTTTTAGGAAAGTAGCTGGAGGAACCTACCTTCATTTGTACAGTTTTGCAACAACATCAGCAGCTGTCTTCTATTATACTGAATTAGGAATTTCTGACATGTTCTTATAGTACCTGTAGGAATCACAAGAACGGTATCTGACAATCTGCAAAACCAAGTGTTTCAGAGCTGTTAGTATGTTTTCTGAAGATAGTTGTATCAAGTGACCAATGCCCCAGGCAACAACTTTATTAATGCAAGTGCTGAGAAGTGGCTGTAGACTGTTTCTGCACTGTTGAGGTTAAGTAGTGGAATAGTAATTTCCAACATGTAGTGCCCGTTATTTGCCCCAAGTGGTTAATTTTCAGGACATGGATGATACTACACTTTGAAAACAATTTTAAAAAGAAAATAATGCAATACGGTATTTGCTGCTCTGGTTTTGTGTTGGGCAATGGAAGATTCAAGCAGAATTAACGAGGGACTCAACAAAGAGCTGCTGGTCCCTGTTTCTTATTTAGATCTGCTAAAGCTGCGACATCAGTGACACGCAGGATGTGCCTATCGCGCCCAGAGCGGTCAGAGGGGCCTCTTCCCTTCCAGCGGGCCCGGAAGGTGGGGTGAAGCTCCGCAGGCACCAGAGACTCCGGCCCGGGGCAGCGCGGGCGGCGGCTGACCTCCGACGTGCAGGGTGTTGAGGAAGCAGGGGTACCGCTGGGCCCGGCTCTCCAGCTGCCTCACGAAGGGGAGCGCGGAGCACAGCAGCCTGTAGGAGTCCTTGCGGCACCGCAGGAGCACGGTCCCGGTGTAGGCGTTCAGGTACTTCACTGCGGGGGCACACGGGCACCGGTGAGNTGTGAAGGAGATGGAGCAGCAGGCCAGGCCGTAGTCCCCGTGCACCCGTCCGATGGCGTCCCTGACGGCGAGGCCCACCGCGCGGTCCTCGATGCACTGCCGGCACCGCGGGTCCTCCGAGACCACCTCGCACAGCACGTACCTGCGGGAGAGCGCGGCGTCAGCCCGCGGGACGGGCCCGGCCTCGCGGCGGCGCCTCCGGCCTCACCTGTTCTTGAAGCGAACCATGGCGGCGGCGGCTCCCGATCTGGGCGAACTCCGCTTAGCCAATGGGCGAGGCGCCTCCGCGCGTCGCAGCCAATCGTCGTCGTTCGGGGGCGGGGACAAAGGAAGGATGGCCCGACCCCTATCGGCCGGTTGCGGAGCGTGCGCATGCGCGCTGCTTCCTTCCCCCGCGCCGCGAGCCGCCGGCGGCTCTGTTGGGGTGGCTCGTGCGACGGCTCCGCCGCCTCCCTGCACCCTCCGCGCGGGGGCGCGCGCGGCTCGCTGCTGCCCGGGCTGGTGTGAGGGGGCGGCTGAGGGGGCGGCGGCAGGAGGGTCTGGGCTCCGCTGTTTGCCGCAGGTCAGTTCGTTTGGCTTCAGCCCTTTTCGCTGTGTCAGTCCACCGTGGCTGAGCCCGCTTTGTCTAGTGCCAACAAGTCTAGGGGATGGAGACGGGACGTCCCGCGCTCGCGTCCCTGCTTCGTCTGACCCGAGCCGCGGGACGGTCCTGGGGAGGAGGGGGAGGACGGGCCCGGTGCTGCAGTCACCCTCTCTGGCTGTGGCAGGTGGCGGGGCCGCCGTCTGTCCTGCGGGGCTGAGGGCTTCACCGGAGCGTCCAGTGCCACCCCTGTGGTCGCTACCTCACAGAACTGTACTCCAGCAGTATTTATAGCTCCTCAGGCTCCGGGTGTGCGGCGCTCTGGGATATGTACTGACTGCCTAGCAAATGAAAACAGCCGAGAAAATCGTGGAACAGAGCTGCTTCTTATCATTATTTCTGTAGTGTTTTTCAGAGCTGTGATCTCTGACAGATGATCTGAGGAAGCAGGGAGTGCTCTTTGAAAAGATCTGGTATGGGAAGATACCAGGGAGAGGGGAAGGTGGGGGGTAAGGGAAAAGATAGGAGGTGGGCACCTGAACGTGAGGTGGGCACCTGAACGTGAGGTGGGAGAAGGAGCCGGTAGGGCCGTGTATGATTGATGGGAGAAGCACTGCCACCGAGGTCCCTGGAGCCAAATCACACGGGAGCGCTGAGGCACTATAAATTAAGTGGGAACTCATTGCTAATTCAGAGTGGAAACATCTTCTTTAATGACCTTAATTCTAGACAAAGAAAACAATGATAAACCCGGTGGAAATCCTGTCCTGGGTGATAAACTTCTGCCCTCTGAAATAGATGCCTGTTCTGCTGCTCTTTCCCTTTCTCTATTAATTCCTCTCTTCACCTGTGATCATACTTTTGAGTCATGTTTTTTCAGAGAACTGCAGGATATGAGTTGCATGGGGAGAAAAAACACAAAGTCTAGTACAGACTTGCCAAGAGACCTTTTCTTTTGGGCCATGATCAAAGGAACTGGGGGAAGTTTGTCAGCTTCTGAAGTATTTTTTTGATGAGAAAGACTGCATTGCATTGATCTTTGCTGTATTGCTTTGTGTTTTAATATCCAAACTGGGATCTAGCTGTCATCTGTTCCACTTGTCAATACAGCGAACTCCTAGATGATAAGTTATTCTCACATTTTTGAGTGACATCAAACACATTCCCATATATTTTCTTAGTGGAGTGAGGTACCAGCTTAGCCTCCCAGCGTGCCTGCCAAGGTGTATTTGCCTGCTGCCCCTGTCTTTCTGGTGGCGTTCCCCCATCCTGCCTTCTGACTGGGCTTGGGTTGTCCTGGGCTGCTTGGCTTGCTTTTGTTCATGCCCTCCGTCATTTCCTTCTCTTTGCAGAGGCACGGCTGTGTCTCTGACAAGCAGACCATGTGAGTGCACTCTGCCCTGTAATCCAATAGGACGTGTGCACTGTGCATGCTACAGCCTGGGCCCTATGTATAGAGAAGGCCGCAGTTTTCGGTCCAGGAGGCTGATTAGGAGAGACACGGTGCAAAGAGAGAGCAGTGTTGTGAGAGAGCCCTGTCCTGCTTCATTTCATGTAGGACATTGCCTTTAGTTCGCTGCTGTTGGTTTGGAGGATGCACGGAGCAGCCTTGAGCCACCACAGCTCCCTGTAGAGTCACTGTCTGTGTTAGTACAAGCTGTGTGAGTCTGGTCAGGCATCACGGTGTGCTGAGCTGACAGCACAGGACTAAAAGGTTACAACATCTTCACATTTGTTTTCCCACCTCCTCACTCCCATCCTCTGCCAGCTTTGCTGTATTGATTCCAGCGTCAGTGATTCAAGAAACTGTCGCAAGTGATAGTGAGTTATACAGCCACGGTGGGAAAGAACTGTCTCCTAAGAAAAGATCTGAGAGAGAAAAATTCAGAAAATGCTATTTCAATTGAAGAGTGGCTCAAGAGACCTGCCAAGAGAGAGGATGGATGTCTCTCCTGCAGACTTGGAGAGACAACGTGGCTTCAGGATAGCTTATCAAATAGAAATTATCGAGGACAAAGTATACAAGGACAGGGGGAAATAACGTGCGCTGTCTATACACATTAGAGACAATTTGTAAAGCAGTTTGAGAACTTTGGACAGAAGATTCTTTATCAGTTCATCAATGGTTGTCCTATAAAGTGGTGATGCTAGGGAGGTACAGGAGAAATACTGAGGTCTCGTTTTCCCAGCTCGTGTTTGTCACGTGTGTTAGTATGCATGTAGTGGGGTTATTCTCAATCAGTCCCGGGCTGATTTTATTACCATTTTAGTTCATTATGTGTCATTTCACGACAGGCTTGAAGATCTAGACTCTCATTTTGGATTTATATGGCATTCGTAATCTCCAGATTGCGGGTTACATTGCATTTGTATTGTATAGAATTAATTGTGCTAATAAGCTGCAATAGATATTGTGATTAACACGTATGTTTTATTGTGTGCAGCCAGCTCTTAGAGTTTGTATGTATCTGCTATAACTAAAATTACCAGTAAGTGTGTTCACTGACAAAACGTATATCAGTTACGATTCCTTGCACTCTTTTAGGTAGGATGTTTCCATTTTACAGATGAAGAAACTGAGGTACAGGAGATTAAACAATTTGTTCGTAGTAAATAGCTGTCAGTCTGGAGATATAGAGCACGGATATAATGTGGGTAGCAGGAACGAGCGTATTAGTGCATATTGTGTTGGAGTATATTGCTCATGCATAAGGTAGCCAAGTAATTACATTCTGGAGTAAAATCAGGATGCACTGGTACTCCATCCTTGTGATACCACAATTTGATCTTCCCTGCATAGCCAAAACCGTGATTTTTTTCTTCCCTCTGGAAGCATGGAACTGAATATGCCATCGAGTGTGGTATCAGAGTTGGGGGTGACAACTACAGTTTGTTCCACTCTGTGCACATTGCATCCCCAGATAACCCTGCAGTCGCAAATACAAAACAATCTGGCTAAAATTAAAACTGCTTCTTAAATCTTCTGTCTGATGTTGCCTGAAGCTTTTTGTTCAGTTTGTCTTCACAAGGTCACTGAGACAGAAGAGTGCATTCTCTGAGCATGCTGGCCTGGAGGCTTTCATGCAGATGCTTTCATTTAACATTTGGGACATTCTCTTCCCTTCCGTCCCTCCCTTTTTACTCCTCCATTTTCTATATCTCTCTACTCTTCCTTCTGAGTGCAAGATCCCTCAAATCAATACACCTAGGAATAAAAACTATCCCTTTTTTATCACGTTAACATGTAATCACTAATCATGAGCTATCTGGGCACCCAAGCTGTCACGGGCCAGAGACTGCTGGTCTGTCTGCCAGAGCTGCCATGCATGCTGCCTGCAGCACTGCATTCATCTTTGCTGTCATCCTGCCACGTGGAATATTTGTCTTGCAAAACCATGTGTTTGAAGCAAATTCTGTTTCTGCCTCTTTCAGTGGCTTGCAGTGTGATCTTGGACTACACACTTAAGATCAAAATAGTAAATTCATATTTCTTTGATTATTATTTTTTTAATAGTCAAGAACAGGAAATTTCAGTTCAGATTAATAGTGATTGTGTGCTCTGAGAGACATCCCAAGTGTTGTAAGGCGAGCTTCCATCAAGATATCAAAAATTGGAAGCCACTTTGGAAGATTGAAGCCAAATTCTAAGATCTGATAAAGGGCATAAGTGTCTATGAGTTTGGCACGTGCTGTCTAGAGTGAACACAGAATCAGGACTCTTCCTGTGCAGCAAAAACCAGTGTGAGAGAAGAGCAGTGCAAAAAGGTGTTGTGCCAAGTGAGAAGCTGCTCCCAAACTTCAGAACTTCATTTTCTCCAGCTCTGCAATGGGAATAATTGCAAATACTTTACTCATAGATTAGTAAAATTAGTAAAATGTCCACTTGCATGTTGTTAATTATCAAATATGGTAAAACTGCTTCTATATATGAGAGATCTGTAGGCAGCACACTTTTCATTTGCAGCAAGCTGCTGCAAGAAGCAAACAGCTTTTTCCAAGCTAGTTAATTAAATCGAGGCAAAAACTGGAATATTAGTTCAGATCATTCGGAATTCTCTTTTTCTTTTCTGCATTAGGTAACACAGACCGAACAGCAGGCCACATAAGTTACTACATAATCTGCTATGTTAAAACCCCATATTTAATACCTCCTTAACAGGGATGTTAAGATGGATTAATTATTCTTTGTTCTGGTCTCTGAAGATAAAGGGTAATTACTATTAATTATGTGTAATTGAAAAATTGCTCCTTCACAAAGGATCCAATAGCATTGGCAGGATTTTAACTTCTTGCTACCTATAGGGAGGCGTACAACATTCCATAATGTTATGGCAAAGACAACTATAAAGTTAAGAATGGCCTCGGAGAGTCTTACTCACTTTCCAGCCCGCACTTGAGAACAGTATTTTCAGAGAGAACAGATCTCAGAGCACACTAGTGAGACAGGACTCTGTTTTGTTCTGTGCTGAATGGCACTTCAACAGAAGATGCAATTTGTAAGGCTGGTTGTCACTGATGATGCTGCAAGACTTTTCCCCAGTAAATTTCCAGAAACCTGTGGAACAAAGACAGGTAAACCAAAGCAGAAGTATTAGAAACAAACAAACAGCAATAATGACAACAACAACAAAACAAACCCTTGAGCCTATCAGGGAAGGAAGCTTTTGAAAAGAAAAAAAAAAAACTCATGACTGTAGTAACCAGTACATCACCTGTGGATAAGCAGACAGTAGATGTGTCTGAGAGAGTGGAGACTATGTTCAGATATTTGAATTAAGGTGAATAAGAAAAAAAAAAAGATTTTTACAAAGGCAGGCTACTTTGAATTCTATGTGCTTAGCTTGAGACATGAAATTCCTAACTGCCCCACTGATTTCTGTTGTTCATTAAATATTCTCAAAATATTTAGGTGCATAACTTCCTTTGATTTCAGTGGGAGTTGGGCACCTTCATATGTATAGAAGTCTGGCCCTTAAGCTCTCTAGGCCTCAGTTTCACATTGGCAAAATGAGGATAATAACGTTTTTCTACTTCAAGGAGGGCTACAAATAAATTATTGAGTTACTATGCAATAATACAATAATACAATAATTGAGATAATAGAAGCTTTTACGGCATAAACATAGCCTACCCTGAGCCACCTTCTTCACATACGAGTTGGTGTATGGGCTACTCTGAAGCAAAAATGATGTGTCTAGTGTTGCTTGTCTTGCAGATCTTTGCTCTCTGCTTTTTCTTTCCCCTGAATTCCCATGTGCAGATTAAGCCAGGGTCCTATTTTACTGTAAGATGTATCTGCTTATGTTGCCATATACTGAACAATCCTTTCTCTACGTGGCTTTATGTTTAACTCCAGCAGCCTAGAGCAGCACAGGATCAGAGATTTCTGCAGAGCACTTGTCTCCCTAATGAGGGAGGCAATGAAAAACATTTTCCAGTGCATCCATCACTCAGCAGCTGTGGCGCTGAGGTGAGAGGACAGGCATCCTGGAGCAACTTTATATAATCCGTGCCTGCTGCCTGGCTCTGGCAGCACAGTGGCAACGTGTGCAGGGGAGGAGGGGAGCTGCGGGGGAGCTGCTTGGTGGGGTACGGCCAGGGTTCCCCTTGGCAGCTGCAGGGTCTCAGCTTGTACTGGTGTCAGCTTGGTGCAAAGAGTATGTCAGTCACTGACTAGTTGGGGCACATGGGTCTCAACTCTTTGCCTGACCCACTCTGACAGAGACCTCCCTACCCGTCTGTTCTTGCCTAGATCCAATTTTAGCTGCAGCATCCCACTGTCCAGCACAGTAAGTGAAAACCTCTCCAAAGCAGAGCGTGGTGCAGTGTATGAGTGCAGATTTGGGTGGGGAGAATCAACAGCACCTCTCTTTATTTCTGCTGTGCTGAGTGGGAGTGCTCACAAAGACCAGTAAGTGCAAACAGATTTCCAGAGGCAATGGGTGTTATAGATCAAAGAAGACAAAAAGCACTGGAAGCATCTGACCTATTTTAGGAAGCTTGCTGGGGCTTTTTGCTTTTATTTTGTTCAATGTTATTTTATTTTTTCTGAAGATATGCTTGCACCTGAGTCAAAGAGGCTGTAAATATTTGTCACTTTTTCTAACCATGTGCACCATGAAGACAGAAGCAAACTAAAAAATATCTTGCTGCATTTCCTAGGCTGATTCCACCAGTTGCCCTGAGGGCATGGGGGTTTGAGATGACTTCTGCCTACTGCTGGTTGGTCCCAATCTCAAGCTCCTGGGGATGCACGTAGCAATTTTCTTGCAATGCTTGATGGCATCTGCCACAGTGAGATGATCTGGGGGCAATTGACCCAGGGCATGTCCCTCAGGCCACCTCAGTAAAATTGCATAGTGTTCATGCTGGAACTCAAGTAGCTGTTGCTATGTGACCTCCTCTGTCCCTGTTTCATACCTGTGATGCTTAAAAGATCATGTTTATCCTGCTGTAACATTAGTGACTTAATTAGAGCTGAATTTGGTCCTACTGCCTCTGAACATGAGCAGCTTCCATCAAGTCATCTAAAGGATCAGATCTGGTTTCTTCTCTCAGTACTGGTGGCATCTGGTTTCATTTTCCATCTTTCCTAAGGGAGCTCACTTTTCCCCACATTTCAGCATATGCCTGTTGTATGTCAGCACCCTGGGCTGCCTGTGTCTCCGTGCCAAGCCAAGTACCACTCTTCTAGCCAGCAAGGCACAAGATGGTGTAGAGACAGAACGTGAGATGTGTCAAGAGTTGGTGTTGTGGACTGTGTGTAGCTTAAAACTAGTACCTGCTTATGGGCCAAGAAACTAAGCTGGAGCCAGTTAAGTGTCGTTTGTTGGGTTTTTTTCCCTCCTCTATGTAGAGGTAGCAAGATTTTCATCCTGTAGTGTCACAGGAGCCAGTGTTTTTGCACAGCAAGGCTCCTCTTTGTTGACACCATAACGGGCACCTAAGGGACTTCTCAAGAAAGTAAGGTACATAGCAGGGTGGGGCACTGCTGATGAAATAGCAGGTCTAGCAGAAGACACAGTACTCCCAGTGTCGTAACTTAATGTCCAGCACTGTTTGCAAGACATCCCCATTTATTTCTAAATATGCTGACATGGGAAATTTTCTACATGTGATGGTTTGTCTCCAGGAGATGGACTGATTCTTTTAACTTGTGCTGTCTCTTCTGCTTCCCTGTCCCCACCCCAATCACTTGGCCAAACCAAAGCTCCCTCAGCTTTGTTTATGGCACACAGAGGGACAGCTATTTAAGCAATAATTATGAAGTTCTTTTTTGTAAGATGTAGGATTTTAAAAAAGTGTGAGTTGATGATTTTGAGTATTTATTAGATTCCCCTAAAACATAGGTTCAACTTCAGCTCTCAACATTTTTATGTATATTGCTACATAGATAAACCTGTTGCTTGAAAAAGCATCTATATTCTCTATTATTTCTCTATTATTATTATGTTACCCAGTATTGTAAGACCAACATCTGTGAGTCAGATCACAGACATTAACAAAATAATTTTAAAATAATTTTATTTAATTAATTTACTTAAATTATACATACTGAGCTCTTTTATTTTCAGGACTTGCAGGGTGCAGGTGTTTCTCTGTAAGTGTGGGGGCAAGCAACTTCATTAGTCTTTTAATAGTCTCTTAGTATCGGAGACGGTGTCACCTTATATTGAAGCTCATTTTTCAATAAAAATGCGGCAGATTATAACATGGATACAGAGCTCCTGCTCCCATTCACATTACCTCCTACTCTACCCCGTATTCTCCAACAGAAAGATAGCACAGTGACAAACAGAAAATTGAAGGACACGTACTAAATCTCAAATTCAGTTCTTTAGTGTCTTTCACACATTATAGCTTTATATGTGATATTTATAGGTGATGTTTAGAGGACAGGGTATAAGTAACTTCAGATTAAGTAATGGACTTAAGGACTTCATATCCAAGCAGACTGTCTTTCTGCTGTCAGCGCTGTGTAACCATGTCACCGATATCTAGTCTGATGTTTTCTTTATTGTTATTCATAAGCTCCCATGCCAAACTACAATCAAACTCTTCAGGCTGTGCCATCTTGGGGATTATCACACTTGCAGGGCGGTTAAAGTCACATCGCCTTGAGCCTTCTGCCTCTGAAAAGTGCCCAAGGCTAATCGCTGTGAAATGTGACGCCTGTCATGTCTTCTTGTTCAAGTATGTGCAGCAGGCCAGTCATTCACTAAAAGCCTTAACATCTGTTATTACATGGTAATCCTCACACATCAGGCTTCCAAATAAGAAACTCGTGGACTCCAACAAGGTATGGCTCAGCCTTAGTTTGCATAATTCCCAGAATGCAAGGCAACTTGTTCTCCCTTCTGAAATCATTAATAAGCAATAAGAATATTATATAAGCTGGCATCTTTTTTTAAACCATGATAATTTCAAATGCTATTATAATTAGGATGAAGATGAGAGTTTGAGCTGGGGGAGAGAACAGACAAAGGATTAAGCTGATCTCCACCATGACGTTAGAAGGTAGCTTTGTCTGTTATATCCTGGTTTGGACAATAATGGATATGCTTTAGGCACGTGAAGAGGCAAATAGACAATCTATTTAAAAGTATTAATCCTTTTCATCCTGAAATGTTATCTCTTGCCATAAATAGGATCACAGTTTTCCAGTCCACTTAGATTCTGACTAACTGACCCTGTAGAAAAAGCCTGAAGAGCGATATATGTTTGTATTGTATCCTGATAACTATCAACTCCATAGTGGGTCAAATAAAGCAGACAAAAATGTTCTGCTGCTGAGAATATCTTTGTTTAAGCCAGAGTGACTGCTAGCTGATGGCGACTACAGTGCTACCACATCCCAAGAGACATGGCCTCTCAAGTGGCAGGTCCCACTCCATGGCAGATCAGATGTGATATTTTCATGAAGAAAAGTTTAGTGTCTGGATTGAGCAGGCAGGATTTGCTGGAGAAGGAAAACCAGGTGGAAGTATGGTTTATAGATGTAACTAATAGGGCTGCTTTCTTTTGAATAGGGAAGATTTAAAAAGTCACTTGTCAAAATCATTTTCCCCCTAATGCTGCAGCAGCCCTCAGATATGAGCATGTTCCTGATGTTCCCCCTCACTCACATGCACGAACACGGGGAGGCAGGCGGGAGGAGGCAGCTGCACTGACACACTATGGGGTTTGCAAGAACACGATGGCAATTTAGCAGAATGATTAAAAGATTGCAAACATTTATTAATAGCTTTGCTGCTGCAGCAGCTCTGCCGGAGAAGCCTTGCTTCCTCAGGGATGCTCTTACCTCCTGCCCATTCCCTTCCAGAGCTCTAGAAATTGAAAAGTCAGGTTTGAACTCGGTTTCAGTTTAAAGCCACAGCTACGCACGGTACTGCAGACCACTTTATCCCATTACCCCGGGGGAGAGGACAGAGGGGAACTTGCAGGTGAGAAAGAGAGAAGAGAAGGTAACGCAGAGCAAAAAGAAAGGATTTTTTCTTTTTAGCTATTGCTAGGCCTTTCTTTTCTTCACTGTGCTCCTCTCCCTTTCTCTCATTGCTCTTTTTTACAGCAGTATTGGCGAGGATCTGCTGAAAGTTCTGCAGAGCAATCTAATCTCCTAACATGAGCACAATCAGTTCTTTTGCAATTCTCGTGACTGTGTGGTTGTCTCTTCAGATTTTTTACCTCTAAAGTTGGGAAAAGGAGGAGGTGAAGGTTCAATACCAAAAAAAAAAAAAAAGGAAAAGAAAAGAAAGGGCAATTGGCTGAACAAGAAATCACCTTATACTTCACAGCTGATCCTGCTGAACAGCAGTAAGCACTGTAAATGAGATGGGCAATTCTGATGTTTGAGTGCACAGTATCTGAGACATTTTTATCCCACAGACCAGATGATGGTGACTGACTGATATAAGTTTGCAACAGGAGAATATTTATCCCACGCATATGGTGACCTCCTCCATATTCCTATCCACAGTTTCTTTCACTTTTTTTTTAACTGGATCCTAAGAGAAACTGAAATGTCTGGACAACATAAAAGGAATAAATTTTTTCTGCTAAGCAACGATGACAGCAAATATGAATGCTTATGTCCCTGTCATTATCTAAAATCCTGCTTGTAACTGGGTAGGATGACAGCGCATCTCAGCCATGGTGTTTCCCATACAGCATGGCCAAGCGACTGGACGTGCCGTTGGGCATCAGTAGCTGACTACCTGTGCTTGAACTTTTCCACCAGGAGAATTTTGCTTCTATTCTTAAACACAATTTAATCATGCCACTTGGTAATTTAAGAAAATTCTCATTGCATAATCATTACATCTCTGTTTAATGCAGTAGAATAGGCAGAAGGGAAAGCAAAGTGGATCCAATAGGTCGGAAAGGAGGAAAAATATGATGGTGGAAAGATGCAGGAAAGAAAATAGAGTTGAATTATGAGTTGTGCCTTATTCTTACCTGAACCTGCTTCAGGTTGATTTGACTTTTTTGAACTGTTTCCCCTACTCCTTGAAGTTTTCACTTAAAATATTTCCTTCATCATTTTTCAAGTGCAGTGTCCAATTTGGAACTTGACTAGCATGATTTTTTGTCTATGGCAAGGAGACGTTACTTATGAAAAACATCTGATTATCTCTGTTCACTTTGTATACCATGCTTTTCATGGGGTGACCTGGGAAACTACACAACCTGAGAGATAAGTATAACTCCGCAGAAAACTTCCTCCCTTGGGATGTGTAAGGAAAGTCTGTATAAATTAGGCAGCTCCTAGTGCCTTAAAAAGGCCTGCTTTTCTAGGGAATTAGTATAATACTTTGAATAATCCTAGTCTAAAAGACAGAGAACTCACGTGTAATTGTAGTTGATACCATGGATGCATTTGGGCTAATTGCTTCTTCACTTTTTGTCTTTAGGAGCTCAGAACAGCCAAAGAGTGCCATAGATGAGGATGAAACAGACCTGGATGTTGGAGAGGTACCTGGTCTCAGGTGAGATAGGATCCTGCAAACACCAGTTCAACAGAAGGAATTACTTTCAGAGATACTTTCTGTCAGTGTCTTGTTTGACGATTGCAAATGGCAGGCCTTTCCAGGTAGCAGCAGCTATATAGCTTCAGCTGCTCTGTCAAAGTTCTCATCCTTTCCTGGCAGTAGCTATTTCATTTGCATTCGTTTCGGTTTCTTTAATTTCCAAGTACGCTGTGTGTGATAACAAGAGGATGCCTTACAGTCTTGGGACAATTAGGATACCTGTTGGTGGAATTGTTTTGGGTTGTTTTTTTAATGTCTTGAAAGGCTGTTTTGGGATATGTTGGCCTTTACAAATATGTAAAGCAAGAAATTGTATTTCATCAGTATTTCCCCAGCTCCCATCAGAACCTCAACACTCACTAAGGCTCTTGCCTCCCATATACCTAATTTTCTTTTTATTAACTATTTTCTTGCTCATTAATAAAAACATATATTGTACTTCTTAAGTACGGGAACCACCACTCTCTCTGTTGTGGAGTAGTCAGAGTGTAGCCTTTGCCATTGGCATTCCCTCCCATTGCTAGGACAGGTGCTCCCTCTGGGTACACAGACCATATCTCTTGAAGTAATTGGAACTATTTCTTTGCAAATGAGCAAAGGATTTGCTTTCTTATGTATTGAGGTATCTCCCTATGTCCTATATCTTGTACTGGCTACTATGGCTGCATCCAAGTGGCAAGTAACAGGACTACAGCTATGGTTAAAATAACCTGCATTGGGATTCAAATACAACAAAGGACAAAAGTGTTAAGTTTCTCAATTGATAATTACTTTTATTAGTGAGAGTAAAAAAATCCTAGAGTGCTAAGAAATTCGTAAAATTCCAGTAGTTTACCTGTTCTATCCTTCTGCCATCATTAAAGGAAGATGGGAGTTTGACATTTTTACCAAGGGACTGACCTTTGCGATTTTTTTTTCTTAGCCATTGTACAACACAGGAGCTGGGGACAGCACTCAAGTACAGCCCATAGACATCCTTGAGACATGGTTAGTCTGCAGCTGTACAACCTTTGTAAAGCTTGGATTCCACAGAGGCTAAGGAACGTAGCAATCAATAGCAATGTGGCTAGATCTTTTCTAATCGCAAAATTTAGAGATGAGAGAAGAGGTGATGAGCCTGTCCCTTCTGCACAGTGAAAAGTAGGGAGGTGAGGATCTTCTGTTGTTACTCATGGATACAGGAACATCGCAAAAGAAAGCAGATATTCTTCTTTGTATCCTTGTTAGGAGACAGAGAAGAGGTAATAATGAGGAAAGAGAGGAGAGGTCAGAGGTGATATCAGAAAGGAGAACTGTCTTTTCTGAGTGTCAGGTGCTAGTAAATAACTTTCTAAGTGCTGAAAAGAAGGTAGAAAGCAGGACAGGGGTCTTTTCAAGGTTTGGGTTCTTCTCTGGAGTAAGACCCTTCTGTTTAGGAAAAAAAAATCATCAGAGATGAAATATTCCCAGACAACATGAATATAGAAATGATGAGGCTGTACATGATGAACTTACAAAATTCTGAAGTAGATTGGTTTTAAAACTCTATCAGAACAAAGTCATTAACTTTTAACAGAATGTACTTTGTTGATTTGATGATGAATTAAAAACTGGAGGGAGAATGAAAAGGCAGCTCATGTAAAGCTGCATCATCCTCTGCCTCCATTGAGACAACACCGTATCACCTTTGTTGCAGCAAAAAATCTGTCAGGCTTTGTCATTGTTTTGCATCACAGCATGACCTGAAAGCAAACATACCCTCTGCTGTCACACAGTGCAGTGCCAGGGATCACTTGCAGAACTACAGTGGCCATATAGCTGGGGAATATTGCTTTTGTCAGCACTACTGAATGCTTACAAACCAAGGGAATTGAAATATATTGCTCTGTTTATTCTGTTTGTGTGGATCTTCATCAACCTTACCAGTTTTCAGTTCCAATAATAGTTATGCGTGAATTTTATTTTTCAAGATTCTACTTGCAAAGGTTTGGCTTCAGCTGAATGGTGAGATATTGTCGATTGCCTGTCCTGTTGTCCTTGCTCACTGTTGTCCTGAGCTTGCTTTCTCACACAATACTTGAGTGAGCCATGGGTCACAGCCATTAAACTTAGTTTATGGAAAACATACCAGAATCACTTTGATCATGTTATCTTAAACTCTCCATTTGAAAGAAATGTAGCACTAAGATATTTCCTCACTTCCCATCTCCAAATCTTTCTTTTTTCATAACAGTAATAACAGCTTCCAGACCCTGCTCGTATTCTTCTTTGGCATCCACTTTGTATTATCCTCCCTACCTGATATTCTTTTCCTTCCTTTTAACCCAGCATTGGTTTAAATTATTTCCCCTACCATAAGTATTCACACCCAACCCCTCCAATCTCAGCTAATCACAGCAAATTTGATATATTTATTTTGGCTAGGACTTGTGCTTTACTTACTTACATAGGTGTTTATCCTAAAGCTCATGAAATATCTATCTTAATTGTCTTAGGCTTGAGAAAGGACATGTTTCAGGAGAGCTCCATTTGCCTCTGAATAAACCCACATGAACAAAGCAAATAATCCTAGAATTCCTTTACTCTGGGCACCTGACATCCTGTGCAAATTCAGGAAATCACACAGGGGAACACTCTGCTTTCCTGCAGCAGGATTAGCAGAGATACAGCTATCTGTCAGTTCCGTGCATTGTCTTGTTTAGAAGAGGATGTGGCTCCTGGGTGAATTTCTCTCACAATGGAATAAGCAAATCTAAGTCTGACTTTTCTTGTCAAAATTCTCATCTTCTTTTCCTCATGGGGAATACAGAGGTGTGCCTAGTATCACACCTCACCTAGAGGCCAGGCTTTGTCAGCTCACCTACTTGTTGCTGTGTCCATTCACTGAACAATGTCACCGAGTCCTGGTAAGAAGTTCTTTGTAAGTGGAATGAGAGGTTCATTTTCAGAGATGTGCTCAATCATTTCCATAACAAACCAATTAATGGGTTAGAAGCTCCAGCCGAAAACCAGTGTGGCATGGATAATGGTGTGGACAGAGGGCTGAAGTGCCAGTGTTGGCTTCTAAGCACTTTTGATAGATTTAACATTATTCTTATTCACAAAGTGATGTGGCTTTCGGGTGCTTATGAGTAATGAGTAGAGCTAGTTTGTCTAGTGTCCCTGTCCCCCAAGGCCACTGCCCTTTGAGAGAGAACAGTGTGTACCACTGCTTTTGGCAGCCACGCTCCCAACCTGACGCAGTCGGTTTGGGGGGGCCACGGAGCCGGCAGAGATGACTCATTCCGCCTCAGTGGCTCATTGAGGAGCTGCAGGGAGAAGCTATTTATAACCAGACCTTTCAGGTTCAGTGCAGCAGCATCTTCAGCAGGAGGAGGGGGACAAAATGGGGATAGCACATAAGACTTTTCAGATACAGATGCACTCCCACCCCAGTATTGTAGCCACCAGCTGACTTCAGCTAGCCCTTCTTCCCAAGCTCAGCCATCTGGGTGCTCTGGTCCTGGTGTAAGATTCTGCTGATAACTCATCAGCTCCTCAAAGAGCAGGGAGACAACTGTGAATATCATCAGTGTGAACAAAACACAAACTCTTTCTACTGTAGCTGCTAAGCTGGCTCTTACTGATTCTTTGTGACCCATGGCCATAGCATTATCACCTTATCTTTTCTTTGTCTCTGTCCATTTCAATCCCTGGCTTGCCATTAAGATGAGCTTTTTTCATGGGTGTTTTCAAACAGTCTTTATGCTGCCAGCAAATCTCATTTAAACCTCCTGAGGTTTCTGTTATATACAAGCTAACACAATAATTTATAAAACTGTAGTTGTTTTTTCCAATCTTTCCATGGACTTATTTTATCTTTAGGTCCTTCTATGACTCCATATGTGAAACAGAGATAATGATGCCCCCTGGGTTAAGCACGGTATGATCTATAGCTATGAAACACCACCTAAGTGGTAGTATTATTACCAGAGAGAGTCATAGAACAATAGGAAAGCATATTACACAACAGTAGAGGACAGCATGTGTTAAAGAAAATATTTACTATGAACACATACGTCTTTGTATCTAGGTAACTGCGGCCTTTATCTTGAAGCATATTAGCATACATTAAAATTATTGAATTTTATGTTAAAATAAACTTCTTCAAGTTGTCTGTTCTCTTAACTGTCTTTTGAATTCAAAGCCACACGGTACCAGGGATCCTGTTGTGTGAATGCTTACCTTGCTTTTGTTCTGCCTCTACCCTATTCTTAAACCAATTTGCATTGTCTGGAACTGGGCTGCGGTTAGATGGCTCCTTGGCTCCTGTCATTCTGTAGGCTTCTTAAATGCTGCATATTTGGCTCTTCATCTTCTCTTTTTCTTCTCTCTACTTCTTTCTTCCTATCCCTTCTTCACTAAGTAGACAATTGGCTTCACAGTATAGGACTAGTGTACAGTTTGATGAGTATAAAGTCTCAGCACATTGTTAAGGCCATTTGGTAGATGTATAGGGTTTTTTGGTGTTCTCTGTTTTGGCTGTCCTGCATCACTGTGTTATGGATCCAGAGGTACACTGGCTTTTTTTACAGTGGGTTGTGTTAATTATCTTCATACAGAACCTGTACTATAAATAATTCTTGCCTTCAGTTCAGGCAACCAACTAAAGAGGAAGTCTACTCTGCA
Organism: Aramus guarauna; assembly: GCA_013400195.1. Classification (NCBI taxonomy): domain Eukaryota; kingdom Metazoa; phylum Chordata; class Aves; order Gruiformes; family Aramidae; genus Aramus; species Aramus guarauna. The sequence continues at coordinate 396,191 of VXBL01000841.1, read as the reverse complement.
TAAAACCAAACAATGTCAGGATGATAATTTCTTTCTTGAAGCCCAGTTATAAGACTGCAGAGATTTGTGAATATGAGCCGTACCTTATATGCTTCAGCTCATAATCTGGACTGGAAGTCGCCTCTGCACAGTACCCCCAGTTCTCCCTAGCTGCCACATTATTTTCCTGAATCTCAGTTCCGTTTTGGAAAAAGTAGACCTCTGGCTCTTATGGTTGCAAATAAGCCTCTGAAACATCAACAAAACATAGCTGGTGCAGAGATATTTGTATTGGTATTGAGAGAAAGAGACTGCATTTCAGGGACATAGAGTGTTGTGGTTTTTTTGGTTTTGTTTTGGTTTTTTTTTTTTTGAGTGGTAGACTAAGATGTGCAGTGATTATAGCTATAATGTCAACTTTGCTCCTTGTCTCTTTCTTCAGCAAATTTTACACAGTAGATAGAGTGGTTCTTAGAGCTGTTGGTTTACCCTTTTGGCAGCTGCCTTGTCTTCCCTTTGGCACCTTAGGCACCCACAAGTACAGTGCATGTAGTGCAGCTGGCTCCCCTGCATGTCTCACCACCTCCCCTTTGCTCAAGGCTTGTGACGTTCTTGAGCAGACCCCTGGCAGGGGATCTCAAGCATGGACGCTATGGCCAGAGAGTGCACTAGGAGATGTGTCCAGGTTTGGCTCCATGAACCCAGAACTGAGAGGGCCAGGAGGGGAAACCAAGAGTGTGCATACATGTCAGAGACTGAAAGGATTTACCTCCCTGCATTTCCAATTGCTTGTTTTCTATCTGGGGAAAATCCCTTTTGACAGCCCAGGCAGTGAGCGTCTAATTCCTGTCTCCGGCTCATTTTTCACTTCAATCCCTCAGCGAACGGATTTTAATGCTTGATGGATTCAAACGAAATTATTTCCGTTCCTGTGGCTTTGCAAAAGCCTCTAGGGTGTGTGTGTGCGCTCAGGGGAGGAGGGATGGGGCTTGTTTTCGTTACACTCCAGTAAGCCTCCTCTCCGAGGGAAACGCATTTCATTTCTTCATTTAGGGCTTTCTTGTGATGATTCCTCCCATGCTGTCCTCCTGGCTCTTGGGTCACAGGAGGACCCATAAAAGATTTGCTGTTCTGAGGGGTACAGGATGCAATGTTCCAGATCAGTGTTTCTGCTGCAAGTGGAGATTCAAATAATATGACCAGACTGTGCTTCCAGGAATAGCACTGGATAGGGTGGAATAACTGTGGGAAAACTTTCATATTCCCATCTCTAGCTGGGAGCGAGACACCGCCTCAGGCTGAGAGATGGGGTTAGCTACTGAAGTGTTGTCTGGGTAATCAGCAGACTTTAGCATTGACATCTTGTTTGAACATGTGGACAATTCACCATACTGCTATTGTAATGGACAAGTACTGCTTTTTATTACAATTTCCAGCCTCTCCTGCCAGCAGAAATCACTGGAGGTAACTGTGCAAGGGCTCTGCTTGCATAACATTCTGTAATCAGTCAGAATTTCAGCTGCTCAGCCACCATGTGTTTCTGCTGGGCTTCTTCCACAGAGTTACTGTGTCTGGGAGGCTAAACTATTTAAATACTCAATATCTCACCCTTCTATCCAAGCCAAATCATCATAATAAAAATTAACAAAGCAATTATTCTATGATACATGGGTCTAATAAATACTTATAACCAGCATGCTAAAGGTCCTCATTATTCTCTGAAGGATTTACAGTGCAGCATGAAGTTGACAATGTCTCTCAATGTATAAAACTACTGTTGTTAGGGTGTGCTAAGCCCACTTGGTGATACCATATCTCGATTAAGTTGTTTCAACTTACTGTAACTGCTACCAAGCTGTCACTTGCTCAGGCAAGGTAAAAATCTGGAGTTGGAAATGTGTTGTGTGTTCCTCTTCAGCATATGCCTGTCTTCTAGGACAACCTCCTATGTCCACAGCTTCCTGCGAATACTTGTTTAGAGCTATTGATTTTAATCATAAATGTGTATTGTGTCACGCTTACAAAGCTGGTGGATCCAGGGACTACAAGGTATAGCTTGTTCCCTTTTATCTATCTCTTCATATTATTGCAAAACCCCAGTTCCTCTAACTTCAGCTTTTTTTCAGTGTAAGTATGCTAATCCTCATTCATTGTTTTGTTAAATAGATTGTCTATGGGTGAGAAGCCCTATTTTATTAGTGTGGTTTTCTAATATGTTGCATCAGAGACTATTAGCTTGCATTATAAATACTCAATATTATACATAGAGCATACACTGAAGTTTTAGTTGTAATACAGTAATAGAATTTCAGGAATTATTTACTTTACCTAGTTAATATATTCTTGTAGTTGTATATTTATTTCAACCTTGTCAATAATCCCCAAGCTTTTGAGCGAGGGACAGTAAATTGAAGTGCCAATGAACTTTGGAACTTCGTTAATAAAATCATACTAAGTCTGTTAGGTAGAAGAGGACACTAATTTATGAACTAGTAGATACTGCCTAGTCTGAATGCTTCAGCTACTTATTACAGCAACAGTATAGGCAAGTCTCTTTCTACATATAGATGTAAAAAATAAATAAATCTAATTGAGTTTTTCCAAGAGATCAATAAGAAATTGAATTAAATGTGAGTAAAAAGGGAGTTCTGAAATTTCTATCTTGTCTTTCTGCTGGAAAATGTGGACATTTTACTGCAGAAGTAACTGATTCATTAACCTTGTGCTTTGTCACCACAGAAAGGAAGTAGACAAATATTTGGAAAATGTGGTTTTTAAAAGCTCTTTTGTTTCAGCCAATGTTCTGGATTGCTTGTGTGATATTAATAACATTTATTAATATTTTGGTTGAACATTTTCCTAAGTCACCAATGTTCCTTTTGACAAAGGTGTGAATTGTGAATCCAGCAGGATACCCATTGGATTTCCTTGCTGCAGATCAAATTATCTAATATGAAATACATATTAGTATCTGACTGCACTAATTTTATCAACAGTATTTTCCAATAGCTGATAACTTATTTTAATACTGCTTTCCACCACATTGTTGGAGTGACGATAATGGAGACTGGACGTTATCTACAGTGACAGAATACAGTGTCAGTACCACTGGGAAAGCATTGTGTTGGGTTTTTTGTTTCACTTATTTTTACCTAGTTGGTGACTCTGAGACCAATAAGCATTTCCTGCATCCGAAAGGCTTAGAGAGATGGCTGGCATCTTTCAGCTGGAAAATCAAGCTTTTCTTTACATTCTACGTTGTACTGACCTTCCTGTATGTGCTGCCAGTTGCTCAACTCTAGGGCTTGCTGTGCATTGGCACTGTAAACAATACTCTTAGCCACTACCCTTATATGTTTTTCAGTCTCCTATTTGCTCATATATCTAGTCTCTATAATCCTTTAATGGTGACAGGCTTATCAGTGTAATCTCTGAATTTTACCTGGATATCCCTTGCTCTCTGTTTTTTTCTTTGTTTGTTTGGGGTTTTTTTGTTGGACATAAGACTGCTTCCAGTATCATACTCACTTGTGTGCCATTGTCTAATTTAATATATGTTTAATTTCCTTTCAAGCTGATAGCATATTCATTTATCACTGCAACACCAAACTTTCCTCCTATGAACAGCTTACCTGAGGTAGCAATGCTCTGCTGCTTGCAAAATTTGTGAAGCTGGCTGATTCATGACATTTCTTGCATCTTCTCCCACACACCAACTATTTTCTTGGTCCATCCTCATTGTCGTAGCGCATGTGTGATTCTACATGATTTTATCTTTGAGCTTAATATGCTTTTCTCTCTCAGATCTCTTGCATAGTGTATTTTGTGTTTTCATTGTGTTTAAGTCTGACTTACACTTAATTCTGGACTGGATGATTGCAATAGATTTGTTCTTTGACCTTCTTTCAGTCTTGAAAATTTTGAAGGAAAACTAATTCCCTAATAAAAGTCCAGACCATAATTTGAATTTCCAGCAAAAATCGCAGGAGATATACCCCTTAGTAATTTTTGAAAAGGTAAGAATCAGCCAGGTGCATGCATTTCTTGAGTTTCACTTTCCTTTTTTATATTTGCCTAAAAAAATATCTTTTACACTTCATTTTTACATTAAGTGCAATATCTCATAATGTATATGGATTTCTAAGGGGTTGTCACTGCCAGAATTGACTGGAACCTCTTAGACATTTCAAATGCATCAAAATTGAGTATTAAGAAAAATAAAGCTTTTGATTGTCTTCCTTTTTACTGACATACATGGCTTTTAGATAAACAAGGATTTCTAGCACATACGCATGCAATTTAGTATTTTCCCAATTGCCTTCTGTATTTCCAGACTTTCAGCTCTTCTGGGCATCTTGATAGCTTCTTTTCCATTCAAGTTACACTCTTTGGAATCTTTTTACTCCTGATAACATATGGTATTCCTTAATCCCTCTTCACCCAAACTGCTTTAAAAGTTATTCCTTATTAATGACACATTTCCAGCTTAACAAAATGAATGCTTTTGCTGTGTCCCTGTTCCTGAGACTGGGCAACTGAACCTCTTACAGTTGCCAGGGCTATGGCCTGGGAGGGAGCGTGCTCCAGGCACGGTCCCTGCAGTAGAAGACATGGTGTGGGAATGGTACATTGGCAGAGGGGGTCAGCCCCAGGTTTTTCTGAAAGGAGGCTACCTCCTTAGTAAGCAGTATATTCAAAATGTGGTCAATACTATTGGCCTGATTACAGTGTATTACAAAATTATATTTCTGTAGAACAGAATGCAACTCTTAGAGTAATTGTTCCCACAAGAATCACAGGGAAATGGCCTGGGCTCTTAAAGGAAGTATCCTTTAAGGCACTTCCTTGAAGATACTGTTTTTGAAAAAGAAAGAATCAATCTCCAGAAAATAAATCTAATAAACCCATTTGGTTACATAGCATAGAGCCCTGTGAGCTTTCAAGCTAATTCCTCTTGGCCAGTACACAGGTGTAAGGAGCTGATGTCCTGCTAAATAACAAATACACTGAGTGTGAATTCTGTTCTCACATGCTCTTCCCAGGAAAGCCGGTATAGTCGCAGGGGTGTAAATGAGCAGATGCTTTTCCCTCTGGTAGGGACACCTGCTGTCAGAGGGCACATTGCTGAGCGAGAGAAGCTCAAGGCTGCACCCCTAGCTTCTTGTCTTTGCTGCTGTGGATTGCAACCTCTGCACAAGTTGTTGTTCCTACTGCTGCTATTATTATTATTATTAAATTATTATTATGTGACACTGCAGATCTATTCCCCTCCCTCCAAGATGCTGTTTCTGCCAGAGCCTTTTCTGCCTTTGATCACAGCCAACAAGACGGTTTTGACATTGTATGTATTTCCCTAGCCCACTGCAAAATCCTAATCCTTTTAATAGCTGGAGGTTTTCAGTTTAAGTCTTTTATTAATATTCCATCTTAATTGTAAAGCACTTCAGTGATATCCAAAAGCCTGTCTTACATAACAGCCTTATCCACACTTGAGTCCTTCAAAGCTGGAGTGTCACGAAAAACCTGTTTGATCTGCCTAGCCTGTCATTAGTCCTCATGCCTTTAATGCACAAACCCATTAGAAATTAAGAATATGTTTCAAATGCCTAAGCTCAGTCAATGTATATTTTTAAATATTTGATATTATTAGAAAGAGTAAGACTTGCTGTCATGTGCAGATTTAAGTGATGTATTTAGCAAAGTCTCTATAAAGTCTTCTAGGAGCCTTGTTTGCAGCTCTAAATCATCTGGAAAGTGAGAGAAACTATAGGAAATGGAGACAATTAAGATATTTCATAAAGTGCCACTGCTGATAAGATCCTACTATGCATTAGTTTGTTGGTTTTTTTTTTTTGAGCTGGGTAAATAGATGAGAGCACTTGGAAATTGGGAACTGTGTTTCCTCGCTGTGAATATCACAGAAAGTCACTGAAAAGGAAGAGAGGAGTTTTAGTTAATGAATAATAAGTCTTTATGAAGTATGCTTTTTAAGATCCTAATTCATTGCAATGATCATCTCTGTTTCTCTTATACTGCTTCAGCTATTTCAGGCAATGGCCAGCTTTTCCCAATGTTTATATATTTTAGTGAAGACTAGAGTGAGCCTTAAAACTAACAAGCTGACATGCTTAGAATATGAACCTTCACGTTTACTAGTCTTGAAGGAGATTTTCTTCAGGAGATTGATTCAGCTCAGACACATATTGTTTATACTGAACAAAGAGACCGTTCCTGGTAAACTAATGCAGGAAACAAACAGCTTTAATAGAGTTTGATGTTATTAATAAGCAGATAAAGGAGATGTCTGAACTTGAGCTTCAGACAGCAAATATGAACCTCTCCTTAAATCCCACTTCAAAAGGTAAAGAACATAGCAGCATGTGTCCGCAGTTTGTATTTAAAAGTCACATCCAGAAGCAGATTTCTGTTTTCTCCAGCTTCTGTACATGCTGCGTTAAATGATTTTTAGAAGCCCACAACACTTTCTACTTTGATCTGGACATAAATTCTTAAATCCAAAGACCTGAGAACACCTTTGGAAAGCAGGTGTTTCTGTCTGCGCTTCACATGGAAAGAAACTACGGCATAGTGCAAAAAGCTCAAATCCCTGTAGGTACTTTTCACTGTCGGAGAAGATGTCAGAAATTAGCATTCAGCAATTCAAACAAAATCACAGGCAGGCCAGAGTGGTCATTAGCTCTCATTTTGACACCCAGCTTCCTGCTTACACACTAGTGTATGCTGCCTGCCTGAAAACTGCAAAGCTGATGTTTGCTACTGCTAAAACTACTTGTTCTGTATGAGTTAATTTGATCATTTAGTAACTATGAAATAGAAATGCTTCTCTAGATGTTTAACAGGATTTGTTGGAAATTACTAAAAACCTACATTAGTCAATATGACTTGATAATTGTACTAATGAGATGTTGTTAGATCAACTACCAAAATGTAGCACCCCTCTGAAATGAGGCATAAAAAGCATTTTTGCAAGTAACTTATTTGTAGAATTGACAAATTACTTTATTTGAAATTGAAGGGTAATTTAGGCAGAACGTAACTCCCTAAGCTGTAATTTGTTCAGGACATCAGGTCTTTTATTAAATTATTGCAAAAAAAAAAAAAGAAAAAAGATTTTGATCTCCAAGATTATGAATCCTCGGTGCCTTTGTTTAGTTTCTTGTGCCAATGACACTGACAGCAACATCTTGCCCCCTCTGCTAGCCTGCTGACTCAGCACTGAGGTGGGTATGCTTGCACAGGAGTTTTGAGCAGCTCTGCTACTGAAACAAGGTGTCCTTCCTCCACTGGCCACATCTTCCTGACTCTCTTGTCTTCTGTCAGTACTAGGGCTGTAATTTTTCATCTGAAAGGGACTACAGCTGCTAACAGAAACCTGACCATATTTTGCAACTCATACAGCTTCCTTTCTGGTTACAAGCCAGATGTGCCAAAACTTGTCTCTCCCTGGAGCTATCTTCTACCAGAACCGTGCTGGTTATGTACCAGTATCTGTGTTCATTAAATAAAATATTTGAGAGAGCGCAGCTCTATGGAGAGAGAACAGCTGCCCTGGAGATAATGAGTGATTCAGTCCAGCCGATCCCAAATGAATTTGAACTCACTGTAGTTATTTCATACTCTTGTCTGTTTGTTGTATAATTGAATTTATGTTGTATAACTGAGTTGTCACATTTTAGTTGGTGGTAGTGAAAGAGTCAAAGGATGAAAAGTAGCAGCTACTTTTATTCTGATTTCCTAGGTGCATCAGTAGTGGTAGAATAAAATATGAGGACTGATATATCATAATGTTGATACACCTTAATACCCTTCCCATTGGAAATCAACCCTCTCCCAAAATAAACATAAGAGGTTTTCTTTGCCAGGAGACTGGCCAAAGATCAGGCTGCCAGGCAATGAGCAAGCAATAGCAATTTATGCAGCCTTGTCCCCAAACTACTTCCAACCCAGACCACAAGTATCTGGCCTTCAGTGCTGCTCTTTTTCCTTCCCATTCCCTGAAACTAATTCTTTAGACAGTTGATAATAACCTTTTTTTTTTTTTTTTTAAACTGGCAAAGA